>OZ018403.1:8652971-9145076 GCA_963969585.1 Drosophila helvetica
GAAATTACAAGTAAAATGCACCATCAACTTTAGACGACTAGGACTGCTACACTTTTACACAAATCCGCGCATTCAAAACTGGACGAGCCCCCAAATGTAGGGTTGTTAATTATAACAATGTTTATTGGTATGAGTGTAATGTAGGTTTTACAATAGTTTCGGTGGTTTTTAATATGATAATGATAATAATTATTTTCGGCTGGCAACTGACAACTTAACCGCACGACGGGTAACAACTCAATAATGATCGTTCGGCTCTCTCGCGTCGGCTGGCTCTCGCTGACGACCGCTCTCGCTGACGATCGCTCTCGCCATCGGGATAGGGTACGCGAGCTCACGGAGGGACCAGACTTCTTACATAAGGAGCGAAAGAGACAGATTTGGTCAGCGTTGCTGTTGTTGGTTTTGATTTTGTGCCGGCGCGCGGTACGCACGATCATAGACATACGCGAAAGAAAACGAGGAACGAGAGAACGAAAGAGAACAATTCGGTCAGCGTTGCTGTTGTCGGTTTTGATTTTGATCCGGCGCGCGGTACACACGATCATAGACATACGCGAAAGAAAACGAGGAACGAGAGAACGAAAGAGAACAATTCAGTCGCCGTTGCTGTTGTTGGTGTTGGTTTTGAGCTGGCGCGCAATACACGAAAAAAGAACGAAAGAGAACAATTCGGTCGCCGTTGCTGTTGTTGGTTTTGGTTTTGTGTCGGCGCGCAATACACACGATCAGTAAACGAAAAGGAGGATGCCAAGAACCAGACGTACACCGGCAAAGAAAGAGAAAGGAGTAGAAGGAGAGAACGAGGAACGAGAGAATTTGCTGCTGCTGGATAAAAGTTTGTCGGACGTGGAATTAGAGTGTGAAATCGGAGTAGAAAAGAACGAAAAGATGGAAGAAGAAGGCGTTGCAAACATGAACGCCAGTATGCAGAAAATGATGCAGCTATTGACGCTCAAAATAGAAGTGGATGAGCGCAGAGAGAATCAGGGAAAGATATCGGCTGATAATTTCGGACAAATCTTAAGCGATTTTGATGGACACTCTATCCCCGTGCAAAAGTGGTTTGAAATTTTCGAACATAATGCAGAGGCTTACGAGCTGTCGGAAAAACAAAAATATGTTCAGGCCAGAGGCAAAATGTGTGGCGCGGCAAAGCTGTTCTTAGAATCCGAGTGCGTGTCCAATTTTTACGACTTAAAAGAAAAATTAATAAACGAATTTGAAAGCAACACGAATAGTGCGGATATCCACCAATCGTTGCGAAATCGGAAAATGCAGAAGTCGGAAACATTCCACGAATATATGCTGAGCATGAAAAAGATGGCAAGCGTCGGAAATATTGAAGAAGCAGCGGTATTGCGGTATATCGTAAACGGAATGCAAATCAAAAACGAGTTAAAAATTGCGATGTATCGGTGCCAGTCGTATAAAGCGCTAAAAGAGGAGTATGCTATTTACGAACTAGTTCACGGAAAACTCGGCAGTGACACAAACCCTGGTGCATACATAAATAAAACATCGGTGGCTGGAGGGAAAAAAGAATATTGTTTCAATTGCGGCTCGCCGGATCATAGAAGAATGTCGTGTACGTCTGATACCAAATGTTTTAGTTGCAACGAGAGTGGACATATCTCCCGAAATTGTCCAAAGAAGGCTGGAAGAGTTAATATAATCATGGATCGCAGTCGATTTAAGACAGTCCGAATAAACGGATACGAAGTGGAGTGCCTAGTTGACACGGGATCCGATGTGACCCTGGTCAAGGAAAGCGTGTTCAAGAAGTAAAACAATGTGGAAATTCTTGAAAGTTCATCAACGTTGCGGGGCTTAGGAAACAAGAACACAAAGCCGATTGGATTTTTTCACGCCGAAATAGAAGTAGATCAGTTGCGAACCGATCACAAGTTCCTGGTGGTTCCCAACTATAAGTTAGAGTATGATGGACTGTTGGGCTACGATTTTATAAAGAAGTTCACGCTTATGGCCGATGCGAACGGAGTCTCGTTTTTAGGCTTGGAACAGCAGAAAAAGTCTGAAAAAGAATATAAAATGGTTTATAATGTGATCGAAACTCCAGGTAATATCGCTGCTCCACACAAAAATCAAAAGAAATCCAGCGGAGAGAATCATGGCGATGAGGAGGCGAACAGTCAGAAGAAAAACCGAAAAATTATCAAGGACAAGGATAAGAAAACAGAATCACAGCAAGCAGAGGTCAAAGAGAAGCAGAATCAGGTGAAATGTAAGGAAGACGAAGGAGTGGAAGCCGCGAAGACGAGTATCACCGATATAGCGCCACAGCCAAAGCATCGCCGATGTATCAAAAGAAAGGTTAAGGGATCTCCAGATGTTAAACTGACACAAGCTGAAGCTACGCTAGAAATACCGAGAGAAGTAGCGCAGTGGGTGCTCCACTTGCAGGACTTAAACTTGGATATGGAACATCGAGCAGCAGACAAAATGAAGCATAAGGAATCTACAAGCCGTTCTTCCAAAGTCTACGTCGTTACATCCGTTAAATCACGGTTAAAGAAGGCAAAGCAGAGCGACGATGGTATCAAAAAAAATGTTCGAGTTCTACAAGACGGTGCTGATGAGAACTACAAGTTAAAAGGTGGAAAACTTTACAAAGAAGTTGGCGGAAACGAAGTACAGGTCGTCCCGAAGCAGATGGAGTGCTATACCGGTCACTTCGCAGCAAGAAAAACGATGAACCACGAACAGCAGCAGTTTACCATTCCCCACTTACAGGGGAAGGTAAATAATTTTATATCTAACTGTATAAGTTGTATATTTCACAGCAGAAAGATGTGCAAGCAAGAAGGTCTCTTCCATTGCATTGAAAAGGGCGATGTACGACTCCATACGGTGCATATCGACCCGATGAATGCGACGTCGGAGCAATCAGGTCGTAAGCTGGCTAGCTCATACCAAGGTCCGTATGAGATCATCAGCGTCAAGCGTAACGGCCGATACGACGTAAAGAAAGCAGCCCTGGACGTCGAAGGACCAAGTGTGACAGCGACTAGCTGTGACCATCTCAAGCTGTGGAAGTTTGTCGAGGAGAACGAGGAGCTGTTGTCATCCGGGACGGATGACGAGAGTCAGGATGGCCGAATGTAAGAAGTCTGGTCCCTCCGTGAGCTCGCGTACCCTATCCCGATGGCGAGAGCGCGAGAGCCGTCGTCAGCGAGAGCGCGAAAGCCGTCGTCAGCGAGAGCCAGCCGACGCGAGAGAGCCGAACGATCATCATTGAGTTGTTCCCCGTCGTGAGATTAAGTTGTCAGTTGTCCGTCGAAAGAAGTCACTATTATTATATTCAAAAACTCTTGTAAACCTTCATTACACTCATACTAATAAACATTGTTTTAATTAACATATATATATATATATCTCAAACTTAAATCTTCTTCCATCTCAGCGGGAGCTAGGAATTCATTTTAAGCACATGATTTCTTGGTGAGAGATTCTAAGAATTCTTCCTAGATTCCGAATCTGGTGGACGCTTATAGCGACAAAAATTGACCCAGGATAATATATATATATATATATTTTTTTTTTTCTCTAGCGGCCCGGTACGTGCTTCGTGCTTTATTAATTGCTAGTTCTTCTAAAACAACTTAATTCAAGACATTTGGAAAAAACAATATATTTTTTTTTGCCATTTTGGGCGTAAATATACAAATTGCTGGGGGTACGGTCTCTGGAACAGGCAATATAAAGTTGGCCATGTGAAAAAACATGATTCCTCCAAATTCACACCACAAACGTGAAGTTTTTGCTCTTGGGCATTGTGGATGAAAATGTTAAACGCATACGATATTGTAATCGTTTTAAATCAAATGTCAAATCAGTTGGAATCATAAGGATGCGCGGTATCAAACAAACTTCTCCTTTTGATTTACCAACTAAGATCGTAGCTTCATTTAGCAAATCCGTCACAACGGGACAGATCGAAACGAGGGGGAACGTTATGAGCCGCGTCTGCGCCGCGGCTCTACTTTATACCCGGTACTCAGTCAGTATGTATGTATGTGAGCTTGTTGTAATTTATTACATGTTCGCAAAAGGAAAAAATGTAATTTTAGCCAAAAAAAAACAATTTAAGTCGAACCTTTCCGGAGATTTTGATCTATAAGATGTTTCCATATTTGTTTACATACATTTTTTACATCTGCCATTTCTACATGTTTTTATCTACTTCCTACATATACATACACGACTGTGTGCGAGAGAGAGAGGGAATCAGTCTGCGCTAGGGAGGCCACTGAAATTTCATTTGTTCCTTCTGACTATATTTATGATCCGATCTGATCCAAATTCAATACTCTGATAGATATAGTCATTTTCTATGATTCTGCGTTTTTGGTTTTCCCGTATCTTCAAAATTGTAGATTTTCATCTTTTGTGGGGGCGGAAGGGGGCGTGGCCAAATTTTAAAACAAACTCGTCTCGGTTTGATATCACAGGAGCTTGGATAGAAGGTTTGGTGATTCTAGCTCTTATAGTCTCTGAGAACTAGGCGTCAAAAAATTCGATCAGGCATAGCGCCTACCCCTGTGTGTGAGAGAGAGCGAGAGGGAACGATGCATTTCGAAATGATTTTCTTCATTGTGGCTATATTTATTATCCGATCTGATCCAGATTCTACAATCTGATAGATAAGGTCAGTGTCTATGATTCTGCGTTTTTAGTTTTATCGTATCTTTAAAATTGTGCATGCCACAGATTTTCGTCCTTGGAGTGGGCGGAAGGGGGCGGGGCGAAATTTTGAAATACACTTGTAACAGTGCGATAGGACAGGAGTCTGGATACAAAATAGTGTTCCTCTAGCTTTTATGGTCTTTGAGCTATAGGCGCTAATGAAGACGGACAGACGGACGGACGGACAGACGGACAGACGGACGGACAGACAGACATAGCTATATCGACTTGGCTATTGATGCTGATCAAGAATATATATACTTTATGGGGTCGGAAACGCTTCCTTCTGGGTGTTACACACATTAATTTTTTGCACAAATCTAATATACCCCTTTACTCTTCGAGTACCGGGTATAAAAAGCCGTGGGTGTCGTTTTTGGTGGAATTTCCACTATGCTTTGCATATTTTCCGCTGTGAAGCTAAGTGTACTACCGTAGGGTGTCTGTCATGTATAAGAAATTCTAACAACCTCCTCACTGCTTCAGATGAACTGATGTACCGTCAATTCAAATAATTTTCAACTTCATTATGAGCATCTGTGACACTGAAAGTTGCATGATCCGATCTTTTGTTGATGTATTTATATATATATAAAATCGCTTTTACGGAATGACAATATTCAACGTTTGGAACATTGGAAAATATGGAACGATCCATCTATTGTCTATGATAACTGTTCTCCCTCTCACATTTAGGGTAGCTACCTCTCCTCCGTTGTCGATGTCGCGTCGTCGATAAACAGGATATCCATCCTTACCAGTCTGGGTTTGAGTTACGAAACGTCGTGGATGTCATTCCGGTCGAAAGAACGCTGACCGGGAAAAAGTTCCTGCTTTATTTCTTTCCATTCCGGATTACAGGTGACAGATACAAAGAGGTCAGGCTTTTCATACATCCGCACATATGTCATAGCATCTTGCGTCTTTTCATGGAGATACCTCGGAGACCCAGTAAATGATGATGACTTGATGACATGCTGACCTATATTAGCGGCATTTATGCTTGCATCTTGGTTCAAAGCATCCTTCAAATGAATTTAGTAATGTGCTCTAAGCTTTTGTTGGTTACGGCAAATCCAATTTAACCTTTCTGAAATCATCTTCGCCATCATATCCACACATATGCAGTGTGTTAAAACAGTTGGTCCTAATCATTAACCGGTAGGCATAATATTGCATACATGATACCGTCTTATTTCGTAAGGCATTCTGCTGAGGAATAGTCACATAATATCCGTCGTCTCCTGATTATTGTAATTATTAGTGTATATTGTAATGGATCATAAGTGCGGTGCAATTCTGACACTCGTTTTAGTTGGTCCTTTCTCTTCATCGACCAATAGGGTTGTTGAGTTCGATACTTTGTTTAAAACTTCGTTGATCAAATCAATTTGCATAGGGGCCATCTTTGATCGTAATGGTAGTTGGTCAGCTTCTGAAATAAAATATATTTGCAGAAATGTTGGGCTTTGTCCTGCTGGCGGTAAGAAGCTACCTATAAGATGGTAGACTTGCCCTTCTACCTTAAAGGTAGGCATAATTTCTTTCGACCCAAACGAAGTCATCTGAAAAAGGCTATTGTCTCTACGTGCAGAAAATAAGTGATTATTAGTCAGCTTTTTATCGGTTCAGGTGGCTCTTTAATGTTAGAAAGAATAACTTTCCCAGACACGCAGTACAGCAAAACATTTAGGACATACCTTATTCATTGTTCCAATTTGGATGCTGTTCTGATTCTGATAATCAATATGTGGATCGTAACTGAATGCTGATCTATCTGATTTGCGAGACGATCTAAATTTTCAGAAGATGATTCTCCAATACGTCGAAGTTTTGTTAATCTCGCTTGGGAGTTACTTTTAGATAGTTGAGACCTTTTTTTCCCAGGCATATTGTTGAATGTGCAATATAATATGAATTTAATTTACACTTCTGTCTAAGTAATACGTGGCCTGCTATGTTAACACCAAAAATTGAAAAATTAAAGTGTTCTTTTACTCGTTTCTTTTTCTGTTCATTCGTATGCGGTGCCTGAAGTGTGCGTCACATTCTAAGTGGGTATATTTTCGACATACAAGCAGGCACCGCACAAAAAGTGTGTGTAGAAAACCTACCCCGAAAATGATGTAAAGACGCATACATTAAAAGAAATAAAATATTACGGTAAAATATTGATCTTGTACTCCCAATATCCTCCAAATTTTGTCTACTTTATTTCAGTATTCTGCGTCAAAACATCGCAGTAAAAAAACTGAACTCGTCGAAATTCGAGTGAGTCAATTATTGTGCATGTGTTCAGGCACCGCATATTTTCTTATCGCTTCACACATTTATTCATTTCTTATGCTGTGTTTAAACACCGTAATCGCATTCTAGGCGGTGCTTGTACCACCGCGATCGCAAAAAAGACGAGTACACTACTGGTGTCGAAAACAGCCACCGGTTCAGATCTCTTGTATGTACGTACATATGTATGTATATGTACAGTGACTCCATCGCATAATCGGACACTTGCATACTCAGTACAAATGAGCTCAAAAAGTATAAAAAAATGGGAAAAAAATTTTTTTTTTTAATTTTTAATATAACTTCATAGTATTATCTTTCAAAAACATAACAAACGAGGGGGAACGTTATGAGCCGCGTCTGCGCCGCGGCTCTACTTTATACCCGGTACTCAGTCAGTATATATGTATGTGAGCTTGTTGTAATTTATTACATGTTCGCAAAAGGAAAAAATTAAATTTTAGCCAAAAAAAAACAATTTAAGTCGAACCTTTTCGGAGATTTTGATCTATTAGATGTTTCCATATTGGTTAACATAAATTTTTTACATCTGCCATTTCTACATGTTTTTATCTACTTCCTACATATACATACACGGCTGTGTGCGAGAGAGAGAGGGAATCAGTCTGCGCTTGGAAGGCCACTGAAATTTCATTTGTTCCTTCTGACTATATTTATGATCCGATCTGATCCAAATTCAATACTCTGATAGATATAGTAATTTTCTATGATTCTGCGTTTTTGGTTTTCCCGTATTTTCAAAATTGTAGATTTTCATTTTTTGTGGGGGCGGAAGGGGGCGTGGCCAAATTTTAAAACAAACTCGTCTCGGTTTGATATCACAGGAGCTTGGATAGAAAGTTTGGTGGTTCTAGCTCTTATAGTCTCTGAGAACTAGGCGTCAAAAAATTCGATCAGGCATAGCGCCTACCCCTGTGTGTGAGAGAGAGCGAGAGGGAACGATGCATTTCGAAATGGTTTTCTTCATTGTGGCTATATTTATGGGTCGATCTGATCCAAATTCAACATTCTGATAGATATTGTCATTCTCTACGATTCTGCGTTTTTAGTATCGTTTTTCGTATCTTTGAAATTGTGCATGCCACAGATTTTCGTCCTTTGAGTGGGCGGAAGGGGGCGGGGCGAAATTTTGAAATACACTTGCAACAGTGCGATAGGACAGGAGTCTGGATACAAAATTGTGTTCCTCTAGCTTTTATAGTCTTTGAGCTATAGGCGCTAATGAATACGGACAGACGGACGGACGGACGGACGGACGGACGGACGGACAGACAGACATTGCTATATCGACTCGGCTATTGATGCTGATCAAGAATATATATACTTTATGGGGTCGGAAACGCTTCCTTCTGGGTGTTACACACATCAATTTTTTGCACAAATCTAATATACCCCTTTACTCTTCGAGTACCGGGTATAAAAATAAAGTCGAACTCTTTCCATTCTTGTTTGCATTTGTTTTTTACACCTGTCTCTGTACTACTCGTGGAGATGTGTGCGAGAGAGAGAGAGAGAAAATGAGTAAGCGCTTGGAAGGCCACTGAAATTTCATTTGTTCCTACTAGCTATAATCACTAACCATACAGTACATAGATGAGACATTTCATACAAACGGCTGTCGCAAGCGAAGTCTGAGATTTGCAGTACCAAGCGTTCGGCTCGGTACAGCAACTGTTCGGCTCATGACGCGGCGCTAGCCGAAGCCGACAGCAACGAAGCAATGACATTGGTGTGTGTGTGTTATTATACACAACAAATTTTTGATTGTAGGCATTGTCAGTTCTTGGGCTCTTGGGTTTTTGGTTTCTGTTTTATTTTGTTTTGCTTCAGCGTATTTGGATGTATGGGTGCACATATATGCTCACGTACATTGTTTAAGTATTGCTGCTGGTAGAACGAAATTTCTCAATTCCCTTAAGATTTTTGGATTTCTGTGCTTGTTACCCTTTACTTTAGCATTTTTAGAGTCGACACGTTTGAAGACACTTGCCTTATAATATCAGAATAACTCTTGTTTTGTATATGCTCTAGATGATAGTTTTGTTTAATATAGAAAATATGAATATATAAGCGGATATGCATATGTAAATATATAGATATAATATATTTCATACATAACTCCTATTGGAATAATTGTCCATTAAAGTATTCAGGGTGCAAATTGTGAATAAGCAAATAATTTTCATTTAATATATATATTTGTATATAATTAAGTCGTATAAACATAAAGACTATACAGTTTGTACTATATATACACATATGTATATTTAATTGTATGGTATATCATATAATATATTAATATATATATATATATATTATATGTATATGATCACATACAAAAAAGTTATATGCGCTGAAAAAATTATATATGTATATGTATATCAGCCATTATTATGGATATTAATGACATATAAATAGGTATTGAATGGGTCTATACACATTTTAGTGTCATAGCCCAACAATCGTTCCTCGCTTTCTGAAGCGAATGCAAAGAATTCATTGGAGATTAAGACTTCATGGAGACGCTTGCCCACAATACAAATAAAAATAATATTTTGTATAGCCTTTATATGCTAATTTTGTTTGATGTACTATAAACGAATATAATGAACGAATGTAAATGTGTAAAAATACAAAATGTATAGCATACATGACTTCACATGAGATTAATTGTCTGTAGGGTATTCTATCGTCATTACCTATGCAGCTCTCAGTAAATACATTTTTCTCGTCGCAAATTCGGCAGCTCGAAGTCGGGCCATGGATCTAAAAATAGAACGAGCTTGCATGTGTGAGTGCGCACAGAGCTGCAAGTTCTTAGATATGTATGTGTGCGTACTTGTGCCGAGCAACGGGATCGTCCAAAGCAAACACAGAGAGAATCGAAACTAGAGGTGGGCATCGATCGTGTTTTCTTCGTGTCACATCTTGACCCAAGATGCTTCCGTGTTCGAATTGAAAATTTGAAATTTGAGCGTGAGCTGATGTTCGTTCAACTAATAATCATAACGTTTGTTTATGACTTACTGTAAAACACACTAAAAGGTAGCTATATGTATATAGAAATTGGAATGCATTGTACATTTGTATTGTATTGCATTGTATACATTTATTATATATGAAACGTAATTATAATATTTGGCGT
The DNA here is from genome assembly GCA_963969585.1 of Drosophila helvetica. Taxonomy (NCBI): domain Eukaryota; kingdom Metazoa; phylum Arthropoda; class Insecta; order Diptera; family Drosophilidae; genus Drosophila; species Drosophila helvetica. Next base: position 8,663,131 of record OZ018403.1, read on the forward strand.
TTGGACCAGGTTCGGAAAATGTTGAATCGAGCGTGTTAGTGCGTGTTGGAAATTCTCATTTTCTAGCCAAAAATTCCCATCTCTAACCGAAGCCAACTGCAGCAGCGCTCTGAGAGCGCTTTGACGCCATGTTTGATGAGCGCGAGAGAAGAACGTGGTTTCTTCTTGTATTCAGCTCTCTCTTTGAACAGAGTCGTAGCCAGGGTGAAATTATATATAAATAATATATAATATATATATACTGATTTCACCATGATCTGCTTTGCTTGCAGTAAGAACAAAAACAGAGAGTTCTAGTAAATGGAAAAAATGTATTTGCTCTGCTCTCATCTCTCAAAACAGCACATTAAATTTTTCAATTGTTTGCTCTTGCTGTAGTTTATGACGCGACAAAACTACGAGCAGAGCAGAGAGCGTGGTCCGGTACCACCTTAAATAATTGCATCATGGCTATACACTTACCAGCCGCCATTTTTACGCCGCCAGGCCAGCCGGCGACTATAAATAGCGGTGCACTACAAGAGCCGCGGCTCATTCTTACTTTTTCGCCCGTTGAAGCGGTTCTTGCTTTTATATTATCTTATATAACTTGTATGTAATTGTTTTGGTTGTCCCGCCTGCTGTTGTTACTCGTGCAGCATTTCCTTATTCTACCGCTCCTCGTGCGGAGGCGGCGGATGCCACGGCGTGGTCTGCCCCGCCGTCAGCCGGTTGTGGCGGACATGTGATGTGACATCATCGCTGAGTGGGATGCGTCCTGATGTTCTCCGAGTTATCTTCTAAGCTCATCACCCATCCGCATATTGTGCATTTGACCGTACCCACCGTGATCGTACCGCTTGGGTAGGCCTCATAATAGAAGTCGCGCTCTTCATCGCAAATGCTCCAGTGCACCTCAAATTTGGACGATCTGGGATTATAGATTCAAGTCAAGATGAGAGATCTGACCAGGAAGTGCCCGATTTTCTACGCGCTCCGAGCAGCGGGCGTGGCGGTGGTTTCGGTGCCCAGTTTGGTGGCTGTGATGTTCGCGGAACTGGTAATGCCATCCGGGACGCTTCAGCTGTGGAAGATGCACATGAATGGGACTCGAACTGCAGTTCAAGCATAGAACCTGCGACCAGTGCGCCCCCAATGAAGCGCCCAGACCGAGCTCCTGAAGAATGCAAAAAGCGCAGCCGATGACACCCTTCAATTGGCTCTCCTGCCACACTTCCGTCACTCAGTCGGGCCCAGCCGGGAGACGCTGCAGCGATAGGTCGAACTATTTTTGAAAATCTTCTTTTCTCTAAAAGCTTCAGAAATGGTGTATCAATTCCGGAAATTCCGCCGGAAGTTCAATTGTTGGTGTAGATTGCTCTTGAACGGCAGCATTAACTTGTAGCCCTCTGACGGGCGATTGCAAGGGGCTAATGCTAATCCTTTCATTACCTGGAGACGCGGTCGCGGGCCTTATTTTTTTCTGATTGTGGTTGCCCCGGGCGATTGCAAGGGGGTACTGCTGGTGGAAGGACGGGATGAGTGTGTCGACTGTCCTGGCGACTCTTGCGACGTTTTCAAAGAGGAGACTCGCATACCTTGAACTTCAGCCATGAGAGTCAGGTATTCCTCCATTAAGTTTTCTGACGGCGTGAACTGGTGCAGCGTTTTCAACATAGTTACACCTTTTGAACGTCACACGGGCCGGTGCGAGGTCGACGGCTGCTCATCAGCTAACTCAGATGGCGTTCGTATGCCCGATAGAGTTAGCTGAGATGGCGTTGACGACTGCCCTGTAGAAGGTTGCTCATCAGCAAGCTCATCTTCTACAGTTCCCTCTGCGGTAGTTATCTGGCTTACTGGCTGCGGTTGAGCCGCCCGCAGAGGACTTGCAGTCGTCTGCCATTCAGCCGACCGCTGAGGACTTGCAGTCCTTTGCGATTCGACCACCCGCTGCGGATCAGCCGACCGCTGAGGTCCCACCTTCACACAGGCGGGCGGCCAAATAATCCCACGCTACTCAAGGGTAGCATGGTAACTTAAAACCCCAAAAAAAAAAAAAAAAGATGCATAATTGGATGAATGTGCTCTAAAGTTGTGATCGGTTCTTATATGAATAGGATTTGATATTTAATTTTTTATTTTTTTCCTCAGGAGAGAAAACCTAAAAAGACTAGAACATGAGGTATGCAGCCGATGTGGAGGAAAGCTAGTCGGAGGATGCGGAGGAAGTTTCTGAATCCGCCAAGGAGACCGGCAATGTCCCCCACAAAGATGTCAAAGTGTCCGCGGATGAAAAGAGAGAGTAAGTGCTTTCAGTCGAACTGTCAAACTGTCAAAACTGTCGAAATTCCTTAACATTTTCTTTCTTTATGCAAAGCAATGTGACACTGACGAAAAATGAGTCTATTGTCATGAAGTTGGGAGCGAAATGCGGTGAAGTAAGTAGCCGTCCGTTTGGCCGCAGCTTTCGTTTTCCCAACTAATTAAAATTGAATTTCAGCTGGTCCGCAATAAAAAGGCACGCGAGGGTGCCACACCGCCGGGTGCCGCATCAGGCAACCGTTCCAAAGCCCCCGCTCAGAAACGCATACTCCAGAACAGTCAAGCTGCGGCACTTTCAGAGGTATGCAAGAAGCTGGCCGCTATTACTCTGGATTTGCAGGATCCAGCTGGCGCTGCGGTTGTGGGGGCGGGAGTGCCGAGCACATTGCCACTGGCATCGAACAGCATGGATCCACGTGGAAGGAATCCGAATTACAAAAGTCATGCCTTGTCCACTGCCGTTGCGAGTGTTCTGGCCTCACCGCCAGTTCCTCCCCCCAGTGTCGTTCGTGATACATCACCTGTGCCGCCGGCAGGAGGGCATTATGTTGCGCCGCGTACATATCGTGAGCATTGTGAGGCCAGGGCGGAGGCAGCAGCCGCTGCCAAGGTGGCCGAGGAGCAGCGTCTCGCGGATATCGAGAAAAAACGCCAGCTTGAGGCGGCCGAGAAGCAGCCACAGCAGGAGGCGAGCGATTGTGAGGCCGTATCGGTGGCGGTGACGGCACTACCGGAGCTCCAGTTGGACACCCCATATCGCACCGTCACCTCGAATGGACCGGCCAAGAAGATCGACTTTCGAATACAGAAGACTAAGCCACGCCGCAGTTCGATGGCACCGACGGCCAGCAGTCCGCTGGTAGACAGGGCCTCGATCTTGAATGGCATCAGGCTGATGTATGAGGATCTCACCGAACAGAAGCGCAAGGAGAAGACCAGCGACAACTGCCGCGTGTCCACTCAAAATATTATCAGTGGAAAGCGGCGCACACGCGGCATACCCGACTGCTCTTTCAACGAAACGATGCTCAGCTGGAAGCGATTCGGTTTGGCCCAGATAAAAAGGTCGGCAAAAGCCACAAGCGAGGAGAAGAAGCGACGATCCACGCCAGTGGATTCCCAACAATCCCAATCGGAGGCAGAGAAGCCGAAGGGGGGGCAGAATACAAATTCGGAGTCGGCTCCTCCGCCTGTGAAACGCAAGCGAGGCAGACCTCCCGCCTCGGCCAAGAATGCGCTCGTTCCTCCGCCTCCGCCAGCGGCATCGACCGTGCCTCGGACACTAGCTAAGCCGCGGGCACCCAAGAAGAACGAGCTGGAAAAGCTCACCGATAACATTTCGTCCATGTATAACGGTGAGGATGTAACACGGGCCACTGGCAGACGAGCATGCACTGTGCAACAGGCGCAACGGCGTTCAGAGTCGCCATTGCCGTCGCCATCGCCGTCGCCACCGCCATCGCCGTCGACGTCTTCCATTCGTAGGCCCAGCCCCAGGGAGATTCGAAATGTAGCACGTCGCGGTCGACCATTTGGCCGCGGAAACACTGGCGTTTTAGCAGCGAATACATTTACAGCGACAGTTCCACCGGCCGTGCTAGCGCCAGCGGAGGAACAGTTACAGCTACAGTTACAGGTACAGGGAAAGGGAAAGGAAACGGCTGCAGGCAGAGCCAACGCAGATAATTCAAATGGAGGAGTTACCATTTCCAAGGCATTGGTCGATTACCTAGAGCCCACAGGATATGGGGGTGAGTACTGATGATCCATCCACCTATCCATCCTTTAATTTCCTTTCCACAGACGACAAGTTGTTCGAATGTCCCCAGAGGACCTGCGGGGCTCGACTGACGGGCGAATCGTTTGTCGAGCACATCCTCAACCATATATGCTGTTCCAGCTCCAGCATGGTCACGAAGCTGGTCAAGTGTTGGTATTGTCGCACGCTGGAGATGCTGCCAATGCTGCGGCAGCATATGCTGATGCATCATGCGCGGCATACGTACATCTGCAGCCTGTGCCTGGAGACGGCCACCAGCAAGGATATGCTGATATTCCATGTACATAAGAGTCATCCAGAGGTTCTCGGCCTGCCCAATCACGCCTTCAAGGTGATGGAAGTCTTCCTGCAGGAGGGCCACGCTATGAGGGCTGCCCACGGTCCCACGGTGTGTCATGTGGTTGGGGTGCTGATGCCCTTCGAGCAAGAGCAGCTGCAGGCCATGAAGCACAAGCTGGTCCGTGAACTGAAGCTGCGTGAGGCCGGCACAAAGGATGTCTTTCGCTCGTCGGAGGCAAAGCTGCTGCCCAGCGGCGACACTGTGCTGACGGTGCAGCTGCATTGCGCCGAGTGTCCGTTTGCCAGCAAAAAGGTTGTGGACATGCAGCGACACCTGGCTGTGCACAAGCTGAAGACGATAAGTACGTTCATGGAGTCACGGCGCGCCCTGCAGCTACAGAATAGCAGTCCCGAAAAGCAGGCCAACCCCGAGCTCCCCGAGCTCCCCGAGCTATCGAAGCACCCACATCACAATCAATTCATGTGCAATCTGTGCCAGCACATGGACAACACCATGGAGAAGATACGCGCACATGTGGAGGCAGTGCATGGCATTAAGCATCAGTTCTTATGCCCTGTGCATGCGCCGCAGTGTAGTTTTGAGACAGATGAGGCCGTCGCCGTCATTCAGCACATGCTGAATGATCATCCGAGCGTGCACGTGCAGCCGGCGTATATCTTTCAGCGCACTCTTTCACGGAAAAGGCAAACGATGGGCTTCTACTGCTGCCACTGTCGTCTGGCCTTTGGCAGCTTCCAGCGGATCGTGGCCCATCTCAAGGAGCAGCATGTGAGCCTCGGCCAGTACAAGTGCCCGCATTGCGAGTACAGTCACCATCAGGAGCGGGGCGTTATGTCGCACATGATTGAAGAACATCCGGACCTCAAGGGGCTGGCGGTTTGCCAGTTTGAACGCGTGTTTAACGATCTACCCGATAAGCTGGCCTGGGCCTCGGCCCATCCGATTGAGGAGGCACAGCAGCAACAGCAGGACGATCAACAGCATGATATACCATACAATTAAATATACATATGTGTATATATAGTACAAACTGTATAGTCCTTATGTTTATACGACTTAATTATATACAAATATATATATTAAATGAAAATTATTTGCTTATTCACAATTTGCACCTTGAATACTCTAATGGACAATTATTCCAATGGGAGTTATGTATGAAATATATTATATGTATATATTTACATATGCATATCCGCTTATATATTCATATTTTCTATATTAAACAAAATTATCATCTAGAGCATATACAAAACAAGAGTTATTCTGATATTATAAGGCAAGTGTCTTCAAACGTGTCGACTCTAAAAATGCTAAAGTAAAGGGTAACAAGCACAGAAATCCAAGAATCTTAAGGGAATTGAGAAATTTCGTTCTACCAGCAGCAATACTTAAACAATGTACGTGAGCATATATGTGCACCCATACATCCAAATACGCTGAAGCAAAACAAAATAAAACAGAAACCAAAAACCCAAGAGCCCAAGAACTGACAATGCCTACAATCAAAAATTTGTTGTGTATAATAACACACACACACCAATGTCATTGCTTCGTTGCTGTCGGCTTCGGCTAGCGCCGCGTCATGAGCCGAACAGTTGCTGTACCGAGCCGAACGCTTGGTACTGCAAATCTCAGACTTCGCTTGCGACAGCCGTTTGTATGAAATGTCTCATCTATGTACTGTATGGTTAGTGATACGGCGGAGAAATGCCGAAGATAAGGCCAGCAGCATCGAAATTGTTGTAGGTCAGTTTCCTTTCGCGAGCAACGATGATCCACACAAGCAAACAAAAACGGTTTCGGTTCCACACACATATATTTGAATGTGTTGGGTGGTTCTTCTTGTTAAATGGTTTGTGGCGCTTCCCAGCAGTTCTGCGGACTAGCCCTTGCCTAGCCATCTGACTGGTCCAGCCGGTCCAGCACTGGCCCGCAGACTAGCCCGACTCCATGTAAAATCCTATACCATTTTTGCATTGCATGTCATTGGGGTTGATGAGTCGGCAGGCATTGCATCAATGTTGTCTAGTCCCTGGCTAGGCTGAGGAGACCAGTCAATGGACTGCTCCACGTAGGCTAGCCCATTGACTAGGCTGAGGAGACCAGTCAATGGGCTGGCCCACGTAGGCTAGCCTGTGATTAGGCTTGCGGGGTACCGAATGGTATAGTCTCAATAAAACACCTTTTTTCACGGATTATATTATATTTATAATTATTTTTTATAGTTTATATAAAAAAACAAACAAAAAACAACCTTCACTGGCAAACAAAACAAAATTAAAATTATTCAAAAAATGCTTAAATCTATAGCTTACTACTAACTATAATCTAATCTAAGCACTATTCTTATTTTTATTATTTTTTCCGATGACGCGCTTCTTTTGTAAGTGCAAAGCACGTCGCAGGTGTGTGAGCCCCGGTCCTGGCTCTCCCATTTCAATTGATGCTGTAAATAAAATTAAAGATATACTTTAAATATTGTTATTTAAAATTGGACTTTGCATTATTACTTACCGATGATTGCGGTGTACAAATGGTCAAGTGACTTTAGGCACTTCTTGCCAAGCACCCCATCCACATTACACTCGAATCCAACCGAGTCAATAAAAATGTTTTTTAAATTTTGCACCACTGAGCCTGGGTGCAGGCGCTGATGGATGGCTTTTATCTGTTAAAAATATTTTTTTTAGTAATATTAGATATGTTAAGACAAACCGTCAAAAATACGTACGTATTCCTCTCGATTACCCGTGCTAATAGCTTCATTTAAATCTACGAGGCCATCGAAGCGGGTGATGGGGCAGCATGCCAAGAGGCTGGTTTCACTTGATTTGCTTGACAACATCTGCCCCATCATAGCCTTTAATTCGGCCATTTCTCCGACCATAAAGTCCATCCGATTATTGAAGTTTTCCTCCATTTTTTCAATTTTTTCCTCCAATTTTTGGCAATGTTTGCACTCATTTTCTTTGTCTGTAAATATAAAATTATATTTTAGTACAATATATCAGTAATAACTGTAATGTTAACTTACCTTGGCAGGAAAACTTCATTTTTTTAAGATTGTTGGACATGTTTTATATATATATGCACTTTAACTATTAATATTAATATATATTACTTAATGTTTCGTAGATTTTGTACAAAATTTAAGCACTTATCTCCAGAAAATTCCACTCGCGTCGAAGTCAAAACGTTTATGCACGCGCTCGAAGAAGATGACGGCAGAAAAGGAATAAAAATTACACAAACAAAATGCATGGGACCCGACATGCCGTTACGCACGCGCTCGAGCTCGAAGGACAGGAAGGCAGAAAAAGAATAAAAATTACACAAACAAAATGCATAGGATGCCAAACATGTCGTTTCGTGTAATTTTTATTCTTATTTTGTCTTTTTATATTTTGGCTGGCCAATGTAGTGCCATCTTTGTCTCTCCTTCCTGCTTATGTTTCAGTGGCATGCCTTTGCATCAGCGTAGGCCTACCATGGGCTAGCAGTGGCATGCCTTTGCATCAGCGTGGGTCAACCATGGGCTAGCAGTGGCATGCCTTTGCATCAGCGTGGGTCAACCATGGGCTAGGCAAGCCAGCCAAGTGCTGCTAGCAGTTTCTTTGATAGGCATTTCTTTGCATCAGCCTTTCCCGACCCTGTGACTAGCCCGCGCGAGCTAGGCATGGGCTACACATGTGTCCCTTGCCGTGTATTTCTTTGCACCAGCTTTGCCCAACCCGTGACTAGACCAGCCGGACTAGACAGTAGTCAAGCCCGTATGGTACACTGGCCCGCACCAGAACTGCTGGGATTTTTCAATCGCTCACATATATGTGTACATATGTGTATTGTGCATATGTAACAACAACAAAATGCCGTTAGGAAGAACACCAACATAAACACCACACCGCCCTTATTTAATTCATTTTAAACTCTCACCGCATTAAGAAATACGTACCCATTTTATCAATTAACAAATATATTTTATATATATTTAAGAAGAAACAATTTATTTAACTTTTTCATTCAAATACGAAAAGCGCTTTGGTTCACTTTTAGTGTAGAAACGGAGGTGCCAACTCGTCTCGATCGTCTCTTGGTATTTGGTTGGCAGTTTTTCTCCGATTTATTTAATAGAAACAAATTTCATTTTTTAAACGTTTGGTAGTAAGATAAATTAAGAAATAACAATTGATATAAGGTCCGAGTGACCAAAAAAATTGTATAATTATTTGTATATATGTTTCCAGAGAAAAAAAAAAAAAATGGAATCTCTTCGAATATTTGCAAGTGCAAACCGAGCCTTCCAATGTCGCGAGGGCCAAGCTGCGTGAGGTGAAACTGCGGTACAACGCAGTTGTACTGGCGTATGGTGCAGAATCTCACGCAGCAAAGCTTCTCCAGGCTGGCATTGATGTGGCAGAAGCACATCTTGACACGTGCTTGGTTGCCGAAGCGTACTCGCCGAATCCTCAGCGGTCGGCTGATCCGCAGCGGGTGGTCGAACCGCAAAGGACTGCAAGTCCTCAGCGGTCGGCTGAATGGCAGACGACTGCAAGTCCTCTGCGGGCGGCTGAATTGCAGCGTGCGGTTGAACCGCAGCCAGTAAGCCAGATAACTACCGCAGAGGGAACTGTAGAAGATGAGCTTGCTGATGAGCAACCTTCTACAGGGCAGTCGTCAACGCCATCTCAGCTAACTCTATCGGGCATACGAACGCCATCTGAGTTAGCTGATGAGCAGCCGTCGACCTCGCACCGGGCCATGTGGAGATCTCAATCAAAAGGTGTCAGAGCTGAACGGAAATGAGAACTTTGATGAGCTTCTCAATGCAGTTTTGGAAGAAGACGCTCCAACTGCTGCTGCTTATCGTGGTGCTGCTCCCCGTGCTCCTCATGTAATCCGGAAAAGCCAAGTAAGGAAGGGAAAACGGCAAATTAATAAAGATATGGTCATGAGTGAAGCAAAGCGTCTTGGAATGGGGAAAATGACGTATTTGCTGTATCGAAAGCATAACTTTGTCTTTAAGTATGCAGATTGCAATGGACCACTCCCAGTCCCCGATAACCGGATGCTTGGAGAGTGCGTTACCGAAGTCGAGGATGGCAGCTATACGTATAGGGCACCACGAGGGTGGAAAGCTCCTCCAGGCTACAAGGCTCGGCAGGCAGATTTCCTCAACTGCACTTATTGTGGTTCTCGGAATGGCATAAAGTACTACCACGACTTGGAGTGCAAAGCTGTTCCGAAGAAGTTCACATGTCCACAGTGCAGCTTTTGCAGCACGGTGGCGATTGGTCCGCACATATGCGGAGATGATGTAAAGAAGCCGCTGGCCGGGGAGATAAAACTCAGGCAGCCAGGGTCCGTCACAAGAAATTTGTAAATTTCTGAGACGTCAAGACGGATCAGGTCCACGGGCCTCTTCCCCTCGCGATCGCACTCCCCCTCTTGACTCGGTGGCCCCCCCTGTATTTTCCACGGTGAGGGCAGCCTACACTGACGGTCGGTCGGTGGCAAGGGAGAGGGAGGTAGGGTCTACCGGGCTACCGGTAAGGAACTGGGACTCACAACTGGGTATCTTCGCCCCGAAATAATTAAAACAACGCCGGGCAATTCCTTTTAGGGGTTTATTCTTCCTTTTCCTTTTTTGACTTTCCTTATCTATGCGGGCCTTTGGTTCGCACTGGGGCGGGTCGCTGGCGTCGTCCTATGTGCTCCTCGCGGGCTTACGTCTCGCACCCCGTAGGTTCCTGCCGCTCCGTGCGGGCTTCTGGTTCGTTCGGTGTGGGTCGCTGCCGCCGTCTTGTATGGCGGGGTCCCCGGGCTCCGGCCTTACAATGAGGACGTGCAACAGGCGAGGTCGGGGTCAGCCCGCAGCTTCGATTGGTTCCCTTTCTAATTTGCCCAGCATCGCTAAACGTTGTTTAATTCTATGTACATCTCTATGCACTTCGTCCTAGTGCGATCCGGAGTACTCGTACTCGTATTGCAACTCGTATTCGTTAACATCCTATCTTCGTGGCTTGCCGAAGCTACTTGATGGCCCCAGGGGTCCGTATATGGCATGCGGATGTGGGGGGTGCCCGTGGGGATGCGGCCGTTCGCCGTTCGTCATCGTCATGGCAGCCTGTTTGCGTTGCAGAGTGCTCGGTCCCATCTGTCGCTCGCCATCGTTCAGATCTGGGCCCGCCACCATCTGGGCGATTTCACGCCCCTTTGTCTCATGCAGCTTTCGCATTTTTTTATATTTAATCGTAAACGCCATTTCATAAAATAATAGCTTAGCAGATTTAGAGACGGCATGGAATAACTTTGACACCTGATGCCAATATGAGTATGTCATCTGCATAGATGAGTGGTTGTATCTGTAATCGAGGTCTTAGTTCGAGTGGGCATTCGAACATCGGTGAGTCGGCCAGATATAAATTGAATAGGACTGGGGCCAGTAATGAGCCTTGCGGCACGCCTGCGCTAACATTTCGGATCATTGATCACTCATTGCGACCGAAGACACTGAACGTGCGTTCAGTCAGATACGATTTGATAATTTTTGTTATCGTGTATTGAACGTGGATTTTTTGTACTAGCTTGTATATCAGACCATTTGACCAAACGGTATCGAACGCTTTCTCAAAATCCAAAGCGCATGCCATTGTGGGTCTTTTCTTTTCTAGGTTGTCATGTACGAAATGATTCGCAACGGCCAGGGCGTGGCTGGTTGAGCCGCGTTCTCTGAAACCGAATTGGCACGATTTCAGAATATTATTCCGATCGGTGTGTGCATGTATCATTTCGACTAGCATTTTCTCAAAGAGATTGCTAATAGCCGAAAGGATCGATATTGGCCGATAGTTTTGTAGTCGAGAACGGTCTGTGTTGGGTTTCGGTATCAGTATAATTTTGCTGAATTTCCATGTTCTTGGGTAGTATCCTAGGTTGAAGAATTGATTGAAAAGTCTAGCTAGATAAATGTAAATAAATAGATGTAAATGCTTGTGTATGCAAAACATAATTAGACTTCCATGTCTTCTGACTGTTTGAACATATCGGCATCATACCCAGTCGAGGAGGATATCGGCATTTACGAAACCGTAGTGCCTTGCTGCATTCGTATTTGTGTCGGCTTCGGAGCCTGTCCATTTCCCGCCTGCCGTTCGTTGTTCGTTAAACTCTATTATCGGTTCGATAATGTATGGCTTTTGAAAATATGTGTCGATTGTGTTGTCAACATGGTTTTCGTGGTGTTGCAACGTGCGCAACGTACGGGAAGTTGTGTCGTTCTGTCTATGAATGTTTTCGATTGACCTGGCCAACGCATTCACTTTATCGAATTCTTCCGTCATCGTCAGTGACTGTGAAAGCGATTGTCATGACGTCGATGACGACGACGACGACTGCATGTCATGGTTTATGTTTTGCCTTTCTTCGCTTGTTAGTTCGATATTCTGTCCTAGCGGGTCTCGGTCCTGGTGATCGTCTCCCCATTGGCTAATCTTCTAATGCTTATTTGAAACGATATTGTCAACTGTTTGTTTTGTTCATGTTTGCTGCTATATGGGTTGATTATGGTTATTGGTATTGCATCTGATTCAATTGCCATGCCAAACGCCCTATTCAGAATCTCTATTTGTGTTGAGCTTATTTAAGTTTTTGAAACGAATTGGGTCCTTTTGCTGAGGCCGATATAGATTATGGCCCAGGCCATGGTTCCCTAGTCTAATGTGAATCTCGATACCGAGATGGTCGGATAAAAAGTCGTCGATTACACGACATCCCACATCTAGGTCGGTATTCATGGATAAGTTTGTTGAACAAATGAAAAGATCGATTGATGTCAATGTCCATTTACATCCGTTTGCGTTACGGTGTGTGGGTTCTACGCTTGGGTATAGGATCAAATTGGGCTGATCCTGTAGCCAGTCGTATAGTATTTTGCCCTGTGCATTATAATGCGAAACATTATGCCTTGGCAGGTGCCAAGTCGGGTGCTTAGCATTTAAGTCCCCACCGATAATGATGCTCGTATCTGTATTGTCGCGGTTATTTCTGTCCTTTATAGATTTCAGAATCATATTTAGATCAGAAACTAACATTGGATGTTGTGGTCTTTTATAGACCGAAACGATAACAATTTTTTGATTCTGTTTGGTCGTCGTCGTAGCATTTGTTGCTGCTGTGTATTTGATTTCAATGGCAATTGCCTCAATGTATTGTGGTGGTGGATCGATTTGAATGTATGTGTATTGGATATTTCTTGCTAAGCAAATTGCTATCAGCTAGCTGATTTGAGTTTTGTCGAATGAATTGATAGTTACCCAATCCGATTTTATGCTTACCCATTAGTCTATGTTCAGCTTATATATGGCTTATGCTTCTGTAGAGTTTGTTGAAGCTCGACTCGCTTTCGTAGCGATATGAGCGAGTTGACATTTTGGGCAATGATTTTCAAAACGGACATTATATCTGACATATTTGCGTTATGAAATCTGTCAATATCGATTGTTTTAGTTTTAGACGTTGTCGTTTGTGTTCCTGGCTTGGTTTTTGATTTTGTTCTTGTTCTTGAGCTAATGCCGTTCGATGGCCGTACCGTACACATTTGTATGTGTTTTATCGTATTCTGTGTAGTATTTTTACAAAATACTGAAATGTTGTTAACATGTTATGTTAACGGGAATCGCGGAATGTAGATAAAGGGAATCGCTGTAAAGTAAAGTAAATCGGATGTAACAGATGTGGAATGAGATCTGTTATATGAGATGACAATATAACAGACGGAATGGAAACAGAACAGAACAGCTAGAAAATGTTGACGTTTCCGGCTGGTATTGGAAATATGGTGTTGATATGATACAGAATCATACAGTTTTAAGTTATGTTATCCGAAAGCCGTTTGTATGAACTGACACATCTATATACTGTGTGGTGCCATTTAGAACCATGTCCCATATTAATTCGTGATCAGCATCGAATTTCTGATTATTTCCCATCAAAATCTCAATCTGAAAAAAGACGCCGAAAACTTGTTGAAAACTTATACAAATTATTTATAATTAATCAACTAAAAATTGGAATACATTTTTCCACTAACATTGTATGGTCACTCTATGTGTAGTATACTCAAGTTTTTGCCATGTTTAAATACAGGGGGTTAAGTGGGTTAAGTTGGGTTTTTTTATTGGTATATTTTGAAAACTATACGGTATATTTCTGTGGGTCAGAACGTGTATTTTATGGATAAATACGCGGTCACACTGTGACCAGTGTTTGCCGATGCAAACAACAAATGTTTTTCGTTTTCTCCACCACCTCATTCGTAAATTTTTTCTGGCGCCGCGAACTTCTTCCGTTGATATTTCTGTTGACTTTTAGCGGCGCGTTCTCCGTTTCGTTTCGCGCATAAAGAATTATCCTCTAAGAAAAAAGTGCAACTAAATTAATGATTTAAGAAAAAAAAAACAACTAAAAAACGCGAGAGTCGCGCAAACGAGAAGAGGAAAACCAGTTTTTCCACCGTGCAATGCGCAGAGCCCCAGCGAAAGAAAATCGGGCCCAAAGGAGGTGCTAAAGCAGGAAAAAATCTAGTGAAAAAAGTTTAATTGTTGTTAACACACGCCAAAACAGATCTCTGGCGGTATCTGTGGGTGTGTTTGTGTGTTCGTGTCCGTGCGCATTTGTTATTGTTAGTGCAGAGAAGAGGAAGAGTGAAAAGAGGCATAAAAAAGGGCGTCGCAGTTTGCAGCAGCAGCCAAAAACTACACACCAAAGAGGTGTAGAGAGGAGAGGAAGAGAAAAGAGAGAGGGAGAAAGTGGAAATAGCGATAAAGCGTGGGGTAGTTGCAGCGGGCGGTTCAAAGGTGAGTGCGTGCCGAATATTGTTTATAGTTTCTTATTTAAGTGAGCGTTATGTGCATGCATACATTTACATATGTATGCATATGTATGTATATATCTATATGTATGTATATGTGTTGGCCCCAAACTACAAAGCAAGAACGACTAAAACCACACCCACACATACTGCTATTGTCCGAACAGTGGGAACACACGCACGTACCTGCAGCCCACGTATGCACGGGTGTGTGTGTTTTATGCTTGACCAGGAGCGTGTTTTGGTCCAAGGGTAAAAGCACGTTTTGAGTGGGCCCCCCCTATGGAGAGAGGAAAGGCAGCATAAAATAATCAATCATTTGCCTTTCCGCTCCTGGACGTGTTTGTCCAGAGGCGGATTTGGGCCATGGTCCATGCAGCGGCTGGCAGCACGTTTTGAATGATCGCTTCCTCTTCCCCTATTCAATAACTACGCTCCTGGATATCGAATGATCGACACTGGGTGGTTCCAGGGGCGGTTTCTTCCATTCAGGTAGCAGTACACTGTTGGTCCCCTATAAGAAAGAAGACTGAACATAAAGAAACGTATAATCAATCAGCCATTTGGTTGGAAAAGCGGGTAGCAGTCCCATATAAAGAGAGTAGAATCGATGCTAATTGATGATACAAAAGATAATTTATTCCCTCTACCCTCATCTGACAGTGTCCGCTCCTGGCAATTGACACGGATGGCAAAGCTTTCGCTACTGCTGCTGCCGCCGCTGCTGCAGCGGGTCGACTGCACTTTGATTGCTCTTTGTATGGTACGCTCCCCCCACTCGGCATTCCACCGTCATATTCACCTCCCCACACCATCTGCCATCTGCATAGCACAATTAAAGTTAATAACAACTTCAATTCAATTTATAATAATAATAGAGAGAAAATGCGTTTTGTGGCATGTTAACAGCAACAAAAACAAATCAGAGAATAGAAGAGAGTCAATGAACACAAACAGCACTCTCTCATTTCCTCTTGCAATCTCTGCTTCCCCCCTCTCTCTTTCCCTCTCTGTTAATCAACTGCAGTTCCTCTTCAAGCAAAGTTGTCTTTTCTTTTGATTGCTGCTTCTTCCTGTTTCGTTGTGGATACCCTGTTGCCGAGTTGGGAGTACCCATAACCATGATAGCAATCCCTTCCATTACTGCAAAAAAGAAAAGAAAAATAGGTTATATTTATTTCTATGATTTGGATCTTATAAAAAGTGAAATTTCTCAGGAAACATTACGATCAAATAACCACTACAGCCGCTTTGGTCTGTCTCTACAGGGTATCCCATTGTCGAGGGGCACTCAACTATAGAAGATATCTCTCTCCCTCTTTTTGTTGTTGGATGTTCGGCGACAGGCACGGTTGAATCTGCAACAACAGCAACAACAACAACAACAGCAATTGCAATTGAATTAAATTTAACAGAAATGATAACTGCATGAATGAGTGAATGAAATGAATTGTCATATTTATCTCTCTCTCTGTTTTTGCTGTTGGCCTCTCCCACTCGCACTCGTAAGTCGCATGGTTGGTAGGGGCTATGGCTATTTTTGGGGAGGAATCTCTGTGCTTAAATTATTTATTTAATTTCGTGTGCGGATCCCCCAAGCCTCCCTCCATTCTCTCTCTCTCACCCACTAATCTCTTGGTCTCTGACAACTGATGATTTTATTTATGAGGGGGATTGCCATATACAATATGTGTATGTATGGGAGACTTGTATGTACATAACCGAAAAAAATATACCTATATAATGTATATTTTCATTGAAAAATGCTTGCTCTCTTATGCTAAAATGTTTGTTTAATTTGATTTTTTCGAAATTTGTGCCTCGCGCATGGAATAGCCTTCGGCAGTTCTCCTCTCTCTCGCCACTCTCTTCTATCTCCCTTCCGCCCATCGAAAGTTGGTTGCCAACGGCGCCAAAAGCACTCACACACGGACCACCACACGCACACACTAGCGTACATTAAGAATTTTTGGAGAGGGCGAAGACCTAGGCGTCAGGCAGGCAGCCAAGCAGCAGGTGACGTCAAAAGAGCGGCGGCGGCAGCGCCCACGGCTAGAGAGTGGGAGAGCGTGAGAGAGATGGATTATGGAGGGGATAGAGCTTGAGATTAGCAATTGTTATGCAGATAGACGGAGAAGGCTAGCTAGCGGTGTGGTGCTGCGCAGCTGTGGGGTGCAGAAAAATGGGAGTCATTCGATCAATCAACAGTTAGCAAATGTTTTTTCAAAACGAGATAAAGAAGAGGAAGGGGAATAGATGCCCCTATAATCTTTAGAACCATAGAACATTTTGAAATTAAAACGAACAACGCCTTTCTTTAATTTCTTCTATTGTTTATATTTTCTTGATTTAAAAATAAATGAATAATAAATTAAATAATCTAATAATTCTATAAAATTCCATCAAGTAAGCGTCATACAGTCTGCATAATTCAATTAAGTCATTGTCATGTATCGAGGCTTTAATTAGGAAATTCCCTCACTCAACACCATCTGGGGCTGTCTGTGCTGTCAATCAACGAACGATCTTAACTAATCAATCAATAATTTCCCATATTCATCATTTCTCTCCTTTCGTCTCTTTTCATGCAAAACTCTTTCCATAAATTAACATTTTGTCATGTGTCCCACTTCCAGTTCCACTTTTTCTGTTTCTCTTTTTGCTTCCGTTTTACTCTCGAGTTTCAAGTTCCAATTCCCATTAATCTCTCAAAATAAACACCGCATATCGTGCACTGTTATGCAATATAATCAGAGCATAAAATACACGCAAATTATTTGCATATTTAATTAAAGCGAAACAAAAGGAAAAAAAAAACGTGATTTTCATTTGCGTTTTATTTTGTTCTTGAACTTCTCGAACCTCTCGTTTGTGCATTACGTTTTGTTTTAGTTTTTTCCCCAATTTCCCTTGAATGTTGTTTTGGGCGTGTGCCCAAAAGCGAAAGAGAGAATGAAAGAGGGAATTGGGAGTGGGGCAGCACACGTGCTCCTCCTAGCAACAAGAGACCCCAAACCGACGCACCCAGCACCCGAGAAATACAAAATATTTCATTAGAATATTTTGTGCTTTTCAGCATGTTTTTTTATGGCTTCAGTTGTGGTTATTCCCTGTCCCACCGATTAGGTCCTTTTTTTGTCAATAATACTAATTAAATTTTGTGGAATTTTGGCGAAGGAGACCCTTTACAAACGCCCCTTTAGCGGTACACCCTTTCCATCGTTTAAAGAGCAATAAACTTAACCCATTCTCTATCGGCTTTTAGATTAGATTTCCGCATTAGATTATCTGGGAAGCACTTACTAGAGAGCCCATCTCTAATCTATCTGTAAAACATTTAATCATCATAATTCAATTGATAAGCAAAATCATGGCTACCTTCTTTTTTTTGAGTATTTCTTTATTTAAAGCTCTTTGAGAGAATTACATGCCAAATAAAGTTGATTTTTGATAATATTTTGGGCACACGCCATTCAAATGTGCTTTTTCTTGGTATTTTATAGGAAATACGCAGAAATCATGTTATTCATGGGAATTTCTTTTAGATTAGAGTTCATTGGACCGTATAAAATGTGGTGTTTTTTTGAGTGGAAGTAGAATTGTCGATGATGTCAGGGTTAGCAAGAGGATTTTTTGGAACTAAAAGGAGAAGTATAAGAAAGTACTTGAAGATCTTAAAGATCACAGGAGAAGAAATAATAATTTTAAAATTTCATGAATGTAAAAAGAAATCAATTCGTGGAAGAAAGAGCCTCTGGATTTAAGTTATTGATAAGGTTTTCCCTAGAATAACCCTTGCATTGATTGAATTTCCCTTTCTTTCTATATATCTGTCTCTGTTTTGCTACTCTTTCTCTTCCATCTCTCTCTCTCCCTTCACTCTTCTCTTGGGACTTCCTGCCCTCTGCTTACTTCTCTCTCTCTCTTCTCTCCCATATGGCGATGTCCACATATCAAATATTAAATTATTGATTGACAGACGACCAGACGAGTCAGGTCTCTGTCCCTCTGTCTCTGTTTCTACCCCTTTCTCTCTGCTCTTCCTCTCCTTTCAGCCAACAAGCGAAAGGTGAAAGTGAAAACTTTTGTTCCCCCATCTCCCTAGCAAAAACAAGAAAACAATTTAACAATTTATGTGTAAATTTGTGCACAAACGGAAGTTGTTGAAAACTTTTGCACAGCGAATGAATGAATGAACGCAGGGGGCTCCATCCATACAAACATCCATCCAACCATCCATCCCATCATCAGAGAGTAACAACAAAACAGTCCCAACATCATCCAACAATTCCAACAATCAACTTTAGTGTTTTCGCTGTGTGTTAACTTTTAAGGTCAGTGTCAAATACGTACGTATTTGGTCATCTCATCTATCCCATGGAAGGGGTAGTGGGGCTCTGTTCTGCTCTGGATCCCTATTTTGCCACGATATGAGTCATATTCGCAGTCGTAGAGGGCAATACTTTCCTAAAAACAATTTCTAGGTAGAAAAAATGAATAGAGATTTGGCTTTTTATGGTTTTTAAGTGTTTCAGAAGGCGTTGAGTCATTTTGAGGAAGAGTCATTCTCAGGAAAGAGTAAACGATCTAGAGATCGAGATTCTAGATGATATGACAGTTCTCTAAAAGTTGCTATGACTATAAAAAGTGCCTAAAGAATGCTCTAAAACTGATTATTGCTATAAAAGGAACTCCTTGGGCGGGTATTCTATTCCAAATCATATGTTGGAGATTTTTTTTCCGGAATTCTGTATGTTATTACGATCTGATTTTGAAGATGTTTGGTGTAGTGGTAGATAAATGCATTTTAGAACTCCATACAAAGTTTAAAGCTTAAAAAGAAGATATATTTTAAAATATAGCTTCTGTGGGCGACTGTTTTCTTGTGGTAAATTTTATAATCTAATTCCGAAGGTTTTAGATATTGTGCTAGATAATTATATAAACTCTTGAGCTATAAATCTCTTAAAAAAAGGGTCGGAAGTGCTGATGATTCTAGGGAGATATTGCTATAAGGGAACTTGCATGATAATTCTGGGTAAACCAACTATTCTCAACAGTTATTTACTTTAGACAGTTTCTGCTTTAAAGTTCATCTTCAAATCTTAAGGTTCCAAAAAGGAAATTCTTTTCGTTGCCCTCCAGTGGGTGTTTCCAGTATTTTTTTTGGGAGCTACTGTCCGCCCACCAGAGCTTCATTTTATTGCCGATATTTTTGTTTGGGTGCCTGTGTGGGGTGCCACATATTTTGTCATGGTAATCAAAAGTCCGCTTACTTTTCCTGCTCTTTGTTTTAATTTTTCGTGTGTAAATTATTTGAGTGTTGAGAACAATTTAAATTCATCAAGCGAATACACTCATGAATCATTCTGAAAGAGGGTGAATGAGGTGGCAGTGGGGGATGAGGAGTGTGGACTGTGGAATGAGAGAAGGTGTGGCAGCAAGCAAGTCACCTCATGCCTCATGTGCCACACTTCCTTCTTACAACAGAATCTCGTGTTCTACCGACTTCCATCTCTTTCTCGCTTTGTATCGCTTGTCTCTTTCTGGCTCTATTTATGGACAATCTCTATCTCCTTCTGGCTCTCGACAAATCTCTGAGCTGCGATAAACACGTTTTTGTTACCCTGTAAGAGACAGGGTATTTTGATTTAGAAGAGCAGGAAGTATATCTTTCTCAATGAAAATGTACACTAATCCTAATTTATGGTTCAGACAGTATATACCAAGAAATTACCAAAATCAGAGCACTATACCTATAGTTATCATACGAAATAAAAGTCGAGAAAAAAGTTTAATAAATATTGCAAAGGAAAACACTATTATATCATTAAAATGTAATCAAAATCTATACACAATATGATACAATAACTAAGGACCCCTTTAGGAAATATTAGAACTTATATTTGTAAGAAAACCTGTTGGAAAATCCGATCGTTTTTTGTGTTTGAACGTATCTTTGATCCAAAATGAAACATTATATTCTTAAACCTTAACCCTAGAAGCACTTTCTTCGTGTTCCAGGCTTATGAACGATGTATATTCAAGGGTACAACTAGGTTTAATTATTCCCAAAAACTTTATAGTGCTTCTAACGATGTACATGCGATAAATTCGAGGGTATGCCAAAATTCTATCATTTTTTGTATGCTATTTTTCCTTTCTGGTTTAGTGACTTTTTTTCTTTGTTTACGAGACAAAAATCATACCAAAATGAGCATAAAATACGAGTACGAGTACGAGTATTCTATTTTTCTCTATTTGTTATTGTTTTTTGATTTTATGCCAAGTTTGCGTTTGGTTTTTGCTTGTTTTTCCTTTTGTTTTCCTATGTTTTCCGGTTCTCATTGGCTTTTTCAGGTTGATGAGCAGAGGTGGGAGGGGGGGGCATTCGATACGACGCGGACACACTCCTCAGGCGCGTTTCAGCGTCTCAGCATTTCATTTGTTGATGTTTCTTTTTTTTATTGGTTTTGTTTTTTATTTATTGTGTTTGTTTTCTTGGTATTTGCATTTTAGTCATGCGAGCGATGGGGCGTCTGTATTTGCCTTCTTGTCGTTGTTGTTGTTGTTGTATTTTCTTACGTATTTCATGAGTTTTTGTTGTTCCTTTATTTTTCTGCTGACAATTCATTGAACAACATGCGTTGTAAAAATGTTAAGCAGGTTGATTGTATTGTTGATCTCTGATTCAATGATTCACTGAATAATATTCAGCCAACAGCTGAAAACAGAGAACTGTATCAAAAATCATGACAGAACAGAAATTGTCACCAGCTAAAATTGCATAAAATTCGGATAAATGATTGAGAAAACCGGGAATGAGATATCTTTTTTTTTGGTGGGGAAATTTGAATGATTTGCATGTTTATTTTTATAGAAATTATTCAAAAGAAGGGAAAATGGGTTCTAGGAAATCTTTCGTTGTGATTTTTACTGTGAAAAAGTGACACTGCAAAAGAATTTTTAGATTAAAACATTTTAGATGGAAAATAGAAGGAAGCCCATTTCTAATCATATTTCATAGAGTAGAGGAATTATCCTTTAATTTTCATTAGGTTTTATCCCTAAACAAAAATTAACATTTCCTTATCGAATGCCATGACATTTTCTTCATTAATTTCATTTCATTTGGGTTTTATTCATTACGAAACATTTAACTAAAATAATTGCCAAACAAAAAAGATGATTGTTTGCACATTATGACGCGTATAATTGCTCAACAAAAAGTTGGGGGGCTTCGGAGGGGGTTGTGGGGGGCAAGTGATTGAATCAAATTATGCATAAAATTATTTCGAATACACGAATGTATGCCACGCCCTTAAGCGTGGCGGTGTCCATTTCGTCATGTTTCAGCATTGGGGGCAGGCAGACGACCGAACCGGAGGCTTAATTGACTTTTGGGGGCTGTGCGGGTCAATAACATTTTCTGATTCAGTGGAAGTGATGGAAGCGGAGGAGGGGAGAGTGCTCAGATATCGAGAGAGGGATTCAGCGGTGAAACTGGGCCTCGGAGAGAGCTTGTGGCTGGAGTTGGGGATCAAAAGGGGGCGCCGCAGCGGTGGAGATGGTTTATGGCCCGAAAAGTGCCTGAGTTTGAGTATTTTTATGGTGTCATGCGGTGTCATTTGTCATATGAGGAAGCCCCTGAAGCTGAACTTTAAGCCACACAAAGGGTTGTACCTCAATTAATCCGAGAAAGCATCTTTCGAAATGGGTTTTATTTCAAAGCAAGTGAGAGAGAGAGAGAGAGCTACAAAAACTCTTAACGATTCTGGGAGAACTTTCTTTGTTGTGGAGAAAATGTGTAGAAATTCAAGCTCATCTAAATTTGGAGGTCAGAGAAAAAGTGCGAGAGTGGAAAAGACATGCACTAAGAAACGATTTTGAGATCATTTTAAGAGATTTGGCATTCAACAAATTTTCTGAAAATACTCCCAAAAAAGTTCCTCTAATAATCCCCCCATAAATCGTACGCTTAAATCTTATATTCGGTATAAAAACCATTTCAAGAACACACCTCCCATCATCATTTTTTCATAGCATGGCAGCAAAAGCAGAGGCAGAGGCAGGCAGGCCTTCACCTGAGGCCAGAGGTCAAGGCTGTAGTTCGATAATCTCTTAATTTTATATAAACAAAAACTGAAAAAGTGGAGTGGAGTGGGAAAAA
This sequence comes from Drosophila helvetica, assembly GCA_963969585.1. Lineage (NCBI taxonomy): Eukaryota > Metazoa > Arthropoda > Insecta > Diptera > Drosophilidae > Drosophila > Drosophila helvetica. The sequence continues at coordinate 8,685,557 of OZ018403.1, forward strand.
GCAGAAGCAACACCCACGGAACCACGAACCACAAGGCCGAAAAGAGCAGCTGCTTGGGCGATGAAATAGTTTTAAATCTGTCATGAAAATAGAGGAAAAAGCACGAACCACACGAGACACGATTCACCACAGACAGCGGCAGTCTCATCTGCCGACAGAAAGATGGAAAAAGTATCTTCTGTGGCAGAGTATCTCTAGAAAGTGGGACAAAGCAATTGCTTTAATAGTTAGAAGAGCGGCAGAGAAAGAGAGAGGGAAGAAGACTGGTCAGAAAGCATTAGATAACTGTCATAAAGGTAATTACAAACTGGCTTCGTGTGGGATGTTTGACTGGAAAAAGCTTTTTTTCTAGACCACAAAAAGTATTCGTATTTCATAGGTATTTGGTTTTGTTTTCCTTTCCAGTTATTTCCTTTTTTTTTGTCGAACCCCACCCACACACACGGACACGTAGTTTTCCCTTGGCAAATACTAGGCTTTTCTTGGAATATGAATTGGCTATAATAAGAGAGGGCCGATAGAGGCCTGTGAGAAAGTTCACGCCGCCTTATCTAGTGTCCACATGGACTCCACAGAAACCCACATATCAGACACACACCTGACATAAATCAGCAATCGGTGGGGACCTCAGGTGGTGGCTAAGCCCACAACAGTCGATTCATAATATATTTTATGGCTCTGACACTTACGATATATATTCGTATATTTTTACAATATTTGAATCACCTTTGAATCATCAGGAAAACGGAGCGAAAAAAAAGAGAAAATATAGAAAAGAATTATAGGAAATCCGATATCGTTGTTTGTGGCAAAAACTTCTGATATAAAACCTCTGCTGATTCATGGATCGAATCGTAACTCAAAGTCAAACGATTTTTGCGGTCAAGCAATAAATAAACAAATAAACAATATATTTATTATTAGAGAAGCGTAAAGATTATAGGAAACTGGAGATCTTTTGGAATCATGGGAAAGAATGCCTAATAATCTACTGCTTCTTTTCTTTGTTCTTGCCTGCTCTCTTTCTACTCGTTTTCTATTTCTATTATTTTATTATTCTTCTGAGAAGAAAATAACTTTTACTTATTTTTCTTGGGAAAGTTCTTGGGATAATTATTAAGTAGAGGTAGAACAGGGTATTACTGTATATTTAGAGACCTGAAGGAAAGTAACAGATTTCTTTTGAATGAAACCCTGCTAAAAGAGGAAATCAAATTGCGTAAATAGTTATTGCATAAAAGGAAACTTTAATCTTATAGCTTTGAGCAACGAAATCTCTTGCAATTTCATGCCTATGGGCACTTCTCTTCTTCTCTTTCATTGCCTGCCATTTCTGGAAAAAGTATTACATACTGTATAGATCGTAAAAATATGATCATTAGGCGCCTCATTATCTGGCGCTACCTGCGGGTACATTTTCCTCTTGCCAAATCGCATAAATCTCCCTGCAAACATCTACCTTTAGTTTACCTTCGGTTTATGGTGCGCCACGGTGTCTCGCCTCTCTTTTTTTTTGGAAAACGCAAATTCATTTTGTTCAGCCTGTAATTAAAGATAAAAAGATATGGATAGAGCAGGAGGGAGAGATGGAAAGAGAGAGTGAATGGATCATAAATCAAATTTTTATCTTTGTGTTTTATGGTTTGCTGATTCATTTAGGGAGATTCATTTCTTAGCCTGTGGCGAGTGGATTTCCGTCTACTCATGTTGATATACATAAGACTTGGAAACACTCCCAAAAGTCGAAGGAACATGTGTTCTAGGAGCATTTGCTTAAATCTGTATCTTTGGATGTCCAAAAAGCGTGTTTTAGTCATCTTTCCATCTTTGGGCACATGCTGATCTTGGGAACCTGTCTTTACGTCTTAGGAACATGTTTCCTGAGAGATCAGAGTTCTTAGCAGTTGACTGGGACTTGGAAACAGGCTTGGGGTATTGGATATGGGATTACAAATATTGGGAATATACTGGAAAGTCTTAAGAGAATGTAAAGATTGTATACACATTTTTATATGGGCAACAAGAAATACTCGTAAATTGAAAAGTTTTTTATCTTGTCTGGAGTTTACTTTCAATTTACTCACGTGTAACCTGTAAGCCACTAATTATGATAGATAACGAATGAAATAATGATAGCGAAGAGGAAAAGAAATGCCCTCATTTGCACTCGGTATTTCTACATACATACATCGATATTCGCATCGTATCTTCTTCCTATATGCCACATTCCAATCGAATAGATACTTATACAACAACTGTGGCTCATTGATTGATTGATTGATAAGTGAGATTTGCTTTGTAATTAAAATACAATTGCAGAATGTTGATATCTTTGGAATTGAATGCGTTGCAAAAAACAGAAATAGATCTGAGTATGGGATGGGTATATGTAGTATTTTGCATATCGATCATCAGATTAGATTATACTTCGATTATACATTTAAATATATCAGAAAAATAGGGAACAGGGAATACTAAAGTAATAGAAAATTCTTTCCGTTAGAGGATAGTAACATTTATTTATTTTTTTATATTTTATTTATATTTTTTATTTTTATTTATATGTATTTGTAAATTTAAATTTTAATGGTTTGGTATTTTATTTTATTTATAACAAGAATTTATACAGTACTTTATGGGTCCTTCCCATAGATTACCGATATGTAGTCTCTCTTTGCATTTGCCAACTTTTCTTTTTAGCCATATAATACGACTAATACCGTACCTAATACCTTTTTGTCTGGTTTAAAATATCATTTTCCTTTGGGTTTTCTATAGCTTTTTTCTGTGTGGTTTGTGGCTTGTGTTGCTGCTGTTGCTGCTGCTTGTCGTTTCGTTGCTGTTTGCTATCGTCGATTATGACAGCTTTTCGCTGCTCTTCGAGTCCGCTCAGGGCTTATCTCTGAAAATGGAAACAAATGAAATGTTGCGCAACTTTTTGTGTGTAGCAGTCGCCGTCGCAGTCGCAGCCGCAGTCGTGTGTATTTTATTTTTTCGCGGTGAGGCATGAATCACGACGAACGATGATAGTTTAGCCCCTTCCGTACTTGACACCAGGTGCAGTACCTCCCTCCCCCTCTCTCTCTCTCTCTTTGCCCATCTCTTTCTATCTCTACCTCTGTTTCCACATCTATGCCTCCTCCAACCTGTCTCTTGCCTCCTCTCTTTCCCCCTCTCCTTGCAAATGAGAACAAAGTTGTCAGAGAGACCTCAATAAAATGCTGCCCGTCGCCGCTCCGTCTCTCTTTCTCTCTCTGCGACATTTGGCTGTCGGCTACCACTACTCCACCGCCTCCTCCCTCTCCTCCTCTACCTTTCCGTTACAACAAAAATAACACTCGCTTTTTTTAAACAACATTTTAAACACCTGCAACAATAAAACACAAAGCAAACGCAGCGCAGAAATAAAAGCAACAGAAACAGAAGCAACAAAGTTTTTGAAAAGAAATTAAGGTTAACTTTTTGGTAGACGAAGCTTTGGATACCCTTTAAAGACCAATTTCTTTCGAAAAAAAAGAAGCAATAAACAGCCTTTAACATTTTTTTACGATGCCTTAAAATCTGGGGACCCTCTAAATACTCTTTATTTTCGTCAAAGAAAGGATAATTTTAAACTTTGGATAACTCCTTAGAAATGCATTAAATAAAATAGCCTCTAGATACCCTCTAGATTACAACAAAATTAATAGAAGAAAATTTTGGTTTAAAGATTACCAAATGGACGAAAAAAAAACCCTTTAATGTTTGATTGTGGAATGGAAAAAGAAGACCCCTTAAATATCTATGGGAAAACGAAAAAAAATGAATACCCCCAAAGTTTCATTGGGGCATAGAAGAAATATACCTTTTAATAAAGAATAATAAAGAATGAGATTGGAAACCCATGAAGGAAACCCTTTAAAGCTTGATGGAAAATTAAAGAAGGAAAAACTTTAAAGATGATACATGTATGTGGATACCCTTTAGTGACCTCTTACTACCCTCTTTTTAGGGAGGGAGGGTTAAAGTACATTCCCAAAACATGGTCCGACATCATTCGCCTGTTGTTAAAATGTTGAGGTAATACTCGTAATGGCCCCCGCCCCCCACCACCGTAAAAACATTCAAAAACTTTTTTACTTTTGCTTTTGTTTTCTTTTTCGCTTGTGTTTGCTACCTTTCTGCATTTATTGTTTTTCTGTTTTTGTTGCTTTTTATCGTTATTTTGTTAAGTAAACATTGCAAAGTTTTCGTTTTCCCCACCAAAAAACGCAGGTTCAATGAATGTTGAGCCAAGCCCTGACCTGGCCAACAGTTATGCTGTTGATTTGGTTCGTTTTCTGTCTCTGAAGTACATACATATTTCTTACATAAGCCATGAGCGAATGAACTGGGGAGAACAGGGAGGAAAAGGTGTGAAGAGATGGGAGAGGGAATGAGGCTAAAGTGGAGGCTGATGCCACTTGAAGAAAGGTATAAAAAGGGGAGGTATTTTTGGGAGTATTTGGGGGAAATCGAAAGAAGATAACTTAGGCTAGATGGATGGATAGTTAGAGAAGAAATTGAGATTGATAGAGAACAGTGAAATCGAAAAGTAAGATTTCTATTGGAAATTTATAGAATTTGGGATTTTTTTACAGAAAATTCTATAGAGGATTTTCCGGAAGACTTTTAATAGAAAGAATTGATAGATATATGTATCTATATATTTATTGATGTGTCAGTAAAAAGAGGAAGATATTTAAAAATGATTCAGGCAGTTTTCTAATATAGATTCAGAGGAAGTTTTTATTATATACAATAGTAAGTCTTTTAGTTCTATAGAGAATATAGAATGAGGCAATCCTTAGAGCGTAGAATTTTATTAGAAGGAAAGAGAATTTAAAAGACTGATTACTCGTAATTTGATATTTTAATAGTCCTACTTCGAAAAACCCGCCTTTGGGCTAAAGATAGTTCCATTGTAAAGATACTTCGATTGTGGAAGGTAATCCCCATAGTTCCTATAGTTTAGGGCCCTATACAACCTTATAATCTAAATGTAAATCGATAAATTCTTAACGACTTACAATTATAATGATTAAAAGGTACTACAAAATGTATATGGCTTGGAAAAAAATGGCGTAAATTCAGCCTTGAAATGATTGCACTTTTCCGTGCATGACATGATTTCTAAATGTAATTTGTAAATGTATGATAATTATTCCTCTAGATTCCCAAGATAAGATCGTCTGGAATGACAGAGTTAAGAATCGTTTTGAATTCTTAAGCTAAAAACCTGAGTCTTGAACTCAATTTAAACTGGGAAGCGCTGACGAGACGCAGACGAGACGCTATATTCATGAGATCATTCAAGATTCAAATGCAAATCGACTCCAGAGAGACAGCCCGAGTACTTATAGAATTTGATGTGTATTTGTAGATTTTCGTGGAACCCATTTGTCGTCTATTAAAAGCATTTCCACACACAACATTATTATTGCTAATGATAGAATTACGTCTTATGGGAGAAGATGGAAGAAGCAGGAGAACTGAAACGAGAACTGGAGGAGGAATGAGAGTGGGAGTGGGAGGTGGACATATAATGGGCGCCCAATGGAAATGCAAAACGAGACTGTAATTATTTGCTGACTGCCATGACAGTCTGGCTGTCTGTTGTTTGTAGTATATGCTTCTCAGACTTATAATTTAATGCGGTTCTTTATATTTATAATCCAAGCGTGGTGACCTTCACAAATGATAGCCAACTGGAGGGAGGTAATGGGAGAAACATATGGGAGGAATAAGAGGTAGAGCTAAGGGAATCTATGGAGGTGGATATGCATGGAAACTGCAGGTGGGAGGTGTATGGGTGGAAGGTACAGAATGGGGCTCCCATAAAAGGTAACAGGTACAAAGAAAGGTAATGAATGTGGGGAGGCTACAGGTGGGAGTTCGGTGAAAGGAAGGCTGGATATCTGCTCAAAGCTGGTCCAAGGTTAGAGGGAGGCATAGAGGGTTGTATTGGGCTGATATACCCACATGTTGCATGCCGCATACTCACAGATACCCTTAAATATCTATCTATCTGATGGTCGTGGTCGTGCCGGGCAACGTTGCCGCATTTCATTCACTGAGTCATTTTGTAAATTGTTGTCTTTTGTGCATAATGGAGGTCGGGGTCTGTGGGTTCTATTCTGTTCTATCTTTTGATATATTATCTCCCTCTCTCTCTGGACTTTGAGCCCCACTCCACAGCAGGGAGGGGGGCGGCCACTACTCGTATGGACGACAATGCGGAAGTACCGCTTCCCCTTGATGTCGGTTTTCAGAGTGCACTTGCACTTGATATTGAGGCTCCGTTGGATGGGGAATTAAACTAGTGATAACAGACACCCATTGATACTGCTGTGGGGAGACGGTGTCTCATCAGCTGAATGCGTGCCGTGCCACATTCAGGGACAATGACCAGAGCTGCTTATCTCGAGAGTTTTGCGACTTGAAAGCAGAGATCTATAATATAGCGAAATCGGAACCCAAAACAGAGAGACAGAGACAGCGGCAGACACGTAGAAAAAGACGGCAACAAAAGGTCTTAGCTCGTGCCGATGTCAATGACCCTGGAAAAACAGCTTTTGTTGAAATGCACCTTGCACCAGAATTATTTCTGTGGATACCCTCTAATTAAAAGGGTGGTTTAGGCTTTGAAATAATTTATTTTTGAACTTAAGAGCACCTTTTAGAACAAAATTTAATTCGATTTATTTTATGCCTTTTCCTTAATTGTTTTTATTTGGCATTTTTATTCAAATTTAGTTCTCTTTTGTTGCCTATATTCGGTTTTATTTTGCCTACAAAAAGGGTATTTCCCTAGTCGTTATCTTTTTTCATTTTCATATATTGATTCCAATGGGTGTTGTTTTGTTATTGTTTTGGTTTTTGTTTCTGTTTAAACAACATTCCATGAAGGATGAGGAGAAGGAGGTGGCGAAGGAAGAGGTAGAAGTAGTAGGAGAAGAAAGCGATTGAGACAAAAACAAATAACAAAAAAATCAACAACAATAAAGGAAGAAGGTTACAAAATAAACGTTGATTAAAATTCCGAACAAACACAAAAACCGAAACGAAAGCCAGAAGAAAGGGAAACAAAGAAAAATGATTATGCTCGGAGAGAAAGAGTAAGCGAAAAAAAAGGCGCAGTAGATGAGCCCCCCGCTCTACCCTTTCTTCCGTTTATCTCTTTCTCACTTCCCTTCCGCACTCTTCCTTTTCCTCTCCCTTATCCTTCTCGTCCTCCGTTAGTCTTCCTCCCTCCTTATCACCCCTCAACCACCGCTGTGTTGCTGTGGCGCAGTCAAGTGCAGATGAGCATGTGGGTTGAAAGCTCACTGTACTGGTGGAGGGAGGGAGCAAGCAGCAGCGGCGACGCGCGACAGGCAAAGTCCACCTTTATTAGAGATGGGAGCGTGACAACTACGGAACTTTGGAGAAAAAAGCGATCGACAGCGGTACATTTTGTGTAAAATGTGCCATGCAAGAGCTTAAGCGCAGCTCAGTATACCAGATCGATAATATCAGGGTCCACTATGGGATAATCAATTTTAATTTTCCATTTTGGTAATCCTTTACATTCTTCTGGTGATAGAGCTTTTATATTCAGGAAGCAAATCAGTCAATAAAGTAAATCTTTCTATTTGCTTTTGAAGAATGAGTAGTATATTAAAACGACTAGTCCGACATATCTATATTCTCACCTCCATCAGATTATGTTTATATGGTAAATGTGTTTGTTGCTTATTAGCTTAATCACGCACACCCTTTGCTACCATCTCTAAATATAATCTCTTTCTCTGTCTTTCACTTGGAATGGAATGGAATGGACTGACAATGCATAAAATTACAGTACTATAAAAGTGTGTCTCTCTCCTTCTCTCTCTCGCTCCACTTAATCTCTGTGCATGCATGCATAAGCTTGTGCTTGTGCTTATGCGTGTGCGTGGCTGTGAGCTCAAAGGGATTTACCAAATGGAAAATTACCCGAAAAATGTAAACGAAAGTGTAAAGAAAAGAGGAGGAGGGCAAGACAGGAGGGTGGGTATGTGGTGTATGTCCATGTGGATGTTCATCTCCCAATTGGTTCTCTCAACTGAAGTTACAATGGGGTAGGTCTTGGGTCTTTCAGGCATTCAAATGGGAGTGAAAGTGAAAGAAATACTCGCATTAAAGTTGATTATCATATCGGAATGGAATGGGAATGTATGAAGCATTCTTCAGCATCGTCCGAGTACGAGTTCGAGTACTTTTTCAACAAAGGAATGGAAAGATTAACGGAGGATCAACCTTGAAAAGGGCTTAACTTTAATGGAATTTAATGGAATTTGAGATATTTTCTGTTGACATATGAGCTATTTCTGTTGGTAATTTGAGAAGGGATTTGGGAATACTTGGTATTTAATGTAGGAATAGGATCCAGACTTTTAAATATCTGAAAAATATTTGATTTTAATTTCCATAAGCAATAAAACGGACACTAGAAAAATACAGATAAAACCATTTATAATCCCATAAAGTAGGTATATATTTCTGATCAGCATCAATATCTTTATTTCTTCCAACTGAGAAATCTTGAGGGCCCCACAATCTTCAAGATACAAGAAAACGGCAAACGCAGTAACATAGATCATGAAATTTTCTACTAGTTTTTCGAAAACTTGTACAATCAGTTCATTATTGTAGCCAAAATTAAGATTGGTTTGCTCTTGAAATTCCTATTAATAGAGGGAAATGCAACCGTCTGAAATTTCCTCAGACAATTTCCAGCTATAATTTTCAAGAACCGGAACATGTGCTTTCCATCCGTACAGCTCTTTAATTGCTACACCCTCTTGAAACCCAGAGGTGTTACATCGCTGAAGGCGGCGTTGGTTTATTAATAACACAATTTTTTGTCTGCTGTCTGCTGGCAACGAGAATAATGTATAATGTTTGTATAAATGTTTATAATCGGGGTAAACAATTGTTATCATTGTGTGCCACAACCCTGATGATGATGATGATGATGTGTCCTCCACCTCTGACTGCTTCTCCCCTGACTGACTGTCTCTCCTGTCTGCACCCCTGACGGCACCTCTGACTGCCATAAAACATCCATTGGCATGCCGCTCAGGGCACTTGAGTTCTACAACACTCGCATGTACATTATTATACAATACAATACGGATGGAGGAGGCCACATAATCGATCTATATAAGGTGTTCTCCCCTTCTCATACTATGCCGGCTACTGGCGGCACTAGCCATACAGATAGAGAGAGAGAGAGGTGCCATTATCTCCAGTAAATTGCCACCATATCAGGTCTATAAAAAAAAACACATACAAACATGCACTGAAGGAAAATGAGGGAATATTGAGAGTTTAAGGAATTCTGAAATCTGAAAAAATCTTTTTGTGAAAGTCTATCCAATAAAACCGACATAGTTTTATACCTTTTAAGATATTTTCGTCTACTTCGGGATGGAATAAACCCAGAATATTGTACCGAATGCCCAAAATATTCCAAAAATTTGTTAAAAAGCTACCTAATTGTAATTGTAATTCCCCTTCCTTTAGAAAACATTACAAAACATACATATCGAATTCTTATCCATTTTAGATGGTTTACCCCACTTAAACATTTAATTGTTCTTTTTTTTCTTCAGTGTACAGCCAAAAATTCCTATAGATGTAATCCCAAAACACTTGGTATGGTTTTTGTGTCTTGTTATATTTACAAGAATATTTGGAATACTTATACTATAGATTCAGATGGTTTTCATCATCCAGCACTCGCGAAACAATGCTAAAAATTTATAGAATTGTTTTGCATAATTAAATGTGCTCCAGTTTTTGTATTTTTCGTATTTTATTTATAGCCATGATTGTGGGGATCGGGGGTATTGGATTATCAGTTGAATGCTTGGAGAGTTGATTCACCTTTGGACTTTGTATACCATAGTCTAGAAATATTATAAGTGATTGCAATATTTTATTTATTTCCATGCTTTTCTTTTCTTTTCTTTGTAGAGTGTGCAACAGAATCTGTGATCTGATCCCATTGAATGGCAACAAGATGCAATAATGGACTCAACGCCTAATGCGGTGCCAAGTCGGGATCTCTTAACATTGCAGCCACTGCGTCCATCACGCGGCTCCAGTACGAATCTACGCGCCAGTCGCAGTCCATCCGCCAGTCGCAGCACCGAACAAAGTAAATTATTAATTAAGGAACCATCTACCATCTATCCTTAGGGAGGAGTAGTACCCTTTCAACCTCTATCTATCTATCTATCTATCTTTAGGGAGGAGCAGTACCCTAGCCTTTGCTTTTTGTAGCCTCATAATTGCTTTGATTGGCGCGTGTGCTAATGCTGTAGCTTCCTCTTGCCTTCATCATCGCCTTATCGTCAGGGTCTCTGGTTTAATGGGTATTCATGATTATGTCTGGGGCTTTCAATCTTGTTTCTAACTAGGCAATAATGCTGTTATCAGTGGGATGGCCATTCTGCTGCTGTTGCTGATTCAATTAGTATTTCCGGCTATTAAGTCTGCAGCTCACGAGGAGCACGAATGAATGAAATGTGAGCTTAAGAAGAGGAAAAATAAAAGATAGAAAAACGTATGCTGAATGAAATGTGAGCTGAAAGAAGATACAAGTATGGGAATTTGTGTTGCTTTAATGGTTCAAGAAAAGATGTGCATTTCTTTGGTATTTTTATTGGTTAAATGAAGCTTAAACTCTCTGAAAATTAACTTAAAATGTACAAATACTCGGACACACGGATGTGAGTCAGATTTTGACTAGGTTTGAATGAAATACTATTCCATTTCAGAGTTTTTCCGCCAACCCCATTAGGTCTATCATTGTTCAAATAGCTAGACATACATATATCCTACAATAATTATAGCAATGTGCTTTTAGTCAGGCAAAAAAGAACAAAGCACAGAGAAAACTAACTTTTCCTGCCACAAAGGAATTGTGGGTTTTTGGAGCATACTGTGCTCTCAGTTTATGCTCCCAAACATGAATGATGACTCATCTGCAAAGCCACCCCCAGCCAGCCTTACAGCACCCATCTTTCCACCCTTTGGTATCCCCACACCCCCTTGCCATCACCACAGAGCACACTTTTGCTTATGAGTATTGCAGCAAAGCCATAGAAAACACTTTTCCAAATCCTGACAAATTGCTGACATTTTATATTGAAAGAACTATAGCCTGCTTTTGTGTGCTTGTAAATTTTTAATTGAAAAAGTATGGCCTGCTTTTGTTTGCTGTTTACAATTATCATTGATTGTAGATTGATTGCGGATTGTTTATTGATTATATTCGTTTTATTTATATTATATTACCCATTTTTTGAATTGTCTCTAACCATTTGCTTTCCTGTTTTACTTTTCACACTTTTACATATATTTTTCTTTGTTTGTTTTTTCTCTTCCTTTATTTACCTTTTCCTTAGCTTTTGTTTCCATTTGAATGTTGAATGTGCTGTAGCCTCTCGTACTACGTTGCATACCACCACACACGACCCACAACAAAATAGAAACTCGAATTTCCACCAAAAAAAATCATTGCTAAATGTAGGTATATAATCATTTCATATATTGTATTACATAGCTTTATGTTAACGACAAATTATGCTCATAGAAAAACGCAATCATTTATTTACATATTTCTACGGTTGTTTTTGGATAAAATAAATTAAATAATACGCTCATTTTTCCGAAATTTCATCAGTAAATTACATTTTAGAAATGCAATCATTAATGTGCAGTTAATATTCGATGAATAGAATTTGGAATATTATTATATTACTAAATCGATTGAAATGCCGCTTAAATCTATATTTTGTCAATTAAATCTCGTATTTCACTTTTGCTGTTCCCAATTATCCAGTGTTTACTGTGCTTGCCTTTTTCTGTTGTTTTTGTTGCATTCTTTGTGTATTTTTACCCAACAACAGCGGCCTGCACGCGATTAAAAACGCTAATAAAACGCTTGGCTCTGTTCTCTTCTTCTCTCTGTCTGTCTTTCTTTTTCCCTTTTCTTGCTTATGCTCTCTCGCGCAGAACAGGCTGTCGGGTCTAACTGTCAATCATTCACGTAGGTGAAGACATAACTCACTCAAAAAGCACACGCACACAGCCATCAACAGTCTCTCACTTCCCTTCCCTTCACTCACACTCGCTCTCTTGCCTAACACAACCATTTCTCACACCCTCTCTCGCTCTCCCATGCACCCACATCACATAATAACGTTTCATTCTCATACACTCTCACTTACACTATTTCTTACACTCATACGCTCTCTCTCTCTCTCTCTTTATCTCGCACACAGCATTCACCAACAGCAGCACTTGCACTTGCACACTCTCTCTCTCTCTCTAACACCCATCCACCACCACCACCACCCTCTCACTCACACACCCATACAGCGGATGACACTGCTTTCATTTTAAGCCGGCGCCTATGTGCATTCCTGCTGCGGCGAGCCTAGCGCGCTGTTATCATTCACAAAGCTAAAACCAAAAGAAAATAAATAAGAACAAAAATATACAGAAATAGGGATAGAAATAGAAATAGAAAAAATAGCAATAACCCATCATACGTACCGTTTTTTCTATGCGCCACAATTTACCAGTGTCCAGGGAGCGGGCCAGCGAGGCAGCGGCAGCCACACAAACAGCAGCGGCAGCGTCAGGAGGTGCATCAGCAGCAGCCACTGGATCTGGATCTGGAGGACCAGCAGCAGCAGTAGCAGCAGCAGCCACAACGACTACGACAGCCGCAGCAGCAGCCAGCACTTCCGGTCCCGCTTCGGGGAACACCAATAGCAATTCTTCGGCCTCCTCCAGCACAGTGGCAGCTGCACAGGCGGCTGTCTATAGCGGCGGCAACACGGTGACCGGCAGTCTGGGCAGCGGTGGGGTGGCGGCACGTGGCTTTCGCAGCCACAGCCCCACCCACCGGCGAAGGAGTCGCGAGAGGCAACGGCGGACCCATGGCTCGGATCAGGGCGGCCTCCTGGCCTACAGCGGCCTTGTGGGCGTCAATGATATGAATGATTTTGGGGGTGTGGTGGGTGGAGGCACCCAGGGAGGCGGCGGTGGAGGAAGTGCTGGCACAGGCAGTGGCCTAGAGGATTCTCGATTGTCCGGGAACGAGGACTACTATTCATCATTCGTGTCGGATGAGTTTGACAGCAGCAAGAGGCCCCGGAGATGCACCCACGAGAGGAGCTCCAGTGTCCAGGCCATCGATCGCTTGAACACGAAAATCCAATGCACCAAGGAGTCCATACGACAAGAGCAAACTGCCAGAGATGGTAAGAGAGGGAGAGAGACCTTAAAGGACCAGAAAGTATACATTTATTCCCTTTCAGATAATGTCAATGAATATCTAAAGCTAGCAGCCAGCGCCGACAAACAGCAGCTGCAGCGCATCAAGGTACGAGTCCTGCCAGTCTCTTGGAGGAAACCCCCCCATTCATTTTCCTCTTTTCCTATAGGCTGTCTTCGAAAAGAAGAACCAAAAGAGCGCACACAGCATCTCGCAACTGCAGAAGAAGCTCGATAACTATACGAAACGAGCCAAGGATCTGACGAATCATCAATACCAGACCAAGAGCCAGCATCGACAGCCGCGCGAGGTCCTGCGCGATGTGGGCCAGGGTCTAAGGAATGTGGGTGGCAATATACGCGATGGCATCACCGGATTCTCTGGCTCTGTGATGTCCAAGCCGCGAGAGTTTGCCCATCTCATCAAGAATAAGTTTGGCAGCGCCGACAACATCAATCAGATGAGCGATGCCGAGCTGCAAGGCATGCAGGCGGCCAATACCGCCGATGTCCTGGCAGCCAACGAAAGACTGCAGCAGCAGGGGCCAGGTACCGGAACCTCGACAGGATCTGGCGGGGGAGGTGGACATAATAATAATACGGGAACGGGCAGTGGCACAGGCAAATTCAACAGTGACAATGGCAGTGAATGCAGCAGCGTGACGAGTGAGAGTATACCAGCGGGGTAAGGATATCGGATCCCCTTGGAAAGGGGAGTTCTTAACGAGTTCTTTTCTTTCCTTTTTGCAGCTCTGGCAAGAGTCAATCTGGTGCCAGCCAATATCACATAGTCCTCAAGACTCTACTCACAGAGCTGGCCGAACGCAAGGCAGAGAACGAGAAGCTCAAGGAGCGCATGGAAAGGCTAGAGGTGCGGGAAGGGTCCTCTTTTCCCTCTCTGTATTGTTATTAATTCTCTATCTTTCTTTTGTAATTTCCACAGACAAGCCAAAAGGAATTTAATAATCTGACAGCCACACTCGAAAGTGAACGATATCGTGCCGAGGGACTCGAAGAGCAAATCAATGACTTGACGGAACTACATCAGGTTTGTAGGACACGAGATGATGGCTTTCCTTTTTGGCACAGTTCCAAATAAAATATGGCCCTTCCTTTTGTTGTAGAATGAAATTGAGAATCTAAAGCAAACCATTGCTGACATGGAGGAGAAAGTACAATACCAAAGCGATGAAAGACTACGTGATGTCAATGAAGTGCTTGAGAATTGTCAAACGAGGGTAAGCCAGGAGCCCCTAAAGCCCATAGAGGAAATGGGAGAACAGACTCATATTCATATTCATATTGGTTTAATCCCTCTCGTAGATATCCAAAATGGAGCACATGTCACAGCAACAATATGTCACTGTTGAGGGCATTGATAATTCGAATGCCAGGGCCTTGGTTGTGAAACTCATCAATGTGGTATTAACGGTATTACAGGTGGTACTCCTACTAGTGGCCACAGCAGCGGGCATTATAATGCCATTTCTTAAAACAAGGTACAAGCTTTCTTAAAACATGCTACTTCAAGAGAAAAACTAATTCAAAATCGTATTTGCCTTACTTTTCTTATAGGGTACGCGTTTTGACCACATTTCTATCCATCTTCTTTGTCATCTTTGTGATACGTCAGTGGCCCGATGTACAGGATATTGGTTCCGGTCTGGTGCGGCATCTCAAGCAATCGCTTGTGGTCAAGTGAAGAGGAATTTCCATGCACCCCATAGCATAGTTCATACAACAAACATTATGTTTCTTTAGTTATAAGTTCTTAAAAGTGCTGCATATTCGGTTTATCTTTTTTTGTATATAGCTTTGTCGACACATTTTTAAAACTGAAAATTGTATCAATTATCCCTCAAAAAAACTCATTGTCACCCATGAAATCTGTACAAATCATACATTATACTATATATCCTATATATCATCAGATCAGACATCTCCCCTACACTCTCTCTAGCAAAATTGTAATAATACATATGTATCTTCGAAAAAGTGCTGATTACTCAACTAAAATCTGAATGGAATGAATGAATATACATGCTGTTTAATGTATACTCCTACGATATATGTAATGATATATATATATATATATCTATGCTATAAAATAACTCTTATATTATATAAAGTGAAAAACGTTTGTATAAATCCCGAGAATTACTTTGTATTTATTTACCCATCACATCCACATCCATTCACATAATGTACGCAAATGGTGGCGTGGCCTTAAAACACACATCTATATATAGCATATAGATTTACCTATTCCCAATATACAAATACCCATATCCTATACGTACATTCGGGACAGCAGCTGCAGTGTTTCCCAGGACCTTGGATTGGATCAACAACAACAACACACACACAAAATATAATCAATCCTTCCACAAAAAGGCCGACTATAATTAAAGTTGAAACAACATGCGTAAGAATCCAAAATGAGTTGTCTATTACTGCCGTTCGCGTGTTGTGTTGTGGGAAAACAATTGTGTAATTAGGCCACATTATGGATGGTTAATATGGGATTACAGTAGTGGGTAGAACGAGGCAGCGCGAGGTTTGGCTATATAATAGAGGAATAATAGAGGTACCTGGAACCATTTAGATTGATTGCACCCAACTTTGGAGGGCTTGAACTGGGCTGAAGTATACTGTGAATTCTACTTCCAAAGAGTCTTTAAAAGACAGTGATAGACAGAAATTGGCATGTTGAAAGAAGAATCGTAAGATTCATCGGATTCGATGTAGCTTGCATTGCTTAGTCTAAGATTTCCAATCAGTAATTTTTAGAGTATCCTTATATAACTATTCAAGTGTCCAGCCCCAACTACAGTCGAAAGACCAGAACTGTTCTGGTTTCTATTAGAGACCTCTTGAAGCTCTTTAAACGTTCAATTTATCTGTTTATATAGCTGATCTGGTAAGTAAAACAGTTCCAGACCATATGATTTTTTATATCCATTACGTTTATTTTTTTGTTTGAATGTAAATTAAATTTAAATTACACTGCCACAGCATTTCTAAACATACTTTATATATTGTATTTTGTTTTTTTTTCCAATGCATCTATGCCTTAATTGAATTTCGTTTTTCCTTCAGTTTCATATAGGGTTGGGTTTTTGTTCTACTTTCAGTGGATTTTGTGGCAACTTGAAATATAATTTGATCATATTTTTTAAACGAAGAAGAAACGTGCATTCATTTCATTTGTATATTGTATGTATTTTATTGTGTTGTGTTTCACTACTCTTCTGCGAGCTCCCTTCGAACCGAAAATCATTGCAACATTTTGAAGGTGTTTTAGTTTAAATATTGTTTGTTTTGTTTTATAGTAAACTTAAAAATAGTTAAATCGAGAATAATATACAATGTACAGGCCCATGTAATGCCACATCATTCATGAATCCAATTGTTTTTAGCTTTAATTTTATTTTGTTTGTTTTGGGTGTGTTTTTTTGTTTCAAATTAAATGTATAAACTAATTCCATGAATCACTCTGTTGCACGTGTGTGTCTGGTGTGGGGGATTTTTTACCAAAAAAAAAAAACATAAACAGTGATTAATCCGAAATGAAGATCAATCAAAGACAATTTTCAAATCTTGAATGGGTTTCTTTTGCGTTTCGTTTTGGTAAATTTTGTAGGCGGGTGGTTTTGTGGTGTGCCAATCGTGGGATTAGGTTTGTAAAATGTATATAAAATAAATCACAATTTTTATACGCATATATATGTACGTGTGTGTGTGTGTTGTGTGTCTGTGTATTTTGTGGGCGTGACGGACTCACAGGCCAACACAAGATCTGGGGTGGGGCCTACATATTTATTAATATTTAATATTAAACATTCGTTAATTGTTTAAAACAAAGCAGCTGGCAGCCACACAGCTCTCTCTCTGTCTCTCTGATTCTCTCTTGAAAGCGAGCCAAAACGAAAAATAATTCTTGATTAAAAACAAAGGGTTACTCTTTGGGGATCGATGACGACTAAGTGGGAATCTCATACGAAAAAAATACGATCGGCAGCACTGTGTGGCAATGCGGCCACGCCTATGCCGCCCTGCGTGGGCGTCTGCAGGAACGCCGAATCATTGGCCGCCGGCGTGTTGATTGCTATGGGTTCGTAGATGGAGCGATGAGGTGGCAGATCGTCATCATCCTTGAATGAGCCGCTTAAATTCGGATTTAGGATGTTATTCGAAGCGGGCGTGGCAGCTGCGATTGTCCCCGTTGCAGTCGTCTCGGGCAGCCCCATCATAGCACTAGTACCAGACTCTACGTGCTCCAGATATGGCGGTGCAGCCACACTAATCGCAGTCGCCGGACGACGAAACAGGAAGCTGCCAAAATGCATTCAGAATTAGCTTCAAGACACACAAGAAACATAACGGAAAATATAGACATTACCCAAAGTTAATGCGCGACCAAATCGAGGGACGTGCTTCGTTCAACTGTCGAGCGAGATGTGCGGGTAGATTTGGGGCACGATCAAATGGATTGATGCGCTCATGAGTGGACGACGACGAGGTGGCCGGATGTGAGGCATAGTCCAGCAGGGCTGTTCCCAAAAACAAAGAACACAATTTACAAAATGATTCAAACAATCAGCAGGGCAGGGTAGCGCAGAGCAGCCAACGTACCATTCTCATCATCCGAGCTTTGAGCCTCCTGCGACTCAAATGGATTCCGACCAGCATCAGCACGTCGAAAGGTGCCATGTCGTGTGGTGCCTGCAGCAGCAGCTGTTGCCACACTGGAGCTACTGCCAGCCGCCGCTGCACTGGCAGCGGATGAGGTGGACCCTTGAGCACCCTGACTGCCACCATTGGGCTGCTGTTGCAGCAGCGGCGTTGTGTCATCATCAGTGTCCGTGACACTATCCAAAGAAGGTTGTCGATTCCGACTTGCACGCGTTTCGCCTTTCGTAAAAACCTTGCGCTTGCAAATGGGACAAACGCGACGATTTTCGGTCAGCCAGGGATCAATGCAATGTGTGTGATAGGCTGCAAGGGAAATATCCATATATGATTAAGTGTTTTTCCAGCGGACTAAGGCGATATTCACTTACGATGTGAGCATGGCAGCACGCGCAGCTTGTCATCCTCAACGAATTCATCCAGACAGATCACACAGGTATCATATTTATTGTTCGTATTGTTCTTTGTGTAGCGCAGCACCGGCAACTTCTTCAGCATACTCTTGGGCAGTCGGTGGCGACGAAGGCGACGCTGTTCGCGAATGCATTTATATATCATATAGATGACCTAAAGAACGAAAAGAAATGAAAATGGGGATAAATCAATCAAAGATTCGTCACTTACCATGATGAGAAAGCAGAGGCCAATCAATATGGAGAAGGGCAATATCAACTGTGTGTTGATATTAAAGGGCAGCTCATCGTTGATGATTAGCACCACTTCGGGCGTGAAATATGTGGCCAGAGCCTTACCGGTTGTGTGGCCCACAAAGACGGATGGTATGTGTATGCCCGTCTGATTATCGGCGGACATTTGCTCTGAAAATTAGTATGGTAAGAGAATGAGCAGGGAGTTCACTTGAATGCGCGTATGTGCTGTTGCTGCTTACCCAAGTCATCCCCTTCATTATTGTAGACAATTACAGCAGAGTAGCTTGCGTTCTGGGCATTACGTACCTTTTTTTCAAAGGTACACTCGCCCCCGCGTGAAATTAAAGCCACAAACTTGGCCGCTGATGGATACAACAAGTGAGGTGGCCTACTCAGGGCATCACAACCGTAGGAATGGGGCATGGCAGGCACCACATACACCTTGAGACCATTTGGCGGCAGTAGAGGACCAAATTGTGCTGGCAAATCGTTGAATTCCTCAATCAACTGCAATAGAAATGTCAACAAATGAGTATTGGTTGTTCTGTCAAAGGAATAGATAGAATACTTGCCTGATTTGAGATGCGTCTATAGACAAGCACATGTCCACTGACCACAGCCGCCTCATGGCAGACCAGGCACAGACCCAACAGAGCCAGGACATGGCAGCCCTTTCTTGCGGTCATGCTCCTGCTGCTGCTGCCTGCAACTTGTGGTTTCTCGATGAACAAATATTCGCTCTACACAGATGTTATTGCCGTTGCTCTTCGTTGTGGCCACTGCTGTTGCTCCTGCTGCTGCTGCTGCTTTGTGCTGTCACCATTCGCACTATTCGCATCTCTCATCTGTGTGACACACAGCCTGCTGCTCTTTTTTTTGGGACTGCAATTGTAAGGGAAACAGAAACAGAGTTTATAAATGAGTGAGGGGATGGTGCACGCCCAGCTCAAGTCAAAGGCAAATAAACAGCTCAGCTGATAAGATAAACGGCTTGTGATCGTTATTTTTATATTTTTGTGTATGAGTATGCGTATTGATTATTCCACAAAAAGTACACTTTTTCCCCCCTCCCATTACGAGTACAGCTGTGTCTGGTGGAACCGGATACAGAGAGACGGAGACCCCTGAAAATGCATTTTTTTTCAACTTATGTAAGCAATCAATGCATTTCGCTGACGTCGGAACTGCCTGTGACTCTGCTTTGGCCCATGATTGAGCTCAATTCGCCATCAATTGAAGCGCCTCAGTTTTTTGAAACTTCTTTGATAAACAGCCTCCCCAGATCTGTGTCAGCCGGCTTAAGCCCCCGAGAATGATGCATCACAACAGCCCAAAAGTTCATAGACTTCAAGAATGTGGAAATTTTTTCAACAAAATATATCAAGAGTTGTTAGCATGTGCCGCAAATATGTCACTAATATATCTATTAAATTTATAATTCAATAAAGGAGAACGTCACAGGCATTAGCACATCGTCGACGTATCGTATAGAAATGTGGCTACAAAAGAGGACAGAGAATTGATAGAGGAACAAAGTAGCAGCAGCAGAAATAACATTAATGAGAACGTGACTTTTATTGGATGAACAAATAATAAATAAATAAATACTCGCATGGACAGGGGCAGCTAGGGGTTCTGAGAGAGAGAGAGAGTTTTGTAATTAAAACGGAGAGACGCGTGGAAGCGATAAGATTTCAAATGAAGATCCATTTCTAATTGCAACACCCGGGGGGTGGTTAGGTGGCTCTGTGGCAATGAGGTAATTGTTCATTAATTGTAAACAAATCTGACTTTTAATTGCCTTACGGAACAGCTGTGTTGCCAGGCAGCTAAATAAACAGCTGATTCTTGATTTTAAGCAGAAATTTGTTGTTTAGAAGCGATTCAAGTATACAATGGCCACAATTCCATATAATGTAAGCAAAGAAGAACCCTATGCTTGAGTTCTTTCTAGTATTCCAATTTTTTCCATTTCATGCAAAAGAAACTCAGTCCCTAGAATACCCCAATTGACATTGGAACCGATGGCAGATGTCTCCTGTTACATATCTCTGTTAAAGATGTTCGTTGCTACTTATCGGGCAAGGCTTTTTCCTTACAGCTTTTTTTTTGCGTTAATCCGCTTCCCATGAAGGCCGACACACACGCGTAACCCACCCCACCTACACACACACACACCTACACACGCATGGGTGGCAATACCTTGAACTTTACAAGGCGCACATCACACGAACCAACGCGAATTCAAGGTTTTGCTTTACATACCAATACACATATAATATTTGCACATGCACCTGTAGTGGAAAAGGGACAACAGGTGAAAAGGGTTGAAGCGAACAACAAAAGGAATCACCGACTCAAACGCTCAATTATTAACAACAAATTAATGCACTGGCTTTTGTTATGCTTTTTTTTTGTTAGGCGTATCTCGCTCTCCGTCTGCATGTGTGGGTGGCTGTGTTTGCCTTTGTGTGTGTGTGTGTGTGCTGCTGCTGCTTAATTAACACCATAACAAAGCAGCTAAGCTGATTTCCTGTCTTATTTCGCCTTTTATTCACGTATACGAGAACTCACTTCGGTTATTGTTTATTTCAGGAGTTCTGTTGATTTTGGCTGCCACTGGTTTGCTGTTTCGGGTTTATTTCTGAAACCGATTTTTTTCTCTCTCAGCACTCGCTCGCCTTTACGGTAGCACTCGTCGCCATCGCAAAACAATTGCGTTCTATTTTGCTGCTATTCTAGGACACTGCACGTGATCTATGCGTTGGTAACATTCAATAAGGACACTGGCGTAGATCGTTTTTAAGCATTTTTAAGCGAAATCAGGATGTGACTTGGTAATTATTGGATATTTCTTTTTTTACATTCCCCCCCACACGGATTTGTGGTTCGCGATAACCGTTAGAGATGACTGTTTAAACCATCGGTCGGCCTATCGATGTTTCGCGGGTTCGATGTTTTTGCTTCTACCAGCGAGGCGATGAATAAAATATTAAATAAAAACAAAAAAAATGAAATTCATGGGGCCACATTTTAGGGCAATTTAATCTTAAATGTAAAGTACTTGAAATGTAAAAATCATACAATCACATTGCCTACAGCCTATTTAATCCACAAATACATCTTTCCTTGGATGGTGTGCTTCACGGGATTGATTTTCTTCAATATTTTTGTCATGGTCTCCACCAGTCGATCGCTCGACACTCCAGTCTTTTTGTTCTTGAACTTGGTCAGCAGCTCGGTGGCAGTCAAGGGCTTACGCTTGAGATACCGACGCACTGCCTCCTCGGTTATGCCATAGTCCCTGCAAAAGAAACATTATTAAGCAACATTTGTTTAAAGGGGATCTAATGGTTGCACTTACTCCACTTTGCTGCCAGAGAAGGATGTGGGCATCGAAGTGCTGATTTCGTTTTTGGTCCGCTTGGCTGGCGTGCTGGTGGGACTGTTGCTGGTGTCGGAGCCGGTGAGATCGCTGGGCAGGCTGTTCATCTTGCGTTTGCTGGCATCGTTGTTCGCTGGCGTGGGCGTGGAAGAACGCGATTTGTTGGCATTGCTGCTGGTCGATGGCTTGTTGTTGACGGCGATCTCCTTGTCCTTTTCCTTCTCCTTTTCTTTGTCCTTGGAGGCGACCTTCTTCTTGGGTGGCCCATTGCTGAGATCATCCTCGGAGTCTGTGCTGTCCGTACTAAAGTCCGTGGATGAGTCGCCACCGCTGCCGTTTGCCTTCGCCTTCTTGTCATCCTTCGAAGGCTTCTTCTTCTTCTTGTCCTTGGAGGCTTCGTCTTTGTTCTTTTCCTTCTTCTTTTTCTCACCGTCCGCCTCATCCTTGTCCGACTCGTCCGACTTCTTCTCATCCTCATCTTCCTCGTCCGACGTAAGCAGCTTCCGCAGAGCATCCTCCTCTGCAACGCTCTTCATGTCCTTGTCCAGCTTGGATTCGGGATCGGGTTCACTGTGGGGCAGCAACAAGTATGTCAACAAGTGGGAATCAAATAAAAGATAATAACACGATAAACATACTCTTCACTGGACTCGGTGTCGTAGTCCATTTCACGACCCTCTTCATCGCCGTCGTCCGACTCCTCGAACGCCTCGTCGTCCACATCGCGCTTTTTCTTCTTTTTGTCGGCGCCCTTTTTGCCCTTGGCCCCTTTCCCCTTCTTGCTGCCATCGTCGCTATCCTCCTGCTCCTTTTTCTTCTTCTCCTCCTCGTCTTCCGAGTCGGACTCGTCCTCGGAATCGATCCACTCATCCATGTCGGTGATTTTTAGCTCTTTGGACTTTTTGGTCGCTGCCTTAAGTAGTTTCGCCTCCTCCGGATCCTGCTCTTCCTCCTCGTCGCCGCGCAAACGTTTGCGCAACATAAGCGAGAAGTAATTCATGACCTTCTTCCGACGACCGAATTCCTGCTCGGCCTCCTCCGCCGATAGAGATTTGTATCGTTGAATGGGCTGGAAATTGTACCACTCATTCAGGGGATACGCCTCGATGGCACCATCCGGGGCATGGGTGAACACATAGAATGCTGCATTCTCACCCACTCCGCCCTCACGAATGCCCTTGAACTTTTTCCCCATCTTGCCACCGACTTTCAATATCCAGGGCTGTGCTTCCGGCCTGTACTTGCGCGCTATGATCCCAAACTTCTTGCGGCGTGCCTCCTCGCGCTGATCTCGATTGTACTCGGAGCCGGCCCCAAACTTTGGCTGATCCTCGTCCATCCCTCGAAACTCCTTCATATTGTTCTCCCTCTCCAGTTTCACATTTCGCCATTGGGCGAAATCCACATTCAGTGTGGCATTGAAACGCATAACATGATGCTTCTTTCGCATCTTGGGCACCCGGATCTTAAATTCCTGGACATTCGAGGAGGATGCTGAGGCTGTTGCTGCAGACGTGGAGCTGCTGCTGCTGCTGCCACTGCCACTGGCGGCGGCGCTTGGCTGCTCATGAAATAGTTGTGTTTGTTTTAGAATACCGGACCAAAAAGAAGAAAAGTTCTGCTTACTGTGGACTTTGATGCACTCGACATGATATTTTTTATTTGAATTGATCCTACTACTCTACTTTATGCTTAGAACTTAATTTAAAAACTTAATTTACTTTAATTTGTAGTTGCTCTTCCAAAATTCTTCTTCTTTCTGAGTGCCCAAATCGTCATTCACACGGAAACTAGCGATGTGCAGCTGGCAGTGATGCATTTCGATAGCCACCGAGTGTATCGACATATCGGCCTATCGTATTCATTTAATGGATGTGATGCCAACTTTGTTTTGATTGACGTTGAATTTCAAGGAATTTTGATTGAAAAATGTCGCGAAATGTGATGCTGACGGATGAACAAAGCCGGTTGAATGCCCGCCTGGAGGCGCACATGGTGTACATATGCCCCGAGTGTGGAAAAGCCTTCCGGACACAGGCGGAGTGGCGTCAGCATTTAAATACAGTGAGTAATACAGTCGGCGTCCCTCCTGGTGGCCAAGACCCATTCAACTCTGGATTCTTTGCAGAAACACGAATATCTGAAGAAGACCTACTCGGACTTTAACTTTATCCAAATCGATGAACGCTATCATGAGTGCCAGATCTGCTTCAAATGGGTGGAAAATGCCCACAAGACTATCGCCCTGCTGCAGTATCATTATTTCATGCACTTGGACCACAGCGAAACATATCGCTGTGTGCACTGCCGCATGGCCTACACCAGGAGACGGGCACTCAATGGCCATCTGTTGGACACGCACATTCGGGAGATTGAAAAGTACGAAGCGAAGCTGCGACAAATGAAAAGGAATCCGCACCTCAATGCATCTGGCACGACAACGATTGCGGCACCGGGGCGACTGACACCGAAACGTCGCGGCCGTCCGCCAGGGACATTTGGTGCCAAGCGCAGGGATTTGCTACAAAAGGCCCTAATGGACATTGATCTGCAAGCAGAGGATGAGAAATCCTCGCCGCCCAAGCCGAATGTGAGTGAAGTAAACCTGGACAGATGCCTGACGGCGTACGAGGATATTGTGCGCAAGGAGGAGGAACAGGTGCCCAAGTACGAGGCCGATTTGGATGCCCTTTGCCAGGAGTTTTTCGATGATCCGGATGCCGGCGAAGCAGAAAAGGATGGGGAGAACAAAGAGACGGTCATCATTGAGATCGATGCTCTTGGCATGGATGAAGTGGCGCAGCTCAAGAAGGAAATGAAGACAGACCCGGACACTTCGGCAGGCGGTGGGGCTTCAACCAGCGTCAAACGACGACGCATGTCCTTCAGCCCACATCGAGACTCCGATACGGAGGTATCAACCAACGGGCTCATGAAACTGTTAACCTTTTTATGTCCGAAATGCGGCAAAGAGGTCACCTCGATGGATGTGTGGCGAGAGCATGTGTTCGAGAAGCACGACTTTGAGCATTACATTGAGAATAGCTTCAAGATCCTGGAGGCTGGACGCAAGAGCATGTGCCTACAGTGCCACGAGATCCAGCCCACCACCAAGAGGTCCGAGCTGCAGAAGCATTGCTTCAAGCATCTGCCCTATCGATCATATCTCAAGTGCTCCCTTTGCAATCGCACCAAGACCAGCATGTCTAAAATGTTCAATCACATACGCTACAATCACCAGGCAGAGCTGCAGCGCAAGGACAAGACACAGCTGCTCATCAAGAAGGAGCCCAAGTGGGTCAGTCCCAGGCACAATCGGCATGCGGTCAAGAGAGAGAAGGAGGAAGAAGGCTCTGACGATGATGAGAGCTACACCTGCAATCACTGTGACAGGTCGTACAAGACCCAATGGCGCTACCAACGACATCTGACCACGTGTGCAAGAGGAAGCAGCGGCAACAGCAACGGCCACGGCAGTGGCAGTGTCACTGTGCGGCCTGCCACCCCCATTCAAGCGGGCGTTGATGCCCTGATGAATCATTTGCGTGAGGGACGAATGCGCATGAATAATATTTGGAAAACGATGCAATTGCAGAAGCTATAAATAGTCCTTAATCGTAGATTAATTAAAAAAAGGTGCGTCGTACCGAACATAAAAAAAGAAAACCAAATATACAAGATTTATGCAGTGGAGCGTATCCATTTCCGTTTACTTCAACATCGATTCATTTATGAAAAAGGATATTCTCTAGGCTCTGGAACATCTGCATACATTCAGTCCACAACAATCCAGCGGTCATTGGCTTTTGGTTTGGAACGCTGAAGCCCAGTTCGACGACGACGTTGACGGGTTTTCCTTCCATTTCTTTGCCTCCCCCTCTGACGAAGCCTTCGGGCCCTGTTTAAGTTCCTGTATCTTGGACTCCTGCGTCTAGCTTTTCTCGTTCTAGCCGAATGTTCCGTGCCACCCCTGCTATTGTACTTCACCTCATGATTCGTGGTAATGATCGTGACCTTGCCATGCCTGTTGAGCAGATCGGCATTTCGTACCATGGCCAGAAAGCGAGCGAATTTCCTTTGAATCCGGGCTTTGTCGTCTGTGCGCAGCTTTTGTTGATTTTGTTTTACATTTTCATATCGATTGACGTCGTAGGTTGAATCACTATAATCATCACTTTCTGATTCGTAAGACACTTGGCCATATTCTGACGTTTGTCGTTCATCTTGTTCATGCTCACTCAATGCGCCTGTGCCACCTGCTGGAGTTGATGGCCCTTTATCTGTCGATGCTGCTGCAGTGGTCTCCCCATGTTCTGGCGGCAATGCTGCATCACCCACAGGTTTTTTTGTATGTTCCCCGTTAATTTGTTTCACTGGCACCTCAGTTGTCAATGCGCCTGTAGCACCTGCTCCTCCAGTTGGCAATCCTGCTGCGGTGGTCTCTCCGGCTACCGATGCTGCTGCAGTGGTATTCCCATGTTTTGGCGGTAATGTTGCATCACCTACAGCTTTTTCTTCTCCATTAATTTGGTTTACTGGCACCTCAGTTCCTAATGCGCCTCCTCCATCTGCCAATCCTGCTGCGGTGGTATTTCCATCTGCCGCAGAGGTCTCTCCAGCTGCTGATCCTGCTGCGGTGGTCTTTCCATCTTCCAATGCCGCTGCAGTGGTTCCTCCTTTTGCCAATGCCGCTGCAGGGGTATTCCCAGCTCCTCCTTCTCCCGCAGTAGTTGCTCCTCCTTCACCCGCAGTAGTTGCTCCGCCTTCTCCCGCAGTAGTTGCTCCTCCTTCACCCGCAGTAGTTGCTCCGCCTTCTCCCGCAGTAGTTGCTACTCCTTCTCCCGCAGTAGTCGCTCCTCCTTCTCCCACAGTAGTTGCTCCTCCTTCAGTTACTGCTTTACCCTCACCGGCAGATGCACCTTCTGCAGCCCCTTCTGCTGCTCCTGCTGAAGATGGAAGGTGAAAATTTGAATATATACTGAGTGGAAATAGCTTGGAGTTTCGAATGGTTAATATATGTATCAATGTATTTTTTTAAATGTTGAATACCAAATATGAAGAAATTTCATATATTTGTCATTAATTTTTTCATCAAAGACAAACAGTCCTGCTTCGGTTTTCTCAAAATTTGTCCGTTTACGATTGCGGAAAAATTCGTACTTATGGACATTTGTGTGCTTCGATTTTCGCAATTTTTTCTATAGAGAACTCGTTCCATGAGGCTAACCTCTCTATAAATTAGTAGTTTTTTATTTTCCCCAAATAAATTTTCAGTAAAAAAAACAAACGAAATCCATGGAAAATGCAATGAGGCCGGACTCTACCGTCACAGAGACGCGAGATCAAGACGATGATGCGAAGGAGGATGAGGAGCCTCCGCCGGCACTCTGCCCGATCGACGACTGCATGGAGCAGGTGGCCCACTCGCACTTGCTGAGCCACATAATGAGCGCCCACATGGACGGGGAGCCCAAGGTAATCGCCGTGCCCACGGAGATGAAAGTGGTGCCCACTGGGGCGGTGACACTGCTAATGCTGTCTTACCGTTACATGCCCCAAGACCGGGACCTGTGCCTGGCCGTGCTCAACTGGCGGAGCGACGACTGCCGGGATCTTTCCGTGCCGCAGCGTGACCTGGCGTTCAGCGTCCAGGAGCTGAGCCATCACGTGCCTGTGCTAGTGATGGTATGCTGGACCAGCTGGAAGTCAGTGTTGACCCCACCCTGGCGACGACTCGGACCGAATGAGCGACGAGACGTCTCCCGGGAGCTGGGCAAACTACTCTTGATCTGGCTGCTGTGCCCGGCCATCCGTCGGCCCGTGGCAGTCAATCTGGGGATCATCAACAGCGATCTGAAGTGCATAATGCTGGGCCGCCGCTTGCTCCGGAGCTTCGCCACCCGCGTCCACATCAATGACTTTCTCGCTGCACCGGATCCTTACTTCATCCATATCGAAGAGGAGGATCTGGAGGAGCTGTGCGACTCCGGGCGGTTGGCCGTCTTCCTCCAGGTGGCGATCAATGACGAGGTGCAGCCCTAACTTTTAAAATTAATTTGTGTCTTTGAAATGATCGGAAAACTGAACAAGAGAACTAATCGGAACATTTTTGCGGCTATGAGGTGTGTGTCGTGTCGTATAGCAACAAATACAATTTCGGACGACGACCCAAAACTATTTTATACAATAGAGAGATATTTTGTTTTGAATAATGAAGCTAGAAGAGCAGAGCCTTTGCTACTAATTGGGAAACCGTATAACATACAGTGGATGCTTTGAATCATTTCAGAGACGAACGAAACCTGCTGATCCGCAGTGCTCGCATTCATGCGGAGTGATTCGAATCTAACTGAAGGCAGGATTCTGCATGATCGAACACAATAAAAGGGTATAGCTGTGATTTTATGAATACTGTGGCTCTATTTTGAATACGCACTATGTACTTTTAAGTAGATCTCTTACCCACAGTTGTTGCTTCATTTCCAGCGTCAATTTCACCTCCTGCTTTAGTCGCTGCATCGCCATCAGCTGCTGTTGCCCCGTCTCTGCGTTGGATTCTTGTTTTTTGCCTGATTTTGGTTCTGTGTCGGACTGGTGGAGGCCATTGAAATTTGTCGTTGGGTGGTTTAGACCGCTTTACTGCTTGGACTTTGGCTGATTTTGATTGAATCTTGGTTTTCTGGCCGAGTGGACTACGAGCTTTGCTACGAATTTTGCCAGATCTGCGAAGTTGTTTTGGGGGCCATTGAAATTTGTCGCTGGCTGGTTTAGACCGCTTTATTGCTCGGACTTTGGCTGCTTTCGGTTGAATCTTGGTTTTGTGTCCGATTGGACTACGAGCTTTGTTACGAATTTTGCCAGATCTGCGACGTTCTGCTGGATTTTCAGATTTCGAGACAGATGAATCGTCGGCGGAATAATCATCTTCATTTAGTGAATCCGTTTCGTCAGGGGACAGACGATCTATGTTTCGTACATCGACTTCGATCGGTACCCCACTCCTTATGTACACTTCATCGACAGAACAGAGATTCGTATAGGTCGGATTGTGCCCGGACTGGCAGCCATCGCCTGCACGCTTGCTGCTGTTGTAAACGGGCTGACCCAGCACTGGGGCGTAAGCGTAGTTGCAGGTGAGAAAGGTCTGGAGCCAGCCGTTCTGGCTCTGTTGGACCACGGCACAGCCCACACGATTGCAATTTTCGACAACCATTTGAACAAAGTTCTCTCGGGGCTTCCTGCGGAGACAGTTAGGGGGAAGTTAGCCCATGAGAAATGGCAACCATACCCATTCCCATTCTTACCCAAAGTGCGGTCCAATGTAGTTCAAAATGTCATCCATGGCGGTGACCTCGTGCTCACGATACCATAAACCAATGGCAATATAGATGACCTCAATTAGATCTCGTTGCTTCGAAAAGAGGCTGTGATAGCTCACCGTCTGGCCAACGTTGCCATACGCCAGGGTATTCCGGCACTCATCGAGATGGGGGACACACGTCTGGACATTGAAGCCAGCGAGGTAGGCCAGCTCCGGATCCCAGCTCATGGTCGCCATTTTAGCAGCCGCTGTCAAGCCACTAAAGCCTCCTTGGGCCACCTTATTCCTAAGCTCATTAATACGATCCACTAGTCTCCTTTGCAGCTTGCCTTGGATTGGTATTATTTCAGCATCCAACGAACATCTATTGCCCAGTTCCTGATGGTTAGGTAGACAAGATACACATATGTATATGTAAGTAGTGGCACCTACGTGGCACTGTCTTTTTCAAAAAATGGGGCAGATACAATACTCACATTCTCTCGAGCTTCGCAGGCCACATGTTTCACTCCGTCTGGACAGAGTTTCGCATCGCAGTAATTGTAGGCTCTGAAATCCATCTCCGTTTCAATGCCCAGTGCTAGGTCCACCAACAGGAGGAGGCACACCAGGCCCAGTGGCAACATTTTCCACCTAGATATCATTGCGTATTGAAAGGAATACAATATATTCCACTAAACGATCTATGAAATCGGCAATTTTATGCCGATTTGCATGCCTGATTTGTTTGGTCAAGATCCATTTTATTGTTTACAATTTTTGTTTAAATAAAATACAAAACGTGAAAAGTTAGATTTTACGGTGTAAATGGTGGGACGTCGCTCCTTAAGGTCACGTCGCTGTTGTCTGAACTTTGATTTGAACTGTTCTTCGAGGGTTTGGATGCGTTCGCACATATTCAAATCGGCTATGATCTGCGGCCAATCGTCGTCAGCAAAGATGTCCATCAAGGCGTCGAGTCCCTCGGACAGGGCCCACAGATCTTCCTCCTGGGCACATGAATTCAGGAGAAATTGTACAATGCCCTTCACGAGGGCCTCCGACAGAAGGCAGCCCAGGGTACCGAGCATGCGGTTCCAATTGACCCGTATATCCATAATTGTGGACTTTTGGGCACTTTCGATGATCATGTTAAGATCATTTTCGGTTATTTGACTGAATAGATCCTTGCGCGTCTTCAGGAGCGTCAAGGCGGAACGCATTAACGATGTTATGGCCTCCATTATCGTTGCATCTTCCGTACCCTTGAAGGCCTGCTGTCCGAGGTGGAACCACATGTTGTAGATGTCATTGTGGCCACCCAGATCCTGCACCGACAGCACGTTGCACAGATTCTGCAGGCAAATTAGGTAGGAGACGCGCATTTTTGAGACCTTCTCGCGGATGTTATCCTGCTGCGAAAGCAGCTTCTCCAGTGCGGGGTCGAGGGGTTGCGATTTCTGCCATAATTTCTGCACCACATTATTCTGTAGGATGGTTTCCACGAAATTCAGAGGCAGGGCACCCCCATCATTGTCCGCCGACTGTTCGTTCATATCGAAATCGACGACACTTTCGGTCTCCGACTGATCCGAGTCCGAGCCCCAACCAGATTGATCGTCACTCGATCCGAGGTTGGTGATGATTTCTGCCACCAGACGCTGGGCATCCAACAGATACTCCAGATTCTTGACAGCAGAATCCGCTTCACTTTGGGGTTTTGGCTGATTCTGTGGCTGTGCTTCGGACATTTCCTCCGTTTCCATGGAGATCTCGAGCACGGGTGCTTCGTTTTTACTCTTCAGGTCCTTGATATCGTTTTTGCAGCCCATCAACTGTGCCTGTGTGTCAATCGTCAGGAGCTTGTCCAGGCTGCCGAGTATCTCCCGAGTGTAGGCCGACGAACAGGCGGGCACATTGCACAGAATGCCGGCTGCCAGAGCGCTTAGGTACAACAAGCTGTGGCTTCCCTCCGTCACTTTGAGTAGTTCTGGCAGAATCGTGGCATTTGCCAAGAGGTTCCACGAGCTGGAGTTGTTCTCAGAGACCACCAGCACCAGCTGAGCCACGGAAATGGATATCTCCAGGCCAAACTTCCGGTAGTCCATGCAAAGCAGCAGATTCTTCAGGAAATTCGACTGATTGAAGGCTTCTGTGGCTGTGGGAGAGCTCTCGCACAGATTTCTCAACAAGTGTGTCGCCTGCAGAAAGATGTCGGCATGGAGCTCGGACTCGAAGCACACAGGTTTCGTCAGGTCGTAGGTCGCCAACAGCGACAGCAGGGCAGTCAATATATCATTGTCCACGAGGAAATCGCAGACGTCTGATCCAAAAACGGATAGATTTCTCAGGGCTCCAGCGGCGGCATCGCGAATTGACATATCCTTGTCGCACAGCATGGGTGCGGCAATGCGGACCAAGTCACTTTGACAGATCTCCTGAACCTTTTCCTTGCGCAGCGCCAGCACCGCAAACGAGTGCAGTCCATTCAGTTTTTCCTCCACATCCGGTCGTTGTAGGTGCAGACTGATCGCATCAATGGGTCCGCATGCCTCCTCCTCACTGTCAATGTCCTGGCCATTCAGCAGAGATGCATCAAGTCCCACTCCGGCGGGGGTATGTGTCTTTATTTTCCGTATTTTCCCCATTGCAAACTGCACGTGTTGGAATCGGTTTTGAATGTTTGAGGGGTGGGGTCGTGTTTCTACACGACGCTAGGCGATAGTTACACGAGCCTGTTACTGGTGAGAAGTGTTTTGAATCGCCAATAACAATAAAATATTGAAC
Organism: Drosophila helvetica; assembly: GCA_963969585.1. Taxonomy (NCBI): domain Eukaryota; kingdom Metazoa; phylum Arthropoda; class Insecta; order Diptera; family Drosophilidae; genus Drosophila; species Drosophila helvetica. The sequence goes on from OZ018403.1 coordinate 8,717,706, forward strand.
ATTTTTAAGATTCATTACTGTACATTTAAATGAATTAATTAATTACTGTGCATTAATTACTGGGATTTATTTTGCTATTTGCTATAATTTCCGAAATTCAGTTATCTGCACCAAAATATCGTGCTCATCTCTAGGCAGATAGCCGATTTCCAGCGCTGTCCTTTGACAAAAATCGATAACACGTATCGAAAGCACACCTGCTTGTATTTACATCCCTAGCGGCAGAAAAGTGCAGAAAAATTTGTGAAAATTTTTAAATGCCAAGTGAAAAAAGTGTAAAGAGCGTAATTTGTGTGCCATGGAAACCAGTTTAGACGAGAGCATGGACAGTGAGCGGGCCAGTCCGCCGGCAAACTTTCAGGAGGCGAATCAATCTCCACCAGGAGTCGCCCTGAATATCAATGGCAATGGCAGTGGCAGTGTCAGTCAAGAGGGGCCGGGGCCGGGGCCGAACGGCGTTGCTATAGCAAAGGAAAAACCGACCGAAGTCACTTGGTGAGTATCTGGTGCCGACTTTTCCCACCCGATGGCGATATCGAAGCATACTAATTGTGGTCGTATTCAAGGAGTAAACCCTTTAATGCATTTAGTGGCCGCCCCATCGGCGAGCACTCGGCCCAGCAGCAGACGCTGCAGCAGCAGGCGCTCCAACAGCAGCAACAGCAACAACAGCCGCCGACACACCACCAACAGATGCCACCTCCAGGGGCAAATGGTGTGGCGGCGGCCACACCAGAGATTTGGGTGGAGACCAAGGCGGAGGATGGACGCTCGTACTATTACCATGCGGTGACGCGGGAAACCACCTGGACACGTCCGGATGGACCCACTGTCAAAATAATGACCCAAACCGAGGTTGAGGAGATAGCCAAGAGGCCGCCCAATGCGGCTGCCAAGCCAGAAGTAAAAACTGGCGAACCACCTTTGGGCTCTGAGATGGCAGCAGTACCGCATCTGACTTCGCAGCCACCGCCTCATCTGATGAGCCAACCCCCGCCGAATGCAGCCGGTCCGCTGCTGTCGCAGCCTCCGCCCAATGTGCGACAACAACCGCCGCCCATGTTTCAGCCACCTGGGATGCAGCCGCCCCCTGGTTTTGGCCAGCCGCCCTTCTGCATGCCTCCGCCTGCATATGGCTTCCCTGGGGGTGCTGCTCCCAGTGGACCCTGGGGCGTGGGTGTGCCGCCATGGCAGCAGCAGCAACAACAGCAGCACATGCACGCTCCGCCCGGCGGCCAGGATAAGCCAGCCAAGACGCTGATCATCAAGCCAGGCGTCATAGATCCAGCGGTGATTGCACGGGCAGCGGAATGGTCCGAGCATCGTGCTCCGGATGGCAGGCCGTATTATTACCATGCTGCGCGCGGGGAGAGCGTGTGGGAGAAGCCTCAGGCTCTGAGGGACATGGAGGCGGCCCGCATGGCTGCACACTCTGGTGTAGCGCCAGCGGTGGGACCTCCAGGCGGAATACCACCCCATTTGCTGCCCAATCCGATGATGCACATGCCTCCGGGCACGGCGCCACCAGGATTTGATCCCCAAATGGCGTACGCGGCAGCTGCCGCCGCCATGAAGGCGAACACGGAGAGCGCGAAGGCATCGCAGGCAGCCGCCTTGGAGAAGGAGGCGAAGAAGGCGGCCGAAGAGAAGCGCAAGAAAGAGGAGGAGCAAAAGAAGCAAGCAGCGGCCACGGCCAAGCAAACGGACAAGTCTCGTCCAGTCACGAGCACCCCCATTGCGGGCACACCCTGGTGTGTGGTCTGGACTGGCGATGCTCGTGTCTTCTTTTACAATCCCTCGACGCGGACTTCGGTATGGGATCGTCCCGAGGATCTAATGAACCGTGAGGATGTGGACAAGGCGGTCAACGACCGACCCGAACAGCTCAAAACGGAGGAGGAAAAGTCCGCCGAAGCGGCAGAACAGAAGACCAACGAGGAAGCAAGAGAAGAGGCAGCCTCAGCCGTGGCCCAGGCGCAGCCACAGCAGCCGGAGGTGCAGCACGTGGAGCCGGAAGAGGAGGATGACGAGGAGGTCATCAAGATTGGCACTGAATCCGAGTCCAGTGTCGAGGAGGTCCCCACCAAGCGCGTGCGGATGGGTAAGAAAAGTATTGACCGACCACAAAACCCATTTCTGGGCCCCCTTTTAAGCAATTAAATTCCATTTTAGTGACGAAATCGAAGCGAGCCGAGGATGCTGCATTGGAGGCCGAGCAGAGGGCAGCCAAGGAGCGTGCCCTCATTCCCCTGGAGATGCGCGTCACCCAGTTCAAGGAGATGCTGCGAGAGAAGGATGTGTCGGCGTTCAGCACGTGGGAGAAGGAGCTGCACAAGATTGTCTTTGATCCGCGGTATCTGCTGCTCACATCGAAGGAACGCAAACAGGTATTTGAAAAGTATGTCAAGGATCGGGCCGAAGAGGAGCGCAAGGAGAAGCGCAACAAGATGCGACAGAAGCGCGATGACTTCCGTAGCCTTATGGAGGAGGCCAGGCTGCATGGCAAGTGAGTGTTGATCGCGGTTTATTCAATTGACTGAATGGCTTGCTGATCCATTCTCCCTCCCTCCTCTGCCTTTGCAGATCCTCCTTCTCAGAGTTTAGCCAGAAGAACGCCAAGGAGGAGCGCTATCGGGCCATCGAGAAGGTGCGCGAGCGCGAGAGCCTCTTCAACGAGTACATCGTGGAGGTACGCCGACGGGAGAAGGAGGACAAGCAGCTAAAAAAAGAACAGGTAGGCTTATGGCAGGGCAATTGTACCACATATACGATGCTGTTGAATCTCCTTACGTATCCAAATGAATCGATGTATCTATGCCAATTATATACCAATTTACTCTATATACATATATTTTAATCTTAATCTGTATACAAAGCGTATTTACATAATATGATTGATTTTTTGTTAACTTTTAAACATAAAACAACGTGTGTGAACCGAAACCGAAACTGAAACCCAACCAAATCTGAAAATGAAAATGAAACTGAAACCCTGAACTGCATTTGCAACCGCATTGCATTTGCCCTTTGACCGACGACGACCATGCGGTTCCGTTGTGTCCCAAAATGATGCCCAAACCACACAATAAAAATGCATTGCCTGTGGCCACTGTTACCTTAGCCACTAGCTACTACTACTAGCTACAGATTACAGCACAAATGCACCACCACCACTCAAAAAAACACCACCAAAAACCACCATCACACAAAACGACAGCAACATCAACAACAACAACAATCTTCAACTACATCTTCGTCTTCGCCCTCGTCGTCATCGCACCAAGAACAACACCACGCACACCACGCTCGCAATCTGTGTGGTGAGTTTTCCCAAAAAACAAAACAAAAAATTCCATTTAAAATTTGTTTTTCTGCAAAAAAAAAAACAAAAAAAACCAAACAAACAAAAAAAAAACAAATTTGGAAAACAAAAAGACAATTTATATGACAACAAAAAAGGTTCTGTTCTGCCAAAATACTGCAAAATATCCTGAATAATTGTTGGTGTGATTTCCACTTCCCGCCCCATGCCCCACGTCGCCCCCCGAAATTTAGGATGTGATGTGAGGATGTGATGATAATGGATATTAAATGGATATTGGCATTGGAGTTATTGGCATTTTGAATCATATGTAATCATATGGTGAAGTTTGAAGATCCTGTTGTCCTGTACACAGACAGACAGACAGAGAGAGAGGAATAGAGAAAGGCCCATCAGGAGGTAGGAGGAGAAAGGAGGCGCTGCAGCAGCAAGAGGAGCAATCGGAGGAGAGCCACAGCTGGCAGGGTGTCTTCGGCCGCTGAGCAAACAGTATGAATAATACGTAATTTAATTAACCCAATATTTTCCGTTTATGTTTTACAATAATAAAGACATCCCCCAAGTCCAACGTCCCCAAAGCCCCGCCTCAAGAGTTCTGTGTGGCCCCCAATGGAGCGCAAACAGATCCGATGTCCCATGTCCATGGAGATCAGATCTTTGCACTTGCAGGCGCCCACCCCACTCACCTTTGTTATGTATACCTACTATTATATGTATTTATTGTAGCTCTATAAACCACTGTACGCTTCGGCCATGGCCTGAAGTCTTTTAATGTAACCCTTTTAAAGGCCCTGCGACAAACACCAAAACACAGAGAAAGAGAGAGAGATGAATTTAGCCAAAAGGTGGTCTGATTATTGCTTGGCTCCCATATGCACTTGCCTTTCCTCTCCTTTCATTGAGTTGTAGCCATGTAAACCATAGAAGCACATTGAAAACACATTTGTAAACTCTACTTTCACTCATTTACTTTCGTTTTCCTGTGGTCTGAAAGTCCTGCTTTTACATGTATGTAGATCGTCTCTCTCTCTCAGCAGACAGTCAGGGCCTACAACTAATCCAATAACAACTTCTCTTTCAGTTACGTCTTTGAAGCACTAATCCAAAATCACTCTCTTTTGCAGGCAACAAGAAGCGTGTAACTATGTTTACTAGCCATATAAGAATTTACTAGCACTTAAGCTCTAAGTTTGCTCTTTAAGTCTGTAGACTGTTAAGTGAGAGACTCGTGTCAATGCCAGACCTCTAATTTGTGCACTCTGTTTCTTTTCTCTTCCGCATGGCTGTCATGTCAAACATTCTCCTCCCTTACAATCACACTCTCTAGATTCGCAAGGACTTTCTCGATATGCTGCGAGAGCGGCATGATATTGAGCGCCATACGCGCTGGTATGACATCAAGAAGAAGCTGGAATCGGATCCGCGCTACCGGATAGTTGACTCGTTGTATCGGGAGGAGTACTTCGAGGATTATCTCCACTTGATGAAGGAGGAGAAGCGCAAGGAGCGTGAGCAGCGGGAACAACGGGAGAGAGAGCGTCACCGGGAACGTAAATCCGATCGCAAGGACAAGGATAAGGACAAGGACAAAGACAAGGACAAAGACAAGGAGAAGAGTCGCAAGGATCGTGGCCGTAGTCGCTCCAAGGACAAGGACCGTGAGCGCAAATCCTCCAAGGACAAAGACAAGGAGAAGGATAAGGATAAAAGCAAGTCAGAGAAGAGCAAGAAACGAGATACCCCCGTAAGTTTTTAGTTTTTTAAAGAAGTGATCCTTTGAGTGGTCCTTTACTAAACGTATCCCTGATTGAATTGCAGGAGGAGGGCGAACACCATGACGACTCGGAGCGCGAGGAGCGGGCAGGCAGCGACGACAGCGAAGTGGCCCGCCAGCGGGAGAGCGAGGCCGAACAAAAGCAAAAGGAGCGCGAAAAGAAGCTCCGGGCAGAGCAAAGTATTCGGGAAAGGGAAAAGGAGGTGCAACGCACCCTGGCCGGTCATCTGCGTGATCGGGACAAGGAGCGTGAGCACCACAAGCGGGACGAGAGCATTGGACACTTTACGGCCCTGCTGACGGATCTCGTGAGGACGGCAGACTTCACCTGGAAGGAGGTGAAGCGACAGCTGCGAAAGGATCATCGGTGGGAGCTGATCGAGCCACTCGATCGGGATGATCGTGAGAGGTAGGATAAGAGATCAATCTAATATTATAGACACTATACTAAGTTTTCAATTGTAGAATATTCAATGTACACATTGACAATCTGATGAAGAAGAAACGTGAGAGATTCCGCGAAATGCTCGACGAGATTGGCACCCTACAGCTGACGAGCACCTGGAAGGAGATCAAGAAGCTGGTTAAAGAGGATCCGCGGTATCTCAAATACAATTCGGAGAAGGGTGAGCGCGAGTTTAGGGATTACATCAAGGACAAAACGCTGCACGCGAAGACTGCGCTGCGCGAGCTCTTGCAGGAGTGCAAATTCATTACCCACAAGAGCAGCGATCTCATCAAGGAAAATGCCAATCATCTCAAGGAAATACAAGATATACTCAAGAACGATAAGCGGTAAGAGTCACGATAGAGCCCTTACCCCTTCTGAATCTGAGCTTTAATATCTCTTCCCGTTAGCTACTTGGTGCTCGACCACTTGGAGGAGGAGAGGACCGCTATTGTGGTGGGGTTTGTGGAGGAGTTGAACAAGCGTGGACCACCGCCCCCACCTACAGCCTCCGAATCAACGCGTCGCAACAAATAGTGGCAATACGGCCCTCCCCCAAAACCCATTAGCCCTTTACCCCCAACGCCCTAAAAACAAGGCCTGAACACTATATTCAATTTAATCTAATAAATTAAATTATTTTTAATCCTGTGTAGCTTCTAATATTTTAATTATTTACAAATGAATAAAATATACACCATCCACACAACAAAAACGGGGACACTTGTCTAATTTTTAATATATATATATATATTTATTGATCATTTATGTAATATATATACGATTTGCATTTGTCACCTATATATATATATATATATATATATATATATATATCTTTTGTTTGCAATTTCATAATTCTATCTCTAAATGTACTTCTTATACACCATTTTATTTCCCTTCCATCGCATCGTTCATCGATTACTTTCGCGGTTCAATGTTACCATTTATTGTTTAATACACATTCGTTCGTTATGTTCAGCGATTTTAGTCGCAGTGTTTTTTCTGGCTACCAATCTATAAATACGAATACCATAAATTATTCAATACACAAATACAATACAATAATCTCCATAATTTTAGTTGCATATATTTCATATTTCGTTTTCCGATGCCAGGCGTCAGAATTCTTTTTCCTTTATTTTCCTTTTCGCTGCATTTGGCTCTTCTTTATTAACCCCTCACCTCTCCCATTCGTCGAATAGTTCTTCCAATTTCTATATGTTTGGTTTTTTTTGTTTGTTTAGGAACTAATAGCGAAAATAATGCGCTGTGTTTTTGTAAAAAATTCTTTTTCCTCTCATTTATCATAAAGTTTCATTTGGTTTGTTGTTTCTTTTGTTGTTAACGAATGTTGCACTAGCCAAATAGTCTGCTACTTGGACGAGGGACGATACACACACATTGTTTTGTAGGCTATCTGCTGATCGAAATACCGCCACTAATAAATTAATGATCCCAAATGAATGTCACATAATGTTCTTAATATTGAACCCAGTATGATAATGGAAGTTGGAAATTGAGCGATAAAGATCGCAACCAGTGAAACGATCTGTACTAAATTCTAATTCTTAATGATTCGAAAAAATGGTCTGTACCAAAAGATGTCCTGAATGATCAAAAACTTTTACTGATCTCCATTCGGTTCTTAACGAAGCCATCATTAATCTGTTCTAGGAAATGATCTGTACTAGAGAATTCTGAATGATTCCAAGCTCTCCATTCTGATTATTCCAATGAAAAGCTGTACGATAGATTTCAGAATGATCATAGGCTTTCACGGATCCACAATTAATTCTTAAAGAATCCCAAGCTCCCGCTGATCCTCGTTCTATCCTCAATGATTAAAAATGAAATGATTTTTACTAACGAAATCTGAATGATCCCAATGTTTTCACAGATCCCCCAATCAGTTATTGATGGACCCTAATCCACACCATCCCCAATTATACACTCCCCCCATACATTCACACACTCCACTAGCACTCAACTCCCTATGTTAGCTGGTGTTTTAGTTGACTGACTATTCTATAATTTGTTTCTTTACTATGTATAGTACGGCTAGATCATCTGTTAGTATCTATCATATATGTACGCGCACTAAACTATGTATTTACTTTGTGTTTTGCTCTTATTGAATGCATTATTACGGTTTCGGTTAGGCACAAAGTAACTGGTTTTCCTTTCTATCCGTTATCGTCTGGGGGTTTTCTGGCTTTGTCTCCATGGTTCAGTAACAAATTTTACATTCGATTTGTTTATTATCTAGTTATACTCGTACACTCGTATATTTAGTTGCTACTACCAATGTTAGTGTGTTGCTTTAGTTCGATTCTCCATATATACTATATATCATTCTCTCTATATAATATTGCTACAGGCTTGGTTTTGTTGTTGGTGTTTTCTTGTTGTTTCTGTAATAAACCACATTGCATTTGTTTGTAAATTGAAAAATACAAGTGTGTGTGGTGTGTCGTGTATTCTATATATATATATCTCTAAATATAATTAGTAAATTCTATTACAATTAGATTTTTATCGTTTTTTGATTTACAGACATACAAAATCTGGGGGGGTAGGACCATTGGATGGGGACCATATATGGAGGGGTCTAGGATCTATTCAAAAATCTCAGCCAAAATGAAGCATACGAAAATAAAAGGGCAGCAAATAAAATGTATACTTAAAATCATATAAAAAATATATATATTTATTTATTACAAAAAGCGATTTAAGAAACTAAACTAAAATCTGCAATAATACTCCAAGTCATTAGGTTAGTTAGTTACAGCATTCAAAAGCAGTTCCTTCTCAACTCTTACGCTTTCTCATAGAAATTGAATGGGGGAAATAAATTTAAAAAATCAAACGTAGTGCTTTTTACATGGTACATATATCGTATGTAATATATATATTTTTTGTTTCGTTTTAAATGCAAAAATTACCAATTGTAATGTTTAATAATGTAAATCTGGACAACTATAATGTAAATGTAAATGTTTTTTGTTTTGTTTTCTTTCTTAAATGATTAAATGATCTTTTAAGTGTACAAATTTCAACAGCATTCAGAATGCTTGATGCCAATTTTTTCGTTTCTTCTATACAAAATACAAATGTAATGTAAATTTAAGTTTTGGTATATAACAAATGTTTGTTTTGGGAAACATGTTTTTTTGTTTGTCGATGATGTGTGGGCCAAAAAAGGTTTGGGTTTTCTCTGTGTGTGTGTGTTCTTTCTGAAAACCAATCTGTTGTGTAAATTGAACTACGCGTGTGTCTCATCTGTCTCCATTTCCTCTCATCTGTTGCAGTTTCTCTTAGCGTTTTGTTTGTTACGATTAGAGTATATAATAGAATAGAATATAATATATGTATGTATATAATACGTTTATATAAATAATTAATAATAGTAATCATAATAATCATAATCGTTAATCATCATAATCATTAATAATCCATAATCATCTGCGATTTTCAGTTATTGTTGCTATTGTTCTGGTTCTTGCTATTGTGGTTGTTGCTGCTGAAGAAGTTCTTGCTGCTTTTTGCAATAGTAATTCATTAGTAATGGTTAAATAAGCTTTTTCTTCTTGGTTGACAATCAGTTGCCCTTTGTGGCCTCTTTGGCGGCCATAATCAAAGGCGTCAGACTGGCCAATGGACGGGCCAGCTTCAGGAAGGGATGCTAATGAAACGATTCGTTTAGGAAATAGTTTTGAAATCATATCTATAATCGATATATTCATACCTTGAGCAAATCCATTGCACTGGCTCTGCGCTCCACCTCCACTTCCAGACACTGATCGAGAAAATCTTGAAATGCTGCGGACAGCTTGTCTTTTTCTTTAATCTCTGGCTTGCCATTGGTGGCAATGAGGTACAAGGCTTTCAGCGGATTCTCATTCAAATATGGCGGTTCGCCCTCAACCATTTCAATGGCCATGATACCCAAAGACCATAAATCAACCTATCGAATAAAGATGAAAAATCAGTTAAAATCTGTAGGGCAGAGATTCAGCGAGTAATCCGTACCTTGGGACCATACTGCTTCCGTGTGACCACCTCGGGCGCCATCCAGTACGGCGTACCCACCATCGTTGTGCGTTTGGATTGCTCCGGCGAGATTTGCGCACAGAAACCGAAATCAGTCAGCTTGACCGAACCATCCAGGCCAAGCAATATATTATCACTTTTGATGTCGCGATGGATCACCTGATTGGCGTGCAGGAACTCCAGGGCTTGCAGCACCTCCCGACACACGGCCGCAATCTGACCCTCGTCCATGCAGGTCTCAGTGACGACATCCGTGAGCGAACCACCCGGCAGATACTCCATCACTACCCACAGCTCTTCGGACACCAGATAGCTGTCCAGATAGTTCACGACATTCGGATGCTTGTTCTCTCGCATCACCAGAATCTCATTGATGATCAGCTCCTTCTTCGGTTGCTGCGAGAGGTTCATCTGTTTGATGGCCACCTCCATGCCCGTCGAGGATTCGATGGCCGTGTACACAGTGCCCGAGGCGCCCTGGCCGATCTTCTCCATTTTCGTGTACTTTCGATTGGGATCCCCAACGGAGACGATGGTGCGCAGTTTCTCCAGGATTTCCTCATCGGACATCTTCTTCTTTTTGGCATTGGCCGCCCGCGTGTTGGGCGTGACTGCCGCTGCTGCCTGTGGCACGGCAATTTGATTGCCACCTGCCGCTGTAGGAGGTGCTCCTGTTGCTGCTGCTGCCACTGGAGTTGCATTCAGATTGTTCCCAATCGCCGCTGAGGGATCGTTGTACAGGTCTGTGTGCAGGCAGGTGGCATCGGTATCGGCATCGGTGACGGCAACGGCGACAGGTGTGGGTGAGGCAGGCGTTACGGTGGTAGGAGGCGGCGGCATGGGCATGGGCATGGGCAACGTCGAGTTCCGAGCGGAAGATATGGATTGCATCGATGTCGTCGGCGTTGGACAATGGATCGATGGCAAGGCGTTGTTGGTTGTTGTTGTATCATCGTCGTGGAATGAGGGAAATGATGAAAAGGAGGAAGCAGAAGAATGGTGATTAGTCGTTGGTGCAGTTGTTGCTGCTGCTGACTCGGCTGCAAACTGCTCTTGCAATATCGTAGTAGTAGCAGAAGTAGTAGTAGAAGTAGTAGTAGGATTGGTAGTACAACTAGGATTAGTAGCAGACAAAATGGTAGCAGTTGCACTTGATGTTGCATCAGTGCCTTCTGTTTCTGCTGCTGCTGTTGTTGTTTCTGTTGTCGATGCTGATGCTGAAGCTGGCGTCGAGTTGCCCCCAGACGCTGTTGTCGTAGTTGGTTTTTATATAGTATTTTTTTTTAGCAGCAATTAGAAGCAGTTTTTTTTTTCAAAAACAGAACAGAACACAGAGGCGATAGAAATAACAATAATAGACATTACTTTAAATCTTCCACACAAAAAAGTTGATTAGTTTTCAACACAACAAAACAGAAGATGGATGGATAGTCCCTCCTGCCTGCCTGGCAGCAATTGCTTTTACTTCTAAATCCTCTAATAAATAAACACAAATAAAAATTGCTGCCAGGCGGCGGTTTGGTTCCTTCAAAGAACCGATCAAAACGATACTAAAACTAACAGCAGGATAGCAGCTAGTCCTGGCCCAACACTCACTTGCATTGTTCTTATTCTTGTCCAGCGTCGTCGTCACATTATTATGATGCAGCGGCGATGGAGCCGTCATCACCTTGTGGTTCTGCAGTGGGGTTGTGGGCGTTGTGGCCGGTGCAGCTGGCATTATGATGGGCGATGGCGCTGGCTGCAGTTCCTCAATGGGCCGCGTGTAAATGGATTTCGTGCGTTCGGGTCGCGACGCCACTGGCGGAGGTGGCGGCTGGTGCGCGGCCTGTTGCAGCTGCTGCTGCTGCTGCGGTGAACCGAGCATGTCGTCCTCATTGGCAGATGAATGTTGCGATGTGGATGAGGAGGCCGTATGGCCGCCAAAATTGTATGAATGCGATTGACTGATGCCAATGTGATGCTGCGGTTGATGCTGATGCTGTTGATGCTGATGCTGGTTGTGCTGGTGCAATTGTTGATGCTGATGCTGGATAATATGCTGCTGCTGCTGTTGGTAGTGATTGCTCAGCATTTGTCCTGCCACGGCCACATTGTTGGCATTGGGTCCCAGTGTCATGCTGCCCAGCTGGACGCCAATCAGATTGCCGCCACTGTTGGAGCCATGCAGCTCCGAGTCTGTGGGCGTGCTGCTGGGACTGCTGCTGCTCACGCGACTAAGGGAAGAGCCTGTCGAGAGGGGAGAGGATTACATTACACTGCTAATAGGATTTAATTGAAGGATCCCTCACCTGAATGCGTCGTTATGGCATTTGTCATGTATTTGGAACTTGGCCTCTGTTTGGTTGTGTTGTCAAACCACTTGAGCACGTCGAGCACCGCCTGGGGATTCTTCTTCTGCTCCTGTTTGCTGATGTTCGAGTTCATCAGCAGACGCGCCCATGCCTCCGGCATACCCTGTAAAAGGCAACACGCAAATCGTTTGAGTACAACATATCTCGAAATGAAAGCTAAGCGAATGAAAGATAGAGCACATATAGAAGGCGTTGGGGGGAGGTTTCTTTTTTTTTGGGTATTTTGGTTGCAGCAATGCTTGGCCAAATCATTCCGAAAGTAGGGGGACACCGACTAAAAGCATTTCCACTACAAAATTCTAGGCTTCAGCCATACATATGTTGTCTGTGTTGGCTAGTGTGAGTGTAATGGAAACTAATGATGAATACCCGATCGACAAACATTGAATGGAATGGTTAAAGATATATAGACAAAAGGAATACAATGAAACACCGATATATATCTTGAAACAAACATTGAATGGTAGGGAACATCGATTGGGGAATGGAATGGCTTCATATTTAGACAAAAACAAAAGGGGAACACAATCAATGGTTTTTTTCTTTTAAAGAGAAACTAATGAAGAGGGAGGCAAGATTTCCATTGCGTTAGACGTGGAGTTTACTTACTTTCATGGGCAGCTTGAAATAATAATGAATAATAGAAAGTCGGTAAAGAGCACAATTCGGCGATAAACAACAACATAATATATATGTATAGGGTATAGGGTATGTAATGTACGAGTAGAATATGCTTTCAAGAGTTGGTACATTTTATATAATTGGATAGCGAAATTTATGCAAAATTTCATTGTATATGAAAAGATTTTTGAATAACCAGAAAAGCTACCATTGGGATCCTCACTGTAAGGATCTTCAAGGCACCTCTTTTACTCAAAAATCACAATTAATTCCTTGAGCATGTGCAAGTGTTTGTTCTTTCGGATTTTGTTATTTTCCATTAAAAGCTTATCAAATCAAATTGTAGGTTTTAGGCAAATGAAAACAGAAGATTTGCCTCCGGCTATTTTTAGCAAAATTAAAATTGACGGCGAGGCACATGGAATAATAATAAATACCCCAAGGTAAGCGATCCAAAAAAGGCCATTAAACTCACCGTAAATTCTCCGGTTACGGCATCGAAACCCACATGGACCGTATGCTCAAAATTCGTCGGATACGAGATGTTCGGCTTGGAGTCTGTGTGCGAGGGTTTCGAGCCTTTGATCTTGTTCTTAAGCGTCTTCTTCTTGCGGTCGCCATCGTCGGGCTCTTTGGAGGGGAACAAAGAGAAGCACATTGTAGTACCACTGGTGGACACATACTAATCACCGTGTTGGTCATGGCACACACTCACCCTTGGGCAATGGTCGCATATCAACAGGCGGCGCATCACCGCAGCCCCCGGCACCGCCACCACCGCCGCCCATGAGGGGTACACGCTCAATGCCAGCACCACCGCGATTGCTGGTGAGGCGTACGGGCGGCGCCGGTGGTTTATCTTCCTCGCTGGACATTCCTTCTGTGGGTGGTTCCTTTCTTTTCCTCTCTTTTCGCTTCGTCTGCGACTGCGTCTTCGGCTACGGCTACGGCTTCTTCCTCCTCCTCCTCGTCGTCGTCGTCGTCGTCGTCGTTGTCTTCTACAGCTTCTTTATGCACAGCACAGCTGTTCTGATGCCCGAAAACAGCTGTAAATGGGGGGAGGGAAAAAAGCGAAAGGAGATTGTTTTATTCGCGAAAACAAGTAATGATTTCATTCTTGTTGAATTCCCACAGACTTCCAGCATTTTGTTATCTATTAGCGAGGCTTATCTTCTCTTTTGATTGTTGTTTTATCAATTTCTTTTTTTTCAGCTCTGGTTGCAGTCGCGTCCGAGTCATAAAAGTTTTGCGAAAAACTTAAAAATTTGTCATACACATGAAAATGTATATGTGCTCGTAGATATATCACAAATACTTATGAGCAGATATATATATATTGCATATATATAATTCACAGAATTCTGCAGAGAATTATACAATTTTTGCCAACTTGATTATTTTTTAATGTGATTGTCTTGAAGATCACGTCAAATTCGTGTGTTCTAATTTATTTTGGCATGCGAAAAAACACATAAAAATGTTTAAAATGGTTAAAACACCCACACACACACCAACACACACCAAATGTTGCAGGAGAAACAAGAAGTACAACAAAAAAAGAAGCAAATAAATTTATCAATATGGGTCGTCCGACGAACTGAATCCGACTATTCTATTGGGGGTATTGGGGCCGTCGCTCTTCCTCTGTCGCCGCAGTGTTGAGTGTCACTGCCACTAGAACAGCCGGCAAGGCAAGACCGCCCGCCAGCTTTTCTCTCTCGTTCTCTCGATCGCCTCTGCTCATATGGCCAGTGGAAGAGAGAGTGGGAGTAGCAGCCGCCATAAAGAGCGCCGTCTCGCACAGTGTTCTATAAACATCAAAAAGAAATTCTGCTTCCACACATACATATGTATGCTCTGCATTTAGTTATCTCCATTCTCAATGGAGCCCACTGTGCGCTCGCTCGCTTGCTGCTCTCTTGCCTACGCTGGCGATCGTCCCCCGCAAAAACAACAACATTATGCGATAACAAGAGTGACTTCGATTAGCTCACGAAACAAAAACAATGCAGCTCACGCATTCGGAATTACAGTAATATGAAACAAGAGAGACAGATTAGTGGGACGCTGATGCTTTGATACCCTTGACGATCAATTTTAATATATAGCGATAATATAGAGTGCCTCTGTGCATAAACCTAACCTCTGGAGCCTAAAAACCATACATAACAACGTAACAAAACCTTGATTGTAATCGGAGTACCTGCTCCAAGGGTATCAAACCAAAGCAGCTCTCACGCATTCGAAATTACAGTAACAACATTGTTACCCTGGGACAGACACCACCGCCACTAATATGTAATGTGGGCGGCAGCGCAGCGCAGCGCAGCCAAAACATATGATGGGAGAGCGAGAGAGTCAACCGCTTGGCGCCTGTCTGCCTTTTTGCCGGTGACGGCGACGTCGACTGCGCAGCTTTTATGATTCATTTATCAACGTCAGGGCGTTAAGAGTCAATGCAGTCGTCAGTCCAGAGATAGCGGGAAACAGGGCATAGGGGGGCAGTAGCGGGGGAATAGGGAGGTGCTGAGTGTGAAAACACTAACAATTTGTATGTGTTTTTGTAGGTTTGTTGGCTTTATGCCGAGAAAGAACGTTTCCCCGATTCGCGTCTATAGGTAAATGTTGTTTTTAGATCAAGAAACAAACTTCTCTGGGAAGCGTCGGCAGCGGCGGCGGCGAAGAGCGTGTGGGCGGCGGCGTCCCAGAATTGGGTTAACCGTATATCGTTGTATCGAATTTGTTTCTTTTTTATTGAAGTTCATGTAAAATCAATAAATACTGTACATATGTATAGCGTGGTTTTGCGGTCTCTGAACTTTTTTTTCTATTATATTTTCTACGGGCCGGGCCTAATGCAAAATTATTCCCTAATGAGCAGAATACAAACACACACACACAGGAAGCTCGACAACACTTGCGGCATTTAAATTAGTGACAGAGGTGGGAAAGGATGGGGCTAGGAGGGAGGAGCCAGGGTGGACTTGGCTCTCAACTGGGGCAAGCATAGGTGCATGTTGCAATGGCAACAGCAAAAGTAACAGCAGCACCACCACCACCACCACCACCAACAACATGGGGCATGGCGTGTTGCAAGTGCATTGAGTGGCGCTGGGCTCCAAGTGCTGAAAGAAGCCACAAACATATACGGACTTCTTGATAACGTTTATGCGGTGTAAGATAGCATGAACAGGAGATGCTGCATTGCTCATATCAAATGGTATGATCTCTGGGAATAGATGGGGTATCCTATAGTCGGGCACATCGCGGATTTGTCACGCATAATCGCTCGATGAAGAGGAGGCACTGCGGCTGTGGCTACGACGAGCGTAGCGTCGTTGTCTATTTTGGTTTTTGGACGCCAGCCGAAAGCAGAAAGAACCAGGCGGAAATGTTATGCCTTTTATATTTTTCTGCCTGTCTGTTTCCCCCTTCGCCCGCTCTCTATCTCTCTCTCTCTCCCTTCGGTTCACCGTTACAAGTTGCCTTTTCCGTTTTTACCTGGACAAACACACACTTGCATAGGCACATGTACTACACACACATGTATATAAAGCCCCGTTCGGACGCCGCTAACTGTTAAATGCCAAACAGTTGCAACACAAAATTGTATTTTATGTACATTTCTTTTTGCTGTTTTTGTGCTTTGTCACGTTTAGTTTGCCGCAAGACACGTGCCCCATTGCGGGGGGAAATGCAGCAAGAGGAGGTGGAGGAAATCACACTGTATATGCAAGCAGCTTGTTGACATTTTCACCCCAACCCACACCACACACCCCCCCCCCCACACACACACACACACTCAATTCCCCTTACACAATGCCAAATGTTATGGGGCAATATATAGTATTTGTGTGCTTGGAAAACTGGAGCAAATAGCAATGTGTTAATCTTAAAACGAAAACCACTTGAATCGGTGTTTTCCTGGGCATTTTCCGGAACATATCTCAAAGAAAACATAGATCCCGCACAGGCACACGCACATACAAGTGGGCGAAGAGAGGAGAGGGAGAATGCGTTGGAAAAATCAATGCACATGTGTGCGTATGTGTGTTTGTGGAACCTCCTTTCGGTGTGAGGCCAGAAGCCAGACCAATTGGACTTGCAATGTACTCTTTTTTTATGAATGAAACACTCTCCGCTCCGCTCCTCCCCACCGCACAGCACACTCTCTATGGGGACGGGACTCACTGCACTGCAGGTATGTCTTCGGTAGCACCCTGTATGCCGCTTGCAATCTGTCGCTTTCGTTGCGGTGCACTGCCACTGCTGCCAGCACTGCAGGCCTTCTTCTTCGTGGATTTCTTGAAGTTTTCCTTAAGCACTCACAACAACACTTCACTGCACTCACACATTCACACGCACACACAGTGGGTATTGTTTTTCCCGTTTTCTTTAGCGTTGATGTCGTGTGTCATTAATGTCCACACAGGAGCGGGAGCTGCAAGAAAACCATTTGATATTCCACGAACAGGAGTGCATAAGACCCAAGGACACAGTTGCGAATTGTTAACGACACGCGCGCAATATATATATTTACATTTTATTTTTCGCTGTTTATAAAAAAATTAAGACGGCAGCAGTAGTGTTGGGTAGAGCTGGAGAATAATGTAATCGAAACGGCAACAGGAGTGTTGGATAATACGCGATTTGACTATCGATGGGTGAAAATTAGCCGACCATCCGATAGGTATCGTTACTGGTATATCGAAAATCTAACAACATTTTGCAGCACTGTTTCGATTGTGCTTTTATTTATTTCAAAAATTTGAATTTAAAATTCTACAGAGATTCAAAGCAATTTTAAGCATTTGTTGAATAACAAGCCATAGTCATGATTTGTAGTCAACGTACTATTATATATTTAGACTGCAAAATCACTTTATTTGCACAGATACCAAACAGTTGGAACCCCAACCCCTCATTACCACCCCCATAAGGATGTCAACTCTCCGACCTGCCCATTCAATGTTTACCCAAAATGTCAGCACAAAGGACTACCTTAGCTTGGACACTTCAAGTGGCCGACGCGCGACCAATCATAGAGCAAAACAATAATTGTTTACAAATTGTTAACACGCTGCGGAGTGATTGTCACTTTTGACACGCCACGCCCCCGCATAAGCCTTATCCTCCTCGTCGAGCAAATAGCGAAAAAACCACAAATCATGTTGAAATACTTCAGGGCACTCGTCGCCGTTGATTTGCATATCATTTGTGGGGTATCCTGTAGGGGGGGTGTCCTTTGGGGGAGTATATGAGTATAAAACCATCAAAACCGAGGATGTTCCGTGTCAGTTGGATGCCAGACGGCGCCATGTCGATGTTCAGCTCCTGCGAGGTGTGTGGCGATCAGAGCTCGGGAAAGCACTACGGAGTCTCGTGCTGTGATGGATGCTCCTGCTTCTTCAAGCGCAGCGTGAGGAAGGGCAACCACTATGCCTGCATTGCCATCAAGGGAAATTGCATCGTGGATAAGGCGCGCAGGAATTGGTGTCCCTTTTGCCGCTTTCAGCGATGTCTGGCGGTGGGCATGAATGTGGCTGCCGTTCAGGATGAGCGTGGTCCGAGGAACCAGCAGGCGACAACTGTCTACAGGTACAGCCGCAGATCTATCTCGTCGCCACGCCTGCCACAAACAGTGGTGGCTGCAGCAGCAGGCACTGGCATCGGTGGTGGTGGTCAGGCGTTGCATTTTCAAATACTCGCTCAGATTCTCGTCACCTGCTTACGACAGGCGATGGCGAACGAGCAGTTTAGCAGCCTGGAGCGCCCGCAACAGGATGCTATCCTTCAGGTGGTGTGGAGCGAGATCTTCATACTGCGGGCCTCGCACTGGTCTCTGGACATCAGTGCTATGATCGATGGCTGCGGGAATGAGCAGCTCAAACGCCTAATATACGAGGCCCAGCAGCTGAGAGCCGATGTCCTGGAACTGAACTTTCTGGAGACGCTGATTTTGTGCAGGAAAGGTGAGTACTACTCCAGTGATTGGGAGGAATATATAAAGTTTCCCCCTCTTTGCAGAACTAGCTTTGAGTGCGGAGTATGCCATTATCCTTGGAACCCACTCGAATTCCGCTTTGATGTCTCTGGCGCGTTACACTCTGCATCAGTCGAACTATTTGCGCTTTGGACAGCTCCTACTGGGTCTGCGACAGCTCTGCTTACGTCGCTTTGATTGTGCTTTGTCCTGTATGTTTCGAACAGTGGTTAGGGATATATTAAAAACGCTTTAATTAGCAAGCAAATAACTGAAAATAAACTAAATTTAAAAAACTCCCGCTTCAAATGTTGCTAGGAAAAATATTACTCGGGGAATAATTTTTTTGAAATGTGCGCTCTTCACTTGAATTGCGCGCGCATAGTGTGACCAGTGTGTGAGTTGATTGTGATATCAACTCTGACTGAGTTCCCGTGAACTGGATTACGTTTTCCTGCGGTTGTTTGAACGAAGGTGCCTTGTGTGGTTCTAATGACACTCGGGATGCGCACAAGCATTCGTTCAATACATGTTTTGAGTCGACTAAAAAAAACAAGAAAACAAGTCGCTTTACAACATTGGATGCGAACTGGATCGAGAGCCATTCCATCAGCTGTTGTTCTATTGCCAGCCATTCCAAGAACGCTTTGGCAACGAAACACCGCGTCAATTTTGTTTTAAGTGAAAATTTTCATTTTTTGCATGGAATTTTAATAGAAACCCCTCGAAAACACACACAAAAGTATGGCTGATGACGCGAACGAGGATAGCTGGCTGTACGGCACCTCGAATCCGGACTCCACCACAAACGAGATTGGCAACGGCGACGATGCGCTGGCGGCCGAACACGAGGCTCAGGCGCTGGCTGCAGTGGTGGCCGGCGACAAGCCGGGCTCCAGTGTCGCCTCCATGTTGCCCGGCTTCACCAAGGACGAGGTGCCCGAGTACAACGAATTCGATGATCCCGCCGAGGAAATGGAGGAGGACGAAGGGGCGCTGCCGGACACCACGGGCCGCCATGCGAGGAGGCGAGACGAGGACAGAGAGGAGACGAGAACGCCGCCCGACCAGGACGAGGACGAGGAAATGAACGAGGCCCCGGCCAGGAAGGAGCGCAATGGTTCCGGCTCCGACGAGGATGATGACGATGACTCGGATGACGATATCAATGTGGTGATTGGCGACATCAAGCAGGCGCCGAGCACATTCAACATCAAACAACGTCCCAATCTCTTGGCGGGCGGCACGGCTGCCGACAAGGCCAAGCCGGCTGGCCAGGCGGGAAAGTTCAGCATCGAGGATTTCGAGGGTGCCGGCACCATCAATGGCGTGGCTGTGCACGAGTTCAGCATCGATTCGCTGGAGGAGAAGCCGTGGCGGAAGCCGGGCGCGGACATCACGGACTACTTTAACTACGGCTTCAACGAGGAGACGTGGCGGGCCTACTGCGAGCGGCAGAAGCGCTTCCGCGTGGCAGAAAGCGGCGTCGGCCTGGCCAGTCTCACCCAGAACGTGAGTCAGAACGCTCCCATCGGCATCCTGAATGATGGCGGCATGAACATGGGTCCCCCGGGGATGCACAACATGCCGCCCATGATGGGCATGAACGATGTGGGCATGCAGATGCCGCCACCGGGCATGCCGCCCCCAAACATGATGCAGCACCAGCCACGTCCGGGCATGGGAATGATGCAGCGACCGCCGCGTCCCATTTCCACCACGGGCGGCGGTGTCAAGGAAAATGCCATCCAGGTGATGACGGCCGAGTGCCGGGAGTATTCGCGGGGCGGCCTAGGACCCATGGCGCCCAATTTCCCACCGCCAGGGGCCTCCGATGAGCCCTTCTTCCACGAGCCAGAGCCCTTCGACTATGGGTACGAGCCCACTCAGGAATCGCAATGGGGCAACGACAATCCCGGCTGGGTGCCCACCGGCATCAAGGAGCTGACGCCCGGCCACGCTCACATTCACCAGCCGCCGCCCGGCATGCCGCCCCAAATGAATGTGCCGCCTCCGCAGATGGGCGGACCACCGCCACAACTGCGCGGCATGATGCCACCCAACATGCGAATGCCCCCCAACATGAGTGAGTCTTGATTCGAGTCCTTAATCCTTGCGCTGATTACTCATCCATTGATTTCCATTTTTCAGATATGGGACCGCCGCATGGAATGATGATGGGTCCTGGCAATGGACCGCCGCCGGGGATGAGAATGGGCATGGCGCCACCGCAGCGAATGCCCATGGGCGGTAACAACAATGGAAATATAAGCAATTTGGCCTCATCATCCTCTGCCTCCTCCTCAGATCGCGGGGGCTACGACGATGAGCGCGAACGGCGGCGGCGTGAAAAGGACAAGCAGATCAAGAAGGATCTGGTAGGTCACAGCCATTCTCCACTCTCTGCTCTGATCCTCTAAAGAGTGTTTTTTTGTTTGCTATTGCAGCTGCGCAAGGAGTTCATCGAGATGCTGCGGGAACGTCACGACATCGAGAGGCATACGCGGTGGTATGACGTCAAAAAAAAGTTCGAAGCCGACCCGCGGTATCGTGCCTTGGACTCGTCCTATCGCGAGGAATACTTCGAAGACTATCTGCACGTGCTGAAGGATGAGAAGCGGAAGGAGCGCGATGTAAAGGAACGCGATCGTCATCGCGACAAGGAGCGATCTCGAGACAAGGACAAGGAGAAAGATGGCAAGGACAAGGACAAAGACAAGGAAAAGGACAAGGAGAAGGACAAGGAGAAAGAGGAAAGAAAGGAGAGCTCCCGTGTACGTTCCCGCTCCCGCGACAAGTCCAGTCGCCGCAAATCAAAATCCCGCGAAAAGGAGCGCAGCGAGCGCAGCAGCAAGACTGGGGGCAGCAGTTCAGGAGCCGCTGGCTCTGGCTCATCGTCCAGTCGCGGCGACAAGAAAAAGTCGCATCGCAAGGACAAGGAAGAGGAGGAATAGCATTTGTTTAGATACTACATGGAAGACGAGCGAGAGGCAGCTGCACCCTAAGCTGCCGATCCACACACAAAAACACAAAAACACACACACACAATCCAAAATACAAAAAACAAGAAACGAAACGATAAATTTTGAAAGAGAAAAGAAAGTTAAAAAAACACTTCCAATAAATAAGAAAAAAAACCCAAGAAAATGTATCTACCAAATGGGAGGAAGAACTGAACTCTCGTAGGGCTTTGGGAATTCTTCAGCTAAAAACAAAACGTTCGATTTAAGGTTGTTATTCAGATACCTATTAATTTTCTTGTAAATCTTAAAGTATATTCATTCAATTGTATTTCAATCATTTGTAAATTATCCGCTGTAAGATAATAATTTGATTTATACTCAAATTCAATTAGACCAACAAAAATCGCACACAAATCTGTGCGGATTTTAACTTCTCTCCCTCCCACAAAAGAAACGTTAAAAAATATCAGGAAAATCCTTTATCCTTTACATATTTAATTCCGTCGCATTGTCGCTGCCACAATACACAAACAGAAAAAATGAGCTGAAAGATTTGCCATGAAAACATTTAATCCCCCCCCAGCCGATTCACATGGCCAAAGAGGATATTATCCCGCACTTGAACGGCCTGTCCGATGGGTTTACGAGTATTTTCATTCGATGTTCAGTGGGTTTTTGCGTCTGTGTCAGTATGGCATTTAAATTAATAACAGCAGAGAGGATTTTTAAATAAGTTTATGCATTTATTTATTTGTTCAGGTGAGAAGAGAATGAAATTCACATTTCAAATAAAGAAAAACTTGAACAAACGAATTGACAGTCACAAAAGTACGGTCTTAATTAACATGAAATGAACGACACAGGGGAAAACGATGATAGTACATAGTATATATTATGGTTATTCGGATTTTGCACTGGTTTTTGTGTTCCGGATTATGGCATAATTGACACCGTAATAGTCACAAATTTGAGCGGGATATATTTTGGGATGCAACCAAATGGAATGGAGGAAATCATAATGATGATCATTTAGATGGGTTTTACACTTACTTCACATAGGCTAGGTTTCTTTTTCGGGTTAGTTATAAAAGTTGTATGTGTGTGTGTGTGTGTGGGTTAGTTTTTGAATTATATTCCTCTTGGATTTCAGCTAGAGACCTAGGTTATATTAGAACTGATATTTAAGGTTGATTTCCTCAATGCGGGATAGATATACACACGCATGCACTGCAGTGGATGGTAGTGGATGATGAGAGTAGTTTACAATCCGATTAGACTAAGAGCGGTTACAAAATATACTATACAATATATTTATGTATATATCATTAGACAGTGAGACAAACGTTTCTTTTCGGTTCTTATCCTTCCTACATATAGTACATATAGTTTAGATTTCACTTCATTTAAAAGTAACAACGATTGTCTTTAGAAAACTAAATTCACGTACGCGCAATACTTATACGATACTCGTAAATATGTATGTATCTATGTATGTATGGAATGTCCGCTATATATTCAGTGACTGAGCTCAATTTTCTAATTATTTCTTTGATTTTGTTGAAAAAGGAACATCATGTATATAATATATAATATATTTATAATATGTTTATGTGTATATTGCATATTCTATGTTTAGTTTTTTGTTTTTGTAATTGAAAACCCATGCAAGTGGAACAAAGAAACAGCCCGAAAGTTCAGATCAGATCAGATATACATATACATATATGTAATAGTTCTTTTGATTACGAGGAGACAGTCAGTACAGAGAAGTTTCAGATGCATTTGATTATATTCAGATTTTGGTTATTCAGGATTCGATTTTGGCACTCATCGGGGTTGAGTCTGAGGAGTTCTAAAGGATTCAATCTATGGAAAAATGGACAGCGATGGGTGGTATTAATCCTCAACTAAATTGTACTTTCATTTTGCAGCTGGAACCAAGTTTGCATGCATCCGAGGTACTTTGCTTTCCACATCACAACACTTGCCACAAACTCATTCACTTTCACTTTCGCTCGTATTCACACGCAGATTCATTCGTTCAAACCGGGTTTATTTTTTGGCCTTTTGCGGACCTAAAGCTTGCTTTTTTTGGCCAACATGGTTGGCCCTTAGATTGTGCCCTATCTGCTCAAGAGCTGCTCCACGTTCAGGGTCAGCTCTGGGGCAGGACTGGGGCTGCCATTGTTGTTGTTATTGGGACTGTGGGCATAGATGCCGTTGAGGGTGCGGGATGGCGCCGGCGATGTGGGGGCCGACAGGAGGGGCGGGCTGAGGGCCAGGGGCGGCAGCGGCGGTGACTGCGCCTCCAGAGTGGAGGGCGGACTGCGATTGAGATTGCTGTCGAGGCTGCTGTGATGCTGCGAGGAGGCCGGCGACAGCGGTATCTCCTCGATCTTCTCCAGGTCCTGGGTGATCGACGACGAGTTCTGTTTGTGGGCTCGCGTCAGCGTCCCCTTGGGACTGCGCGACGTGTCATGGATGATGGGAATGTCCAGCATCGAGCTCTTGCTGGCACTCACCAAAGCGGCGTAGTTGGTGGCCTGCAGAGAGTGCTGATGCTGTTGCTCTCCCTTCGCCTGCTGGTCGTCGCGATCGAGGCTGAACTGGCGACGCAGCAGGCGACTGGAGCCGGGTTTGCTGTCGAATTTCACCGTACTGCCGCCCATCGAGCCGCCACTGCTGCTCGGGCCACTGGCCACGCCGCCCGCCCCGCCGCCATGAGAGGCCCCCGCATTGCCGTACAGATACTTGCCATCGTAGAACTGGGTCAGATTGCTCTCGCTGGGACTGAGACACTTGTAGTGGTTGTAGGGCGAACTGAGGTCCATCATCTCCTCGATCTTCTTGTACAGCCGCGAGCTGGAGCCGCCTGTGGAGTTGGGCAGCCGGTTGAAGCTGTTCGGATTCAAAAGATTGTCCGGCGTTAGCTCGGACAGCTTACGGGACTGGGGACTCGTGCTGCTGGGCGTCGTCGCCTTGCCGGGAAACTCCGGACAGAGTGTGGCGTTCGGACTGATCGTGTTGGTGGAGTTGGAGTCCAGCGAATAGGAATTGGGCAGATGTCCCACGGAGGCCATATCCGAATTGGCCGGCGGCGTAATCTCCACTTTCACCTCCACGGACTCCCCCGCCAGCGAGGAGCTCTGCGACGATGAGGGATTCGTGCTCGTTCGGGATTTATTCGCCTGCGCCTTGAGGGTGATGGAGTTCCTGATGAGGGACTCATCCAAGCTGTGGGCGAGTCGGGTTAAATGGTTATTCAAGGAGCTAAGGAAGATCGATTTTAGGCAATAGATGACCTACCCATGCGACTCCCTAGGGTGAGCAGGGTATTGTTTTGAGAAAGGTTAAAGTTTGTTTTGGTTTTTAAAGAGTTTTAAGAAGGCCCACCATCTCCCATTGACTCACCCAATTGGCGGTGGTGCTGGCAGTGGCTTATCGAAGCCCTTCTTGCCCAGCAGCCAGAAGGTGTTCATCATGCCCTTGCCCTTGATATCGATGAGTCCCCGGGGCTCTATGGCATACCCACCACGAGCCTCCAGGCGATCTCGTGTCTCCTGTGACATGTGGATCCGCCAGGAGGAACCTTTGTGGGACAGAAAGCAGAACCCCCTCAGGAATGTCAAACAAAGAAGGAAGAACACTAAATACCTGTAGATTCCATTCTGGAGGCTGTGTTGACCGTGTCGCCGAAGAGGCAGTACCGTGGCATCGTGAGGCCCACCACTCCGGCACAGCAGGGCCCTGTGTGCAGACCGATACGCAGCTGGAGAGGCACACCAGGCAGATGCTTGACGTTGAAGCGACCGCTCTGATGGAGCAGGTCCAAGGCCATGGTGGCTATCTGCTCGGCATGATCGGGTATCTTCACGGGCAGGCCACTCACCACCATGTAGGCATCGCCAATGGTCTCCACCTAAGGATTGCGAGATTTATAATGCCCGGAGAGTCCTAGTTCTAGTTATAGTTCCTCTAGGAGATCACCCACCTTGTAGACATTGTACGCATTGATGGTGGCATCAAAGATCGTGTAGAGATCGTTCAGCAAGTCGACAACCTGCACGGGACTGCAATGTGCGGCGATTGTTGTAAAACCAACAATATCGCTAAAGTATATGGTAACATCGGAGAACTCTTCAGGATCCACGCCCAAGCCCATTTTGAGTTTCTCAGCCACAGAACTGAAGCACCGAAAGATAGTAGTACTACTATAAGAACTATTATAAGAAGATCCAGAACCCACCTTGGCAACATGCGATTCAGCAGCTGCTCAGTCTTCTTTCGTTCAATATCCAATTGATCGGTGCGCTCTCGTATCAGTTCCTCCAGATTGTTGGAGTACTTCTCCAGCATTTGGAACATGGTGTCCACAAAGTTCACCTTTCGACCATGATTTAGCATCTTGAAGCGCTCATAAACGCTGGGTACCAAGGACATATGAATGATGGAAGAAATATTGGAGGCAATGCCACTTACGAATTGAAATCTGGTCGCATATCTGGCTGTTCGGCCCAGCACTGGCGCATGATATTGATGGCCTCCGGCGGAGCAGCACCCTTGGAGACGGAGGGACGAATCAGGGGCGGTGGCTTCTTGATCTTTGCAATGATGTCCTCGGGCGAGAGGGAGAGCATGCAGTAGGGCTCGCCGCGCACCACAACCTCCTGCATGATGATGCCAAAGGAGTAGACATCGCCGAGCTGTGTGCCGAACTGGATGCGTCCGTGGTGCTGGTGGTGATGCAGGTGCTGCTGCTGATGGGTCTTCATGAGGCGCAGCAGCTCGGGGGCTGTCCAGAGGAGTTCCTTGGCGCTGCGCGGCATCAGCGGCAGGCCCTGAGCCTCGTAGAAGGAGTTGAGGCCGTAGTCGGTGATCTTTAGGACCCAACGGGCATCCACCACACAGTTCCGCGAGGTGAGGGCTCCGTGAACGCGCAGGGGAGAGGTGTGAAGGTAACGCATGCCCCTGACTAGATCTGTGAGCAGGCTGAGGCGGAAGGACCAGTCCAGCTTGATCTCATCCATGATGAGGACATCCTGCAGCGATCCCCGAGAGCAATAGTCAAATACCATGGCCGTGCGATTCGGGTCAGAGAGCCAGCCAATCAGAGGATTGATGTTCTCGTGCCTCAATCCATGGGCCATCACTAGGAGATCCATTGCCTTGGATCGCAGCTCTGCAGAGCCATTCATGTGGATCTCCTTGAGCTGCACCAGGTCCCCGTTGTAGCGCGCTCTCATGTCCAGATGAGCGGGATTGTGCCGGGCCAGGCTTCCCGTTGCAGAGGAGCCTCTCTTTCCATTCACCGTGGTCGTGGTGGAGCTGCCCACAGCACCCGTAGAAGCTGCTGCTCCGGGTATCACGAATCCCAGATTCTTAAGCGATCCAATGGAACCCTTAAGCAGATCGGGCTTGTCCACTTCGGGGCCGCCAAACTCCTGGAGCTGCTGCAGCCAACAGCAGAGCATGGCCTCAATGCCTTCATCCACCTGGAAGGGAAAGAGATTGGCAGTTCGATTGGGGTACACTCCAAAGAGTCTCAGCCTTACTTACCCTTCGCGAATCCACTGGGAAGACAAAGTCACTCGAAGATAGGACTATCTTGTTGGGTCCTTTGGAGAGACGCTGTCGCAGGAAATAGTTTCTGGAGCAAAAAGTTTACGAGTTACCATCAGACTTGACACCTGCTCGAGCTGTTGTGTATTTAAACAAAGCTGAAGAGCCACTTAGCAGCGGAGGAGGCTCAATTAGCTCCAGCATCCAATCAGGCACACACTTTCCCCTCCCTGGACACACCTCTCGCACCAGTTGGTCCTTCAGCAATGATTCTTCACCCCTCGGCCAATGCAATCTGCATCCATTAACCCATCCGACCCATCCGACCCACCCAACTCATCCGAACTGCCCACAGAACTCAGACCTTTTGGCTTCGTTGCGGTTCGGACTATAAAAACTTTTTACTACCACATTCTTAGTTACACCTAACAGTTCTGTACCGTTTGTGGGCTCCTGGGCGCTCCCTGGATTCCTGGATGGATGGGCCAGCTGGAGCGGGAAAAACCGCAAATTCATGCAGCAATTGTTATGCCAGAAGTTTGTTTGGCCACGTGGCCTGGCCCTGGTACTGGTCCTGGCCTGGCCCGAAGTCAAGTCCGGGTTAAGTGTATTAAGGGGCATTAATGGGCTACACTCTAAGAGTGGGGCAGCAAAAAACTCTTTTCGGCCACACGTGTACCGGTTGTTAACTAGATTTCCAAACTACCAACCCTCTCCCAACAAAAAAAAAGACAAACGGAAGCTGGCATTAAATTTAGTTTTTTTTCTCCCCCATTTATGGCGGAACTTTTTGGGGCTTAACAAGTGAAAAGTTCTGTCTCTGTGTGTGTGCGTGTGTGTGTGTGCGTGTGTGAGGGGTGTTGACAATGATTCAGGGATTAATGCAAAAAGAGGTTAAGCAAGGTCATAGATCAATCAATAAGAAGCAAAGCGGGAAATGTAAATATATAAAAGGTAGTTTCCTCCCATAATCCCTGTAATGCATTTTCTTTATTTTGTATATTTTCCATTTTTGCATGCCGCGGATTATGGCACACTTTTTATAATGGTAGACCCCAAGGGTATTTAAGCATCGTTACGGTGGAGTAACTTTTTTATATTTCCCCTCCCCCTTGATGGGGTGGCGTTTCCCCCTTAAGTGTTTCTCGTACAGGTGTGTCCATGGACGGCCTTGTCTGGCTATTCGTTGGGGGCTCTTCTGATGCTCTTTATAAGAGGGAACTAGGGTTTTTCCTGTCCTACCAAGCGCGGGGTTCGGAAAACCTCAAAAGATAATCTTTTGAACTGCAAATTTAAATAGAAAATTAATAACAAAATCAAATAATAATTAAAATAATCAAAGTAATAACTAAATCATACAACTTTCCTTCACACAATGGCTCTACAGAAGGGTATCAAAAGCCTCGTTCTAGGTGGCTAGCTGGCCATTTGCTTCCTGTTTGTCCTTTTCTGTTTTCGCTTCTCTCTCGCGCTAATTAAAACTTCATGAGTTGCATTTTAGCGTGTCAGGGAAAAAAGTATCTCTGATTGTTGCGGTTTAAATTTGTGTGCTAACTAGTTTAAAGCGAACGCTTTTCAGTTAATGAGAAACAGAGAGGGAGCGAGAGAGGAGCGAGCAAGAACGATGGTCAAGGGAAAACAGGATGTGGTCTAGGGCTGACACCTCGGGTGGCACCAAACGGAAAATGTCGGTGGCATGTCACACAGAAAATGATTCGTTTCAACCGCACTTGATGTGTTTTTTTGCTTTCTGAATAAATGACAACTGAGGGGAATTCCACCTGCACACCTGTGTGGGTGTGGGTGTGTGTGTACGCTTTGATGAATGTAATTAATTAATTAAATGCTTGTTTTAATGGTCCAACTATTGGAAGAGTGGGGGAGTGGGTGAGTGGGTGAGCGGCGAGTGAGTGGAGCAGAGTGTGCGGTTGGCTATTGATTTTCACGTGGAGGATTCCAATCAGGCCACAGACTAACCAATGTGAATTTGACATTGACTGCTTCGATACATTAGTCATCAGTGATGCATGCTGACCCTTGACTCGGGGCCTCCATAAATTATGTTCGCGTGTGGGTCATGATAATTAGCCGTATACCAAATATCCAAATGTGGCTTTGCGGCAATCAAAAGCCAAGTGGCGACGTCTTTGGATCAATCAAAGTGGATTTGGGTATCACTTCCGATGAGTGCAGGTCGTCTTAAGGGCACTCCGAATGGATTGTAGATGCATTGAAATGGTAATCAGGCTATACAGATGCTTCTGATTGCCTTTGGTATCGCTACCGAGATCTACAGAATTCCGAGTCCCTTTTCATGGGTTTGAAATGGCATCTAAAGACCAAGCCATGACCTCAGCTACTCGATATGCCTTTAAACTTTACTGGCCCCCAAGTTACAGACCCAACCACATGACAAATATACACCATATTTCACTCGATTCTAAGCCGCAAATTACAGCCCTAACAGGGCAGATGCATCATCGCGGTTAATAAAATTAAAAGGGAAATTTAATTACATTCTATTCGCTCGCACAACACAAAACTACAATTTTCCGATGCGGGGCTATGTAAAGCAATTAGCATCCAACCAATAGGAATGGAGGGAGTGGGCGGAGGAAGAGCGAAGCAGCCAGATGAAAATGAAAATTGCCAAGCGCAAAAATGTGTATATTTTATGCCCCAATCCGATGGATATTGGGAGGCCATGGCGTGGGATAAGGATAAGGATTGGGATTGGGATTGGGATTTACAGCAAACGATGAACGAGTGGGCAGCCTTTTGGGGCGTGCTAATTGATTATTTTGCAGGCGAGGGAGAAGTTTTCTGTTGCTGCTGGAAAAACCGAATCTTAATTACGCCCCAGAAGCCTGCGTTCATCTTGAATTTGAAGAGCGTGTTCCGGCTTACAAATTCCAACAAGTTTCCACTTGCTTTACGAGTATCCTCCCGCCCTCCCCCCATCATGAGGGGGGCTGGCTATATACTATATAAATCAAGGCTCACCTGAGGGCTATGCCGGCGGCCACACTGCCTGCCACAATGATCATCAGGAGGCCCACACAGATGGCAACGATGGTCCAACAGATGGCACCGCAATGCCACAATTGGACGCTGCTCACCAGCAGCCATTCATCGTAGCCCGGCTGCACGGAATGGGTGATGTAAGAGTCGCCCGTGACCCCATCGGCAGCACCGCCATTCGCCATCCTTCTCCTGTCACTCCACTCCAGGATGAGCAGCGGCCGCCATTTGTAGCTGCTGGCCACCACCTGAACGCTGGCATCCCGCACAATGTCCAGCACTATGAAATCATATTTGGGAATGGCTTCCGCTCGGCTGGCATTCGTTGGGGCCGCCGTCGCTGCGGCAATGTGCGTGACAATCAGATCGTAGAGGGGAAAGAGCTCTATGTAAGGGTAAAGTTTGTCCACACTGGCATTGTGACGGGCCTCGGACACGGACACGGTCCCGGTCTCGGTCCCTCTGGTCGAAGCGTCATCGTTGTGCGGCTCTCCCTGCGGCATCCGAAAATTCTGCATTGTGGCCATCAGACCGGCGGCATTCAGAAAGTGTCGATGCTTATCGCTTAGCAGAGTCAGCACCAACAGATTGCTGGTGACCAGGCCCGAAACGAAGCTCGAGTTGCCACCACGGCGATGGCGAAGGCGGGCCAGATATTTGTAGAAACGATGCTCGACATTCAATGAGCTGGCCACCATATCGATGAGCAGTACTTTCGTATGCTGTTTGGTCGGAGTCGCCGCCTCCTCCAGTTGGTAGTCAGCCTCCTCCTCCTCCACCCTCTCCATGCTGGCCAGCAAACGGAGCGTACTGACATCGTTCAGTGGGGCCGTGATAATAATTGCTGAAAGTCGAAACCCCAATGCAATGAGACCGTCAACAGTAGCCAGAGTAGCCAGTAGCCTGGCTAGTGGTTTTTTCTTTTTTTCTGGGTACTCACCTTTGCCCGGCTTATCCTGACCATGCAGGTCACGTATTGTCCTGCCAATTTCAATGCGATATGGTACATGCAAGTTGGCCGCTATGGCCAGTCCTAGGCCCCAATTGTCGTCTGCAAAAAGAGAGATAGAGAGCGATAGAGATATGCATGCCGTCGAAATGAAATTGCGTTTTTGTGGCACGTAAAGTGTTGGTGGTGTCATGTATCTGTCCGCTCTCTGTTCTGTTCCGTTCTGTTTCGTTCTGTTCTGTTCTGCTTTGTTGCATGCTGCTGTATCTGATGGTTCCTCTCTCCCGTTTTGGTTCCCTTTTATTGGGTTTATAATTTGGCATGCATGCCAGTGGTAGACCCTGTTTTGGGCACAGACTTCGGACTCGTTCTGGTTTCATAATGAGCTTTATTTTGAGGGTTTTTGTATGTGTGGTTTGCCTATGCAAATGTCAGCAAATTAAAGGTCAACCAGGGAGTACATAAAACGAACTTTTTCGGTTTATTTAAGAGTATTCCGAGAGAGAGAGAGAGTTCACTGGAAGGTTTCAACTGAATTTATTAGCATAGATATCCATACGATATACATCTATAGACAATTATTCCCGCCTGCACCTCTGTATATATTCGAGGGGTTGCAGGCAGCAACAATCATGTATATATGTATATATTGTGTACATCGAATTAGAGAAAGAATCCAACTAACTTTGAACAGAATTTAAAGAGAATAAAGAAAGATTTTAATGGAACTTGCAGTGACAATTTCTGAAGCCAGGGCGCTGTGGCTTCTTGGGGGGTTCGGCGGCTTTCTTTTCGGGCTTCTGGCAGGGCATCTCGGGTGGCAAATCGCAACCCTTCTGAGCCATAAAGCTGCAATGTCTGCGAGCCGCCTCCGGACAGGGACACTTGTCCAGGCTGGCATTGTCCAGCCGAGCCTTGTACTCCTGCTCGGTGATGGGTGCCCGGGGCACGTATTTGTTGGGATCGCAAGCGATGACCCGCCAGTTGGGATGAGCCCGCAGGTAGTCGGTGCCGTTCTCCAGGAACTCCTTGGCCAGTTTCCTGCAAGCGACTGGATCGTCGACGGCATCCCGGAGCTGGCTCTCGAAGTAAGCGTTCTCCTCTGCCTGAAGGCGTTTCATTTCGACGATCTGGGCATCCAGAGCGGCACGGTGACGGAGCTTCTGGCAGAACTTCGTTGCGTGGGAGACCTCCGGGTGAACGAAGCGGTTCTCGAGCATCTTGTTCTCCCGGTCTTCGGCCTCCAGGCGCAGACGGCGCTCGGCCTCCTCGCAGATCTGCAGCTTGAGGATCGCATGGCAGCGTGCCGCCTCCTCCCGCTTGATGCGCATCGTCTCTGAAATGTTGTTCTTGGTGCAGATGTCCACCTTGTGGAGATCGGCCGTGCGGTCGTCCAGCATCTTCTCGATGCCCAGCTCGAGGGCCTGCATGCGCCGCACATAGGCCAGGTACTCGTGAGTGGAGCGATTGAATTCCCGCTTGGCTTGGGCAATCTTCTCCTTGGCCTCCGCCTCCAGGCGCTCGGTTTCCTTACAGAAGGCGATATGCTCGACCTTGTCGGCCTCCCTTATGGCCAACTTGGCGCACTTGCGGCGCTCGATCTCCTTCAGAAGCTCCTCCCGGTAGGCCAACATCTTCGGAGAAGCAGCCTGGTGCTCCTTGTCGAATTCCTCGAGACGTATCTGTTCGATTAATTCGTTCACGATGATTTCATCCTTGCGTTTCTCTTCCTCCTCACGCGCGAGCTTCTCGGTCCTGTCGAGCATTTGCACTTGCAGGACCTTCTTGACCTGCTCCTTGATATTCTCGCGTCGCTCGTTCTCCCACTTCTGAGCGCGATCGTATTCCTCCCAGCGTCTGCGGTTCAGCTCCAGCCAGAACTTCTCCTTCTCGCACTCGCGTCGCTTCCTGCGCTGATTCTCGAGGATTTGCTCACCCTGGATGATTTTCGTCTCGACCAGATCCTGCTGCCGCAGTGCCTCGCGTATCTCGTAGCAGTTGAGCATCACCTGCTGGATGCGTTTCTCCTCGACGAACTTGTTTTGAGCCTTGTAGTGGTCCTCTGAGAAGGCGTGCAGATGCTCCTTGCGGTCCTTGATGTCCTGTTCGATGCGGTTCTTTACCGTATTGGAGAACTCCTCCTCGTAGAACTTGTCCTCCGCCTCGAGAAGGTTCTTCAACCGCAGACTGCGCTCGTTCAGCTCCTGGGCGGCAATTTCCTTGGCCTTCTTGACCAACAAACCGATTTGGGAATGCAAACTCTTTCGATCCGTTTGCTGGATGAACTGGAAGTGCTCCTCGCCACGACCCGAATTTTGCATGTTGCACAATGGATTAATATTTAGCCCAGAGTAAATAGTATTGGCTTAAAAGAAACTATGGAAAATATTCTGAATTTCTCAAGCTGTGTCTACGTTTTGTTTCCTGAATGACTAGGGTAGATTTGAAAGTGGGGGAACAGGTACGGAAGGGAAAGGCAAAGGGAAATGAAAACGGATCCAAAATCTACCTTTAACATACCCCAAGTTTCCTCGACAACAAAGCTCTGTCCCCCATCAAAATGTGCATGATTAATGCGCCACTCAATGGCGGAGGTGGAGTCCACAAGACAAACAAGCACACAATGCACCTCCATTGGCCCCAAGGGCTCCATTAAACTGTCTTATGGTCTGGGCCAAAGTGTTCCATAGATCATGACAGCAAATGCAAATGCAAATGCAAAAGCCCATAAACTCCCGCCAATAGATTTTGCTGCATTATCATGCTCAATGTGCAGATTTCTGAACATAATTTATGAACTTCACACGCAAGGCACTCGAATGCTGTCCTGTCTGATTTCTGGCTGGGAATGGCTGGGCAAATGCTATCATTTTCTGACGAAAAGCTAATATGACATTACGCATACGCAGCGTTGTCAAACGTGTCATTCTGCGCAATTGTTCAGCGTTGTGTGAGTATGAAATTTAATTAGAACTGACGTGAAGGGGTCGGGTCGTTCGTTCTCTGTGCAAAAAACAATAAAAGGAAAAACTTGTGGGAGCTAGAAGCTGCTTTAGGCAGTTTTCTCTGTCAGTTTTCTCTCGCTCTCTTGTGTCCCTGTCCCTCTATCAACTCAATTAGCAATGCAGCTGACAACACGCTAATTAACTGAGATGTGAGCTGGAAAAACTTGCCAAAACACTTGGCCAGCTGTTGGCGGCTCCACCACGTGAACAGGAAGAGGAACAGGAAAAGAAGCAGGAGCAGGAGCCTGCACCGAAGATCCTGCCTGCCTGCCTGCAATGGCAAAAACTTTATGGCTGAGCTCCGCAGAGTGCCGGAGCTCCTTCGCCTCTGCGATTGGCATGGCAGTGCATGTTTGCCCAAGTGCAAAATTGTGCAATTACGCAGCTCTGCGGAGGAACACCAAAACCAACAACGAGAACGAGAACGAAGACGACATCCTGCGATGCAGCCTTCGCCTTAGTCATACGGCGTATAGTAGTTGGCTGGGATTTCCATCTTTTTTTTTGTTTTCTTAGCTTTGCCTGCGTGCGATTCCATATTCACGACAAAGTTGCAGGCGGCAGGAATATTTCATGCCGTTTTGCATAGCTCTCCCCGGCGAGCGATAATAAAATGTAATAACTGCCGGGGCAGAGACAACCATTTCGTGTGAGTGAGTGCCTGATAAGCCATTGCAGCTGTTCTGCTGCTGCGCTCATCCGAGGCCCGAGGGCAGGATACTGTTTCTGATTAATGTAGAGCTGCTCTTCAACATGATAGAATGAATTCTTACTTTATTATGGTTGTGCCATCTGTGTCTGTGCCTGTGCCTGGGATTCAGTGAACCATTCACTCTGTGGTTAATTCCGCCGCATTCTTTTCGGCAAGGCCAAGGCTCACTCTACTCGGAGGTAGGACGGTAGGAAAAGCGCATAGTTAAAGCCAACTGTCTGTTGCACAAACACACACACACACACGTAGATGAATTGGACTTCGTCTCTGGCACACATGTGCTCTCCTCCTCTCTCTCTTTCTCTCTCTCTCTCGCACATGGTGCACACCCATACAGGTGAGTGCTCTTTATGCTTATATTTGCATTTGTGCTTTTTATACCGAGTTCTCAACGAGTTAAAGGGTATATGCTATTCGAGGGGTAATTGCAAAAAAAACGAGTTGTTTTTTTAAATATGAAAAATATATACCAAAAATACTAACTGCTAGAAAATTTTAAAATACATACCAAAAATTAAATAATTACAATGCAATATAAAATAAAAATAAATACAAAATGAAAGCCAAAAATACTAAATACCCGAACTTGTAAAAAAATAAAAAATTAAATAATGAAAAGATTGAAGCTGTATCAAAATTACAAAACAAATACAAACAATAAATAATAATAAACAAAAATTATCTCTTGTCTAAAAGCTGTGAGTAAAGCGCTGTGAGTCGAATTACCCAACACAATATTATGAGTAATCCAACTTCCCATTCCCTTACTATTAAGATATTGTCAGAATTTGTTCGTTATATTGTATCAATATACTTTCTTATTGTCCGAAGAGTTTCAGCTCATACCGGGTATCTTTTGTTCGGTTCACCAGAGCATCGTTCAGTTTTATACATTTAAATATTCATGCGCTCGACTCAAAATTTAAATTGCGGCGCGTTCACTCGAAGCTGTGTCCAGTGTGAGTGTCCGAGTGTGTGTGTGCCTACATATGTATGTGTACATATAATTATATCCATGTATGCATAGTGCTTTTAAATCCACAGCATTTGCTTGTGTGAGTATGGGTTAGCCAGCGAGTCTGGTCAGCCAGGCGTTGTTATTTACAATCAACTCTCCCAGCCCCCAGTCCCCAGCTCACAGCAACCAGCCACCAGCACGCAGCACCTAAACCCCAGCAGCCCACATAGCCCAAAAAACATGAATCAAATACTAGAATCGAAAGCCGAAGCCTTAGATGCACTTCCGGATCCAAATTTCGCATGATATTAATGTGATATCAACTCTGACCTCGAGTTCCTGCCTCAAAAATAGCAAATACCGAAAGTATTTCAAAAATCAAATAATAACCTCTATGCCCCCTGCAAGAGTATAAAAGTTAAAAAGGCGAGCACACACACAAAAAAAGCGCTCAAAGAAAATAGGTAAAGAGGAAAAACTGCATTGGAAAATCCATAATACAACAGAAGCCACAGCATACCCCCAACCTAGAGCACTCTCCTCCTCCTCCTCCTCCACCTCATCCTCCTTCTCTCTCTTTGCCGCACATCAAAAATTTTCAGCGGGTAAACGAAATAAATGCGACGTGCTGCGCTTTTCCTCTCCGTTAGGGTTACATAGTTAGAAAGTTATTTCTTCTTGTTTTTTTTGGACACTGCAAAATCGGAAAATGTAAGCAACAAAAAATTGGCTGAAAATATACAGAAGCACAAATAAATGGTCGGGCAGGTAAATAAATTGGCCAAAACCATAAAATAGAATGGCGCAGAGTGGGGCAAGTCCTCAGAGAAGTTGTGGGATGCTGTGGAAATTGTAGCAGATTGTGGGTCGCTGACTGGATCCGCATTCATTTATCTAAGCGAAGCCACATGCAGTGCAGTGCCATTGCTGCTGCTGTTGTTGCTGCTATTCGCTCAAATGTAATCAACACATGTCACACGTGGCGTATACGCTATATCATTTGCATAGGCGCATGCCAAGAAGAGATGGTGTCAACGCTGCTGTTGCCTGGCTTTAAAATTGATGGCAAATACATCGAGATGTCCTTATATGGTTTATGAATTGTTAGCAGACGATGGGAAAGCGATCAGATATCTGAGTGCCTTTTCCATTGCCTTGGATACATAATATTCTATACATTTCTCTATGAATTAAATAGTTGATATAGCAAGCATTGAAGTGCCTAATTTTTGTGGAAGTGAAACTCTTGTCAAAGACAAAATATTCATGAATGCAGTTAAGCAAGGAAACTGACTTCCATTTGAATTTGTCAAAGGAAAATATTCCTGAATTTTAAACACCCAGACTTCGCAAGAACTTATCTGGAATATGCCAGAACACACTCTAATGCTCGACAGTCAAGCCACATGTTCCACATGTTCACCATCCACTGACCGCTGACCATTAAATGCTCATCATAAACTTGTCCCTTCATCAAAAACCGCTTTCACATCACAGATGGCCCCTTTCAACATGCTGTTGAAAGTTCCATTAAAGGATATGGGCTTACAACTTAACCCGAAAGCCTCTGCTCTGCCGAAAAGTTGTGGAAACATTATTTAAAATTATTCGCTCATTTCCGCGCCTCCGAAGGGGGTGGCATTAAAGATGAAGCCATAATT
The DNA here is from genome assembly GCA_963969585.1 of Drosophila helvetica. Lineage (NCBI taxonomy): Eukaryota > Metazoa > Arthropoda > Insecta > Diptera > Drosophilidae > Drosophila > Drosophila helvetica. The sequence continues at coordinate 8,755,086 of OZ018403.1, forward strand.
TACTCTCTTCCGCATAAGATATGCCACACACACACTCTCTCTCTCTCTTTCTTTTTATTTAATTGCAACATTTTCGAGGTGGCAGGCACCTTATCATGACGGCGACAGGCAGCATAAAAACTTAAATATAATTAAGTTTATTTTATGGATCCATGTGTGTGTGTCCGTGTCGTGTGCGTGTGTGGGAGGGGAGGGGAGGGGAGGGGAAAACTTATGGCATACTTTGCAGCTGTAGTCTTGACAGTTGCCCCGCATTGTTGCACGGTTGCTCGAGGTGTGTGAGGCATGGGGTTTGGTGGATGGAATGGGCTGGCCTGGGCTGGGCGGCGGAAAAGTTGCCGCAGTCCATTGAAATGCAATTAAAGTTGCAAATTGCTTTTGCTATACACACAATTTACATAATGCAGCAGAGATATAATCTTTGAGCAGAAACTGTTGCCCCAAAGTTCAATTGATTGGATTGGATTGTATTGGGAGGATGGATGGGTCTGCCCGACTTCGTCGTCGAAGATTTCTTGTTTCGCTCTGCCAAGAGTTTATTAAGATTTGCGACAAGGGTTGCAATTGTTGCCTTTGCCTTTCGGCCAAAGTCAATGTGAAAGTCAAACCAATCAGTGGAAATGGAAAAGCCCAGGCATATGGCCACCTTTTTTATGGTGGCCAACTCCATTAGCTGTCACTTAGTGTAAAACAAATCATAAATGCTGCTCGGACAGCAGCAGAAGAGCAAAGCTCTCCCCTAATTATGCTGTCATAAAAAGGGAGGCATTCCCATCAGCAATGCTTATGGGGCGTGGCTATAAGTCCAGCCCCAGGGCCCATCACGTTAATTGTTAAACACTTGAGATTAATGTTGGGCTTGGACCATCACCATCCTCCCGCGCTCTCTCTCTCTCTCGCTCTCTCGCTCTCTTGCCACCATTTTATGGCCAATTTATAGACAAAGATGTTGCAGCATTATTCATAAAAGTTAGGGTCTTCCGCTGCCTAACGCATCCCCCACAGGATTCATGTGGGGCATAAATCAAAGGAGGTGTGCGTGTTGCCTCCTGTTTGCCCCACTAAGCGGCCATCAGGGGCTGCCTAGATCCTACTTCTGGTCCTGTTCGTTGCCACTCCACCCCACCCCACCACTCTCTGTCTGTCTGTTCCGCCGCAGATGTGTGAATCGGACTGGAGGTCACGTTCTATAGATGTTGACTGTGTTTCATACGTGTGTGTGTGTGTGCGTGTGTGTGTGTCTGTTTGTGTTTGTGTCTGGGGGGTGGCTTAAGGACTTTTCGTGGCGGAGTGATTCAGAAAACATGCAATTGTTTATAGGGGTAGAGCAGAGATCTTTAATTGACAAAGTTGTGTGGTGGTTCAAAGAACTTTAAATATTGAAACCGAATTAGCAAAACTTTCTTTTCGAGAGCTGCCCTTATTCCTTGAGCAACCCTCTCGAGTACGTCTAAAGTTTCCTTTTTTTTGGCAACGTTTTTACTTTTATGCTTTCTCTTTATAGAACTTTAACTGCCGTCTGACTGATTTTATTAGCTGGCATTTGATTTCTCATCCTCCTCCTAGATCTGCTGTATCTACATACCAGCGCCAGGATATCTCAATTTTGGTTGAGTTTTTCTTGCTTTTTTTTGGGTGTTTTTGCTGGAACTCTGGATTTACATTTTTACTTGGGAGATTCTCAGATTCGTTGGCTCTCTGTGGTTTTATTTTATAACTTTGTTTTTATGCCATTTCACCAGTTGTTCAGCTGCTGTCACATAATTTGCACTTCTTTTGGCGTCTTTTGCTTTGTTTTTCGACGGGGTCAACGAACTCAACGAACAGTTGAATAATGGCCAACAATTAAGCTGAGAGGGGGTGGACGAGAGTGGCTATGAAGGAAGAGTATCTATGTGTTTGGAGGTAAAAGTATAGTTTCCGACCTTCTGGCTTGATGGTTGCTACTTATTCCCGAGTCTATAGTACTGTATATTTTGTATGCAATAAAAACTTTAATTGGAACCACTTCTGTTTTCGATTAATCTTTAATTGATTGCCAGAGGGCGCGGCGCAGCTGTGCTGCATTTGATTGGCAGTTAAATTAATTATGCAACATGCGGAATATTTAAGACCAGGCCAGAGCCAGAGCCAGAGCCAGAACTAGTCGCTCTCTCTCTCTCTAGTGTTTGGCTGTTTCGGCTGATTAGCTTCAGTCACCTAATTAAATTTCAAATGCAGCGCAGTGTCAACTTAATGGTCCTCTGTTTCTGTGGCCTCACTGCCGCCTCCTCTGCTATCTTTCTCTAGCTGTCAGCAAACACTCACAGATACACATACTCACACACTCGCACACAGAGGCAACGTTAATCATAATAATGTCACCACTAATTGCATTGCGTATACGCACACGTGTACTTAGAGTCGACTACAAGCAGCAGCTTCCAGCTTCCGCTCTCTCTCTTTCTCTGCTTCTCTCTGTTTCTCTGTGTATTTCCCTCTTAATTCGCTGGCGACCCCATAATTTGGTATTACGTGGGCGCGACCGCCACCAGTGCCACGCCCACAGCTGACTCTCTCTCTCCCGGAGCTCGGGGAAATGTGTTTATTTAACATTTAAGCAAACAGCTTTTCCCCGCTAACCATGTAGGGAATCGCCGAGAATGAGTGGGTTGGGATAACGATGGGATGGTAGGGCTTATATCAGAGAATGGAGTGGGGGATAAGGAGTGTCAAGACTCGCTAACATGTGTGTTCATATAAGGAAAGAAGATCTAGCCGGAGATATATGGAGAAAACAAGGAAGAAGTGGGTTTGCTTGAAGATATTTCCTGAAGGAAACAAAGAATTGGGACAATTATTTTAGGAAACAAATATGTGGGATTATTGAAGACAATCGCTATAGATAGGATGTGATTAAGCTTCTGAGATATTTTAAATTAAAATGCTACAGCTTCCTTCAGCAACTCTCCTCCAAAGCGTATCTTGGCTTCCTTTCGATTTCCTTTTAATTTGCGCGAAAGGTACCTGCCCCTGCAACTAAATATTCCCTCATTTGCATACCCCTTCCACCTCCGTTTTCCAGCGGATACGCGCACCACTCTTAAGATTAAGTGTAAAATACCTAAGGAAAATAAAAACCATTTAAAAAGTTGAATCACCAACTCGCATTCTAGCCGCCCCAAAAATTCCCCATTACCATTTCAGAATTGAAGCACAGAAAGCAATTTCAATGCAAATGCCGAGTGATCAGAAGAAGGAAAACCTGTTTGGAAATGGGGGGAAAGGGGAGGAAGGAAAACTTACCGCCAACATAGATATCAACCTGCGACCAATTCAGCTTGCTGGCAATGCTCTGCACGGCCAGGGAAATTGCCTCGAATGATGGCAGAAAATTGCTCGAGATCTGCAACGAAAGATACGTATATATTGTTAGATGGAAAGCGGGAGGGAAAAGATGTTATGCCGAGGTCACACCAAATGAAAGAACTTAAATGAAGCACTGAGACCGGGTCCCCAGACCCCATGGCAGCTCTATAAACATAACTCTACCGGTGCCCCCAACTCTGTCTATCTTTGTGGCATTTCATTGTGTTCACTCTGTTGTTCTGTTGATTCTGTTGTTAGACCCCCTCCCCCTCCCCCTCCCCATCCCCTTCCACCAGACTCCAACTTGGCTGCCAGAACCCAGTTGTTGGCCCATTCTACCTCTCCCTATTGCCCATTCCCCATTCCCCTTCCACACTCACCTTTTGTCTCTGTGGGCAGGCAAATGGAAATCTAAACACGAACTCTAGTGCCTTGTTTGTTAAAGTGAAACAAATTAAATGCTTAAGCAATTAAAGAATACGAACTGGGAAAGGGGGTGCATGGCCTGCAAATGGACAATGTGTGTGGGGGAGCGCAACTTGTGGATTAAAAACTGATGGAAATTAAATTGTTGCGTCAAACGGTGAGCGATTTAGATTTAAATGCAGACTTTCTTGCTTCCTTGTATCTCATATTGATTGATATTTTGTAATGAAATCAATTTAAAACCAGGAATTCAGTGTGAATGCTATTTGTGAGTAATGAAATAAAGGAAATGTGGTTGCAAATGCAATAAGGAAACCAAATTAAATTTCGAGCAAAGTGATACAAATTAAAATATGAACTTTAAGCGTTTCGTGCATGCAATACAGTGAACAAATAAATATTCTGCTTCTGAATTAGTTATGCCAATTGCCAAACCCGACATATAATTTTAGAGAAATTAATTTCTGGTCGGCTCCGAATGTTTCCTCTTTGTGGATTAAATACATAATGTAAGCCTGCTGTTCATTGTTTAATTTCATGAACAATTTCTGCAGCAGTTTTGTGTTTGTTCTCTTCTGTCCTCCGAAAAATTAACAAAGACACACTTCAGATAATGAGAGCCCCCGTCTGGCAGGGATTTTCCTCTTGCTTGTTTACGAGGCTCGTCAGACAAATAAATCTGCAACAAGGCCATAGACAATTCAATCATGTTTAATCAAAGCATTAGACCCATTCCACAACGAACGGAACTTCAATCAATAATCGGAGCCGGGCCTGACTTTTAGTCCCCCTAGACCCGAGTACATACCTACATATATCTCCCCCTATTATGCTCTGACTCGGAGTAACCTTTGCACATACATATATCCCCCTATTATGCTCCGTTCAGCATTTGCCCTCCATTATGCTCCCTTCTCTCTCTCTCGTCATCATAATCATCGTCGTGCTCGAGCATAAAAAGGTCTTTGCTCGTTTGGGTGGCGGGAGAAATTCGATTTTCCATTGGCATTGATGTGGGGCCAAGTCCAAGGTGGATACTTGGGGGGCAGCTGACAGCTTTAAGTTTGCTTTTTGTACCTTTTTGACCTTTTTTGCTGCTGTCCGTGTGTGTCGGCTTGTTTTTCATTTTTTGTTTAGACTCATTTGTTGGCTTGATTCGAGCTGGCGACGGAATTTCTTTTTTTTTTTTTTTTTGGCTTGGCTTGGCTTGGCAGGACAGCTGCCTGTCCAGGCCTGGCTTCATTATTTTGGCAGACGAAATAAATTGAAAAACGTTTCGAGAGAGGAATACGTGTAGGCAGCTTGGACACATACAATTTTCAGCAAAATTGAATTTGAAAAGCAGCAACAACCATAACAATCAGAGCAACAGCAACACCGGAAGCAATCAGTGAAGGAGGCGGGGGCTTTTTCCCTCGAAATTGAAAGGTTTCTGATGTGATTAGGCAATGATTTTTTCACAATTTCACTTTGCTTGTTGTTCTCGTTGTTACTTTTGCTTTATGACAAATAAAAATTGCCCGTTATCGAGAGTTAGTTTTGGGCTAACAAGGCGTATACGTAGTGGCATATGGAACGGATCTATGGGAACTGAAGGAAGGGATTTCTAATGGAATTGGTTTAATTTGTGGGTCAACTATTCAATAGCATCCTTACTCGGGGCCTCAAAAGAACTATCGAATAAAGGAACCCCCAAGGTCTTTCGAATAAAACGAATGATTGAACCCCTTAAATCTAGTGAATTACTATGATTGCCACCTATTATTGCAGCTGGATGTTTGTTGCTCTTACCCCTCCTGCACCCCCAATAAGCTGCTGACAAAGTTCAGGAAACTTTTTCCATTCAATACAAAAAGCAGCAGCCAAGGAAGTGGGGTGCCAGAAAGAAGTAGGGTGACAGGAAACAGGAAGAAGTGTGGCGGCGGGCAATGGTGGCTGGCAGCAAATGGCTAAAACAATTGCAACATTTTGGCATCGAAGTGCATTTGGGGTGCTCTATTGACACAACGTGACCGGCCATCGTGCACTGAGAATTTACTGGGTTTTCCCAGTTTTTCCAGCTTCCTGTTTTCCCCATTCCTGGCACCTCAGCCTTATTTATTTCAGTATTTGTTATTTGGACTTTGTTTTATGGCACGACAAATTGTTTAACGTTCAATCAATTTAATTAATTTGCCGAGCAGCTGGAGGAAATATATATTATTTTTGACCAAGCAGCCGGAAAATGAGTTTTCCTGGCGCTCTTCCTTATTGAGTTTTCTTTCTGTCTGTTCACAGGTGAATTGCTGCTTGGCCCTCAGACGGAAAAAAATGTTATGCAAAGGAGCAACGTGAGCACAGGGGAAAAAAGAATCAACATTAATCACAGCTCAGCAAATATTTGACATTTGCCAGCCTCTTTGGCAGATTGTCAAACGGGGGTAGGAGCAAGGGAAGCTTCGCCTTCCAACCCCTAAGATGGGGTAGTCGAGGGATGGGCTGGCTGGCTGGCTGGCTGGCTTATCCCCAATCCCGACTCAAGCATCATCTTTTGTTGCCATGTTTCATGTTTCTTCTGTGCGAGCGTCTGAGTCTGTATCTTTGGATGCTTCACATTTCGCTACACATAACAGCTTTGTAAACCTATTCACATGTTAATAATTCAGTTCACATATACGCATCCTCCGTATAGGAGGAGCATCTAAACAAATTTCAAATTTCAATTGATCTTTTGTGGCGATTTCTATATCCCTATACAGGCATTTGGTGCAAATGGAATTATTTATGCGAGTTTATTAAATTGATTGGCATTGAACTTCGGGCTGGGTATGTGATTTGTGTGGATGTTTGTGCTGGAAATAGATTCTCTTATAGATTTTTTCATAAAAGGTTATTGTTACAATAACTCAATAGAGAAAACTAACAGAGGAAGTCTCTTGAGGATATATAATAGAATGGAATGGAAACTCTTCCCTTAAAGCTTTTATTCCCAAAAAAAACTTTGACCAAACTCGGACAAAAAATATTATACCCATAAATATAATAAAGTTCCTTAAAGATATCAAAAGACAAGTTACCAAAGAGATCGTAAAAAACATGAACTTCATTTCAAGGAACTTTTCAATGACCGAGCTGAATTTGTGTCCTCTTTTTGTGTGGCCCCGTTTTTTAGAGGGTCTTTGCAGGTTTATTCCTTTTCAATACGCAAGGACCAAAGCCAACAGCTGGCGCTTGCAGATAAAAATTAATGCGAGAATACATTTTATTTGTTGTATTATTTTTTTTTGTTGGTTGGAAGATGCCATCATTATTATCAATATACAATAAAAGAAAAGCATAAGGAAAAACTTTGGCCGATGGGGCACTTAATTTGCTGTCATTTAACTGGGGAATAAATGGCCAGGACATGCGGCTGCAACCGAACCCATTAAGATGCCGCAGAGCCAACACCAGCAGCAGGCGGAAACGGAGGATGAAGTTTTGGCCTACATCGGACTCTTATGCTACTTTTCTTTTTTCAATTTGAGACCGAGACAGCGAGAGATAGTGTAAAAGGGAGAGGTATACCCATAGACAGAGAAAAGAGCATTTTTATTGTGTGGCAAAGTGGCAACAAACATTGAGGTGCTATAAAGTTACAGTAGAAGCAGAAGCAGCAGCAGCAGCACCAGCACCACCACCAAGAACAGGAAGAGACCACAGCTGACTGAGTGTCCAAAATGGCTGTCACACATACACTCGGCTACACACATACACAGATACAAATGCAAATCACACAAATGCGCACGTGCTGGCATTCCCAAATTGTTTTCACTCTCTCTTTCCCAAGCACATGGCAAATGTCTGCACTTTTTCCTCAGCTGTCTTGTACACAAATTGAATACGATTTGAATTATACGTAGTACGAAATGTTTGTTTGATGTATTCTCTTTTTCTCTCCGGCTCTGCTTTTTGTGCTCTTTTGTTTCGAGGGTATGATGGTTTCGAGGAGAGGCTTGTCACGGCAGAGCTGGTTTATATAAAACACTCAATTTGCAAGGGTATCAAGAGTTTCAGCACTTCCCTCTTGTCTGCCTGTAATTTTTATCCGGTTTATTTGTTTCTGTCCGACAAATTGCTTTTTAATGCCATAGTTATGTGCTCTATTTTTTGTGCCATGTAATTTCCTGGCCAAATTTTATTTGCTTTATGGCTGGAGGAGCAATCATTCTGTATTTTGCAGTAATTTATAGTTTGTTTTCAGACAAAAACGATAGATAGGCTAATGGCTGAGTTCTGTTGGGTAATAGGTATGCACCATATATAGGGGATTTTGTCTGTATTTAAAATTGAATTAAAGCTGGCGACAGTTCGACACAGTTTACGGTTTTAAGGGTCATAAAGATTGATGGATGGATGAGGTGTTGGCGCTGGTCCCTAGCGGATATGACCAGGAAAGTGATTTGACGGCTTGTTAAACGTTTGCATTTTTAACGAAATGAAGCTCTAACCGGGCCCAAAGTCCTGTGCCCCTGACCATTAAGCACTCGCCTTGCCACACGTATGTGCAGCACTTTTGTGGAGCCAACTTTATGAATAATTGAGCGGAGCCCTAAGTGGCAGTCAGGCAGGATGGCAGGCGGGCAGGCGGGTAGGCGGGTAGGCCGCCAGCCTCTCTGAGCTCCCATTTTTATGAGCAGCTCTCTCGCGCACTTTCACTGTGTGAAATAAAGGACTGAAAATGTAAGGAGAAAATGCGGAAAAAGGTTTCACTCTTCACAAAATAAGCATCATTGAATTTATTATGATTTTTATGCAAATTGCTGCTGCTGCTGCTGCCTGCATCCCCAAAGGGGCGTACGATGAATGCAATTAATGTGGCATGGCAGGCAAAGCAAAAAGGTTTTATGTCCCTGCCACTTAGCCTAACGAAGGGCTTTTTCCCTACCCGTCACCCCTCCACCCCTCCACCCCTCTGAGAAGATTCTGTCGGAAAAGGTCACCATCCAGAGCGTGTTTCTGTCCAGCTAATTGCCAGCTGTCTCCTGTTGGGAAATCGCTTCGGAGAAAGTGCGTGAAAGTCGAGCCAGGAGAGGATTTAGCTGCGAAGCTGCTGACAGCTGTGGCTGGGGGGATAAACTTGTGAACAATATTCAACAAAAGCTTCTGAATATGCTAAGATAATTCTGGGATAAAATGAAGTGCCGCGAAGGTTGGTTAAAAGTTCTGGTAAATAAATGAAGAAGTTCTGTTTATTTAATGCACATTTAATGTGAATTTATGAAGACAGGCAGACATTCTCTCATTGGAAGTGCCCTGTCGCACGCAACATTTTCACGTATGCCACAGCAAATCTCTGTCCCACAGAGATAATAGTTTATTTAGATGGAAATTGAATCCTCCTGCTGTTTGTTTATCCTGGCTTTGACTTCCTGCCACTGACGAATCAAATATGCCACTCACAGAAGCCCCGAAATGAAATTGTTCTTAATTTGCGTGATGCGAATCAAAAATCAATGAGAATACAGCCACAAATCAATATCCCGCAGGAGTCAGGCACACACAAGTGTGGAATCAACACGAACAGGAGCACGAACACACAGATCCAGATACACATGCAGATACACATGCAGATTCACCTGCAGATACAGATCCAGATACATATACTCTCGTATATGTCAGACTGACTGGCTTGCATGTGTAATGTGGCACCTGCAGTCAACAGGAGGGTTAAGTGGAATTATGGCCGGGTCTGAGCCGGCTAAAGGCAAATGTGTTTGGCACCTGTGACCGAGGCTTAACTGGTCCTGATTGGGCGCATCCTTGCAGTATTTAACATGCACTGTAATCTGCGTTTAAGTGTGGCAAATGTCAACCTGATTTTTATTTCAATTGAGGCAAGACTCTGCTTTATATTAATAGTTTTGAAGCTAAGGCAAACTCAAGCTCAGTCTCTTAAAGTTTGTGCCCCAAAAAGTAGCTTTCTTTGAGATTTGTGCCACATGTGTGGCAGACTCCGAAGGGGCGTGATGGTTCATTGACTCTAAACATGGCAAAACATTTCTTGGCTTCATTGTAAATAAGCGAATTTCTGCTTCTAGCTGCTGATGATGCTGCCGCTCCGTCTTCTGTTCGCTGTTGCAGCTCCTGCTCATTCTTAAGCTACTTTTGTAGCTTTTCAGTCATCTTCAGCAGGTTCCCTCCCATCTTTATAGAATTCTGCTGCATCTTCTGCTACTTCTTCACCAGCTCCTCTTCCATTTTGCGCTGGTGCTTCGCCCCTATCTCTGACTGCTGCTACTGCCATTTCTGTGGATTCTGGCAAACAAAGCTCCATTTGCTTTGATACTTACTGCAAAATATTACGTATACGTCGTCGTCGTCGTCCGGGGTAGCAGGGGGTTTTTAGCGATGCTTTCAGAAAACTGCAATGAAGGGGGATATGAGTGGAATCATGACATGCTGACAGCTGCGTTGTAAGTTCTGTTGTTCGCTTGTCGCATGAATTTGGCCAAAGCAGAAACCAACAAAAGGGACAGCGGGAAAGGATGCGGAGCTGCACATGGGGCATGGACACGAGTGCACATAATTGCGTTTGTGTCTGCTGACTCTCATTTGAGCTGCCATGACTCCGAAAATGGAGAGTAGAAATAGTAAAAGTGGCAAAGTGGAAATTGGAAAGCTGCTTAAAGTTTGATTAGCTGACAATGGGGCGTATGAGCAACGTTATTGGACATTCAAGTGGTTGCACACTGAGGGATTCAGGGCTCTCTCTCTCCCGATAGGACTGTCTGGAAAACACAATTACAAAGGGCATGCAAAAATGGCAATTCAATCGATGCCAGTGATTCGAAATCGAATTACAAAAATGCTGAAAAAAAGGTGGGATTCACTGAAGTGCCAAAATTCAATTTAAACGCTTCCTGCTCTCTGGGGCATAGGCGTGGGCATGGTGCATGTGGTATGGGCGATGGAATCCCATGGCATTCCGTTAGTGGGCGAGGCCGGGCCGCGTAAACAGCAATCAATCATGGAGCATGCAGCAGCGTCAGTCGGAAGCAAATAAGAGCCGTGCAGCAGCAACAGCCGGAGCAGGAGCAGCGAGAACGACAACTAGGATCGGTAAATCAATGACCAAACAGGATGCAAGGCCAAGGGCAAAGTGTCACAGGAAAATATGAATAATCCTATCAAGGATTTCGGGGACTTACATGGACCCAGAACCAGAAGAATCTATCGAGAATCTGCCATTTAAAAGCCCATGAATATATAGATATTCCCATTTAGAAATCTATCACACAGCAGAAGCCAAACAATAGTTTATCATCAGAGCAGCCGACAAAAGCCAAACAGCTCAAGGCTCTTTCCACATATTATTTATTAAAATAACGTTCTCTTTTCCTCCATTTCCCTACCCAAACGTATTGACACATCCATTGTTAGGGCTTTCCCTTTCCAGTCACACACAGCACTCCCTGTGGAACGGTCATATCAGTTTCAGTCCACACCCAGAACGGATGTCATCGTTATCATCGATGCAGCTCTCAAGCTGGCTATGGGATTGTCAATTGTCAAACTGATTGAGTGTAAGGCAAATGCTCAGCGAATGAGTAGTCTTGGCATCCACACACACTTTTTCCGATGAAAAACTGCACGGCCAAGTGACTGTGCGACTGTGTGACTGTATGAGTGACGGAATGACCGAATGACTGACTGGCAGAGAGAGAATGAATGAATGACGGACTGACTGACTGACTGACAAACGCTTGAATGCAGTTCCGCCTCTGACTTGACAGACTCCCACTTCTGGTTTTTCTGTCATGTGTCCTGTTTCGCTTGCGTTCATTGCAAATTGTTAGATAAATGGCAAAGTCGATCCAGATTGGCAATGCATTGTGTTTTGCTGGCAAGGCAAGCGTTTCTTTGAGTGATTTCAAATGTCTCGCGGGCATGGAATGCCATCCTGCCCCTCAATTCCAATGCAACATTAATCTTCATTAAACTATTTGCAACTTCTCTCTCTCTCCCTCTCTTTCTCTTGGGGATTATTCAGGTTCTATTGGATAACACACATACATACACCAGCAGAAAATGTGTGCATGTGTGTTGTTGTGTGTGTGTGCTGCAGGGTCAAACTCAATTTACCGTATTAAGCGATTCAAGCGGAACAAACAACAACAATTCAAACAATAGTTGAAAAACCCACAAAAGTTAACAAAATGCAGCAAAAGTTTAAAATTCTGTAAATTGCATGAAATTGATATGGGTGGAAAAAAAGCCGAGCAACGAAAGGATAACCGCATGGATCGAATTTTCAGATACCCTTTGCATGAAGGACTCTTTCCATGGAATACATTTGATGGCTGGTTGATGCCCGTGTAAAATATATTTATCATCTTTCTTGCTGCATTGCATCTGGGCAAAATCAGGAGACTCTCTCTCTGAAAAAGGGCATAAAAGAACAGGAAAAACCACGCCTCTGAGAGGGTGCAAAACTTTGCTTGGTTTGGGGCGTTCTCCAGGGCCCTTCGGATTCAATGACCGTTATGGAAAACTAAGCCCGAAATGTGTTTGATGCGGGCTTCTATGCGTGTTTTCATGTGCATGTATGCTCCGCTGCGGCATGCCCTGTATTTGCACAGTGGCACAGTGTTCTGAGCGGGTTTTCAGCTGATTTTAGCCACGTTTCCCCAACATTGTGAATACAATTTTGAATTGGTTTCATCCCAGTGTCTGTGTGAGTGTCGACAGAGATGCCTGGCCCAAGTGGCGTATGCGCAATTCCCTGCTATACAGTGTCAACGCTTTAAGCTGACCCTTTTTTCCCTATCCCAATCGCCACTTCCTATCGCTGTTCGGTGCTGTACTGTACTGCCTCTGCTTGAAAGCCATCCCCATTCCCGTCCCGCTTTCATTCTGCACTCTGTACTGTTCCCAAGGCGCCTGGCAGTTTGCAAATTTTCCCAACTCTCTGGCGGCACTCCCGCACTCCCGCTGAAGGAGCGGCCAACAAAGCGCATCAATTGCAACTTTTGTGCGGCATTTGTGTCGCTGATTTAGGAGTCGAGCTGGTGCCGGTGCTGGGGCACCCGACTGTGCGGTAGGCGTGTGCTATTGCAACAGCAGCGCATAAATATTGCACATCGCATAAAAATCACACTTAATTGCACGTTTTGTTACTTTGTTGCCAGCCGTGGCACTGGTCGCTGGTCCACGGTCCACTCCCCAGTGACCCCCCGCGGTCCACTCTTCAATGGCGGAATATGTCGTTTATGGTCTGCTCTTTGCTGTCTGCTGTTTGCTGTCTCTGTCCCTGTCCCTGTCTATGTTTTGTGGCACAGTTTGGGTCTTGCAACATACTTTGCGGCACTCTATCTCTCTTTTCTCTCTCTTCTCTCTTTGGGTATTGCATTTCAGGCTTTCATTTATTAAAACATCGGATATTTCTGGTATTTCCAAATTGTGGCTGGATGTGAGGCATTTCGTGGCTCTCCGCATGACCAAATCGATGGAAAACCGGTTGTGCTTTCTGTCAAAAGGGTATCTGAGCTGCACCTTGCTACCAGTTAAGCTTCCTGTCTTGCTCGGGTTTTGCTTTGTTGTCAATTAAAAACACTTTTATCTGCAACATTGTTTTGTGGGGTCCGCCGGGATATGGCAAGCCATGGACCTCGTGGCTGCAACACAACTGCGGTTTAATGTTCTACCGTACACGTGTGCGGGAGATTGGTGTTGCTTTCATGTGTTGTCTGAGCTCTGCGTGGGTTTTTCTTATATGATGGTTGGCGTTAAAGTTTGTAAAGTTCAGACGTCTTTTTGCTCTCATTTAAGGCAGCTTAAAGAAAAGTTTTGAATGAAAATCTAACAAAATTCAGCTGCGGCTTCATAAATTAGTTTAATAATTCTTTGCAGCTTTCAATGTAATCCAATTAAATTTGATCACCCTCAAAATATGTACATTAATTATGCGAAATTTATGACAAAATTTGTTTTAATTTTAAAAATAATTTCAACCCAAAAAAAGAAGAAAACACTCATAAAACGGCACTCATAAAAAACTTAAGCAGGGTCTCCATTTTCGTTTTTTTTGCAAACCAAGCGAAAAAATTTCATAGCACACTTATAAGGGCAGCTACAAAATTACAGCTGCCACAAGGGAAATACGCAAAAGAGAGAGGTATAGAGAGGTAGGGGGAGGTGGAGAGTCATTAGGTGGATTTAGTTGGGTCGGCTATAGCTTTTGCTGCAGTTTGCGGCTTTCTGCGACGCTAGATGTCGCTCTGGCTGGCTGTAACAAGTTGTTTGAAAAGATCTCTGTGACGGAATTTTTAGTGCTTCCCCTGAGTGGGTTATATATTTTATGAGTACTATGCTTTTTTTTTACTAACTGACCAAGCACTTGCTGGTGAGTGCTGCTGCTGTGGACTCAGCTCCTGCATTTGATGTGCATTTGTGCATTTCCAGACCAATAATAACTTGCAACTGTCATAAACCTTAGTCAGCTCATAAAAATGTACAGAAAATCAGACATACAGACAGACAGCTGGCTGGCTGGCTAAGCAACATTTTTGCAGCATTTTTATGCGAGAGACAAAGAGATCTCTTGAGGAGAGGAGCACCATTGAAGGGCCTTAAACGGCAACAGCAGGCCATGGCTATTGGCATGCATAAAAATAAGAATGAAATATTGGAGCTGCTTGGACGCTTTTGCTTCTCCATCAGCATCATTATTATTGGCTGATTTGCATGGAAATTGTATGCATTTTGCTCTCTTTGGTCCTCCTCGCTGCCATACATCTTTTGCAGCAATAACCTCTCTGGAGTCCCTAAGCTGGCAGTTCATTATAAGGCCATTGCTCATTTCTCGGGCTCGGGCGCTGTCTCTGGCTTTGGTGCTGGTTCTGGCACTGGCAAACCCATTTGTCAATCATTTTGTCATAGTTTGTCAGTGCATTTCATCGCTTTTCAGATTTTCATTAATAACTTGGCTGACACTCTCAACAAGTTAACAAACTTTCGGACAGAATGAGGAGAAAATTCCACTTGTCAATCAATTGTCAGGCAGAGAAAAATCCTCATAAAAATATGCAAAAGTAACGAAGGGAATTTTTACGAGTACTTGGCAAAAGTTTTTCTGTGACAGCTGGAGGTTCGAAAAATTTCATAAAATATTCTTTGGGGCACTTGTTGGCATGCACTTCCAGAGAGTGTAGCAAGTGTTGCGCCTTGTTTCACCTTCCGCCCCCTTGGCTCAACGCTTGCCACAGAAAGTAATTTCATGCTGGCGTCGACTTTCATCAAGCAATTTTCCAGCATATTTCGGATAGTGGTGCAAACCTAGCCCCCATTCCAACCTGCACCCTCACCAACGCTACGAAAACTCTTCTTCATTTCCAGGGACATGGCCTGTTTTTCCATTTCCTGTTTGCCAGCCAACCTTCAACCTCCTCCGACCACAGACTTGACTTGATGAAGTTTTGTGGTGCCAACTAGTCTTCTGTCTTCTGTCTCCTGGCTCCCATCCCACCCCACCCCACCTATGGATCCCACTGCTCTTTCCATCTCCTGGCAACTGCCTCAGGGCTCGGGTTGCGAAATTGCAAATTTCAGCTACAAAATGCCAGTGGCTTTTCCTAGGCTTTTACGTAGTTATTTGCTTTCAATTGCTGCTTAATTAACACACGACATATAATCCTCGTACATAAGGTAATAAATAAGTACACATTTCCATTAGACCGCAAATATTTTTACAACCAATTATGTAAGTCGGCAAATGTTTGGTTTAAGCTACGGGAATGCCACATGGATTTGTGGTAATTGAAGTTGACTTGAAAAGAGCAACGATTTGGTCGAGAATTAGCCACGAATGAGTCATCAGAGAACCAATGAACTTTGCGGGCAAGTCTTTATTGATTGAAAAGATAAATGATCCCATATACTCATTAAGCTTTCTTGAACACTGATATTTCCTTTGAGCCGCCCTTTTGAATAACTTGTTTAGTCAATAGCTCCGCTGTAAGTCTGTAGGTACACATCTCATTTTAATGATTGCCTTACCACCTGCATTGCTTCTTTTTGCCACACACAAAAAAGGGAGGTCTTGAAGAAAGGGACATACTCACTTTCATTCGCGGACAGGGCCACAGGACGATGGTCTTATTATAATCGTGTGCCAGCTGCTCGGCCAGCTGATGACAGTGACCCAAGCTGCGGGCATCGTTCCAATGATTCGCCTCCTTCCAGTCTCCCGCTGACAACTGATTCACTTTGGCCTCCTGCTGATGCTGCTGACGTGGCAGCTGCCTTCTGGCTGGGTCAATGTCCACATTCGTAGAGCTATTCGCACCGTTTCCATTTTGGTTCAGGATCAGGTTCAGGTCCACGTCGGTGTCTGCATTAATGCCCGCATTTAAAGTCTTTACAACGCTGGTGTATTTCGGTAGCTCCAGTAATTTAATGAAGCCACTTAAATCTGTGCGTTGGCATCGTCATCATCATCGGGGAGCAGAGTGTGAGAGCGGAGGGCAGACCGAAAAAGAAAGAGAAACATTTTATGTGGCATATAAAAAAACGTGTGCATATTTAAGCCAGGACCTCAGTGTGTCTCTGTGTGTGTGTGTGTATGTGTATGTGTGTGCTTAAGCGGTGTAGTAACTGTTACTGCTGATGAAGGCAACAGCCATGCCCTCAGTGGAGAATGTGTCTGCCACAGCAGCAGCAGCAGCAGAAGCAGAAGCAGAAATTGTTGCTTCTCAAGTGCTCCTCTTCTTTGAGGTTCTGCGGGCATTGGCTGCTAACGGGGGACTAACGTCTGGCAGTGCAAGTAACTGGCCAAGTGGCCGACAAGTGGCCAGAATTATGAATGCCTGGCGATAGAGCCCATCTCTCTAGGCCATGTTCTTGATGTTCTTCAAGTGGAAACGGGAGCAGCACTTCATAGCAACAGCAATAGCCACTGTGCCACTGGCAATTGTCGCTGCATTATACTTCATATATAATTCCACAGCTAGCTAAAGTCTACCATGAAATCTATATGTATAACTATCTGTAATCTAAAATACATAAAACACTGTGCTAATCCCCGAAAGCTTAACAACTTTCGCTGGTAAATAATGTTCGTGATAAATTAAAAAGTTCTCCCTGCAAAATGGCAAAGTTTTAACTTATGTTCCCTGAATATTTATACCCGAAATTAGGTTTCCCCTGATGATTAGCTCTTTAAATGAATTTGGTCATAGATCGCGATAAGCCCAGAGTTTATTTCAGTCAGCAGAAAGTCGCTCTTTTAATTTGAGAGACGTTCCAGGGGACTGAGGACGGGGACTGGCTGTCTTGTAAAGTTTTCTTGCCCGTTCTGTGCTGGGCCACCCCCTCCCCCTGTCTAGCTATTTGTTTTATTCTTTCATTTGGCTTTCTGGACTCGCAGCTCTCCGTTCTCATTCCACAGTCCTTAGGTTTCAGTTCTTTTTCAGTTAGTTTTGAAAGTAAACACGGGTGTGCGCAAGTATCCTCTACACATGGCAAACTTTTGGCGCCAAAGTTTCTGTCAATTGCAACAATTTCTGTGCGTGGCGGAAAGTTTAAATTTGATATCTTTAATTTCAGTGCGAGGTGCTGTCCTCCTGTCCCCCTGTCCTCTGAGGTGTCATAAATAAAAGATAAAACTTTCTAACGAATGCAGTACATCTAAATTGATTTAAGTGCTAGAGGACTGACAGAGAAATTCAATTTGCAAACCAAACCGAACCAAACCATCCCTTGCAATGCGACAAATAAATTCCATTTGCCTTAATGCACATATGGCCCGTTGTTGCTGGTTGTAGCTGGTTGTAGCTGGTTGTAGCTGGTTGTAGCTGGTTTTTATGTTTTGCAAAATATTGAAATTGAATCTAGATGCATATGGCTTCCCTTTCGCCTCTGCCTCCCTCCTTTCCTCTGCCATGGACAATTTATGGGCCAGAGAGAGGACTCTATGGCTGGCAAGTGCACAAAGGCTAGCAGGAAAAAAAATCTATAAATTGTATCCCTTTTGCCTACCTCAGGACGAAATTAAAAGGATACCCGAGTCGAGGTCCGGGTCTGAATAATATATGTTTTGTAAGAGGCCATACAATGGCCGAGGATTGATTGGACTTGGATGCTGCTTACACAAGTTCTTGGCTATTGAATTGAAAGCATCGCACATACGCCATGTTGTGCAATTATTCTCGTAATTGATATCCATGCAATGACAGCTGCTAATCCTCTGAACAAATCTCCCCTTTTAAATTTTCTTTCTCCATTCTCTCGAGACTGTCAAGTATTCTTGGCTCTTGCTTAGCCATTGGCCTCTGATTCTCCCTTTGAGCAGGAGAGAAAAACTATCATAAAACACTTGAGCTGTGAATGCTTGGGGGGCCCTCAAAGCCAAGGATTTCTGTTGCCTGACTTTAATAAAATAGTAAGTCAGCCACAGCCACAGCCACAGTTCTGAACAAACTTCGAGTGCGGAAATTGTGAGTTGTCACAGGCAGGAGCTGCGAAAATATTTATGACACGAATCGAAGGAGAAAGGGAAGGGGAATTGGCAGGAAGGCAGGAAAGTTTCCCCTTTGCTTCCTAATTGAAGGCATTATAATTAAAGTTGTAAGTAGAAGCCCTGGAAACTATAAAAAAGTCAAGACTATTGAGCAGTCCAGCAGCTCAAAGAAAGGACGTGCTTAAATTAGTTTAAACTGATGGGGGAAAACCCGTGGAATATTTATACAGTGAGAATCTTGAGAGAAGAGGAAAAAGCGCGAAAAGCGGAACGGGAAGTCAGCCATAATGCATGCAAATTGAGTTTGCACAAAGCTAAGGCTAACAGAAAGGCTTTCCCTCCAAAGATGCTGTAAATTTAAACTTTCATCTTTTTTGAGCCATCCCTTTAATATTCTCATAATGTTCTGTTAGTGTTATCATCTTTCTAACATCTTTGCTGACCATCAGATAACTTCATCTTTAATTTTTATCGCTTGATTTGTATTTTCCCACTCAATTAGAAAAGTTCTCCAATGGCTTCCACTCTGTTGCTTTGGCCAAACATTTGCCCCGAGCAAACAAGCTGCCAATTCATCTTCTTAAACGGGCCAGAAAGCCTCAACCTTGTTGTGGGCCCTTCCTTTTTTGTTTTGTTGGCTAGAAGGAAAACTTGAGCAGACAAACACACAAATCATCGATAAAACACGATGTGTAAATGCATGTTGGCAGGGGCTTCCATCAGGGGTTTACAGCCAACAAAATGTGTACCAGACACAGGCTTTTGATGCTGCCTGATGCAGCCTGATGATGTCGGTTTTTGGTCGGGCTTTTGTTGGGTTTTCGGGGTTTTTTCTGTGTACTCACCCACATCACGTAGAAAATCGACGCTGACATTAGACAAGTGCAGTTGGAAAAAGTCGAGAAAATTGTGGAAACCCTGTTGCACATGCATCATATCAGTGTGCAATGAGGGGGGTATTAAAACGCCCACCCGTTGGGCCTTGGGGATTGCTTTTTGGTGTTGTCTTTGCTGTCTTCTTTGACGTTCTTGCCTCTGTTGCTGCACGTTCTGTTGCAGTATCTTCTCCTCTTGCTTCACCTTTGGCTGTTGCTGCTGCTGTTGCTGATAATGTTGCTGCTGCTCTTCTTGCCCCTTATCTAGATGTTGCTGTCGCTTCTGCTGCTCTTGCGGCTGTTGCTCTGTATCCTGTTGATTTTGACGTCTCTGACGTTCAGCTTCACGCGCATTACGTGGGTTCCTTGTGGAAGATGTTGCTTCTGTGGCTTTTGCTGGTTTCCAAATTGAATTGCTACTAAGTGTTGTTGCCGTTTCTGCCGCTGCTGCCGCTGCTGTTGCTGTTGCCGTCGCGGAAGTCCACGTAGCCACAGCTGTTGATGCTGCACCAGATTCACTTGCTTTCTTGGCCGTTTTCAGGACAAGGACACCCAATGAGGACACCGAAACGTTGTCTGACTGAGAGATGAGACTGGAAGTGGCATCAGATGAGGAGGAGGAGGAGGAGTAGGAACTGATGGAGGAGTTGGTAGTGGTAGTGGTGGTGGTCGAGGAGGAGCTGATGGCTAAAGAGGCAACACTATGGGGGGAATTGAGAAAGAAGAAGGCTGTCAACAGCAGAAATAATTTAGCAATTTGACAGATTGTTAACTTCATTTATGTTTCGTATTTTTCTGTGGTTTCTGGCGGTTCGTTCTTCTTGTTGTTGAAGGTTCTTTTCCTTGTTGAAGGCTTTACTGTTGCTTCTGTGGTTGATTATGGCTTTTGTCCCCAAAATAGTTGTTGCAATTATGATTCTTGGTTTCCTGGTGCCTGCTGCCTTTAGCCCACTGCCAAGCAAAAGCTGAGCGGTCCCCTTCTTTACAGTACACTCTCAAGGCCCTTTACATTTTGTTGTAGTTGTTGTCCTTCCTGTTGTTGTTATTGGTGTTTCCTGTATTTTTGTTGTTAATGAACTCTGATGTAGTTCGGTTCGAATTTCCCATAATTGTGTTTCTATTTGCTGGCAAATTGCAGGCTGCCTGAAAATGTAAAGAGGGCGAAAAATTGCATTTCTCATTAAAAGTTTTCAGTTGAAAAGGTCTCAATTGTTGTTTGCAAGTGGCGATAGTGGTATGCAAAGAGATGTCAAGTGTATAGGGGGTATAGCATTTCTGAAGGACATCTACGAAGGCTTTTATCTACCTTTAAGCATTTTCCTTTACCGCATTTTTATGTCCCATCATTTCCAATTTGTTTGATGACAACAGCATTTGCTTCCATATAATTTCCCATTCGCACACCTGACGCCTTGATTTATTGAGAGTTCTTCATCAACATCATCTATATCCGGGTTCAAGGACTCGTCCACACACACACACACACACCTATATTAAAAAATGCGCACACAAATTAATTAAATTAAAATTTCAAATTAGTTTAAAAGTTCCGCTGGCACACGAACATCCCCACACGCTGCACAGCCAGACAGGATACGGATATACACACTCACTCACACACACACACATACATACATACAGGGGCCAGACACTCACACAGTCTGTCACGCACGCGCTTCCGTTAACGTTTCTACTGTTGGCAGCATTTTCATGCACGCTTAAGCATTCACCCACACACACTCACACCCACACCCACACAGCCTTTAAATTCTTTGTGTATGTGGGTAAATCCTGAAGGAAAAAGAGAGAGCCACTGCCAAAGCTCTGCATAATTCAGGGCGAAAATTCTTTTTTAGGCCTGTCTCTGGGCCATAAAAACCGTATTGCCATAAAATTGATTGTGCCTAAATAAATATTTTGTAGGCTTACATATCGTCTTCCACATCTAGAATTTCATTGAGCCATCGAGGTCCTAGAATTTCATTGAGTTTTTGTTGTGCCTCGAAAATAACATTGAGTTCATTGAGGGATTGGAAATAGACCAGCCAGATCCCAACTCTTTTCGGGCTTTTTTTTCCTGTGCGTGGCCCCATTTCGCCCACAGCCACTCAGAGCAAAAGGAGGTGGCATCCACCCGATTGAGGAAGAGCAAACCGCCTGCTTGCCCACCAGTCACCCACACTCTCACCCACTTGAAACCCATTTAAAGTGTAAAGTTCATTCCATGCTCTCTCTTCTATTCCTGGCTGCCTGGGGCTCTCTCACCTGAATCCCTGCCAATGCTCATGCTTGATTACCTGCGTAACGCATTCGTGCGGCAATATTTCAATTCATCAACATGACAGTCTAAACTTTCATTTAGATATTAAAAAATATTGTGGCACACAACAGCCATATGCCTTATGCCTTATGCCGCATGCCGCATGCCCTGTGGGGCATTGTCATCCGATTGCCCGGAAATGATTGATGCTCCTGTTTTGTTGTCAATGGGCCAAAATAAATAATCCTGCCGCCCCTACCAAAAAAAGACTTCCAGTTGTCGGTGGTAACGTAAATTGCCATACAATGACAAGACCTCAAGATATGGCTGCCAGAGGGCAATTGTCAAAAGTGTGAAGGTTAAAATAAGGCCACGGAACGGGGCCAGACACACACACACACACACACACACACACACATGTTGCCCTCCCAACTGCTTTTTATTAATGATGGATTGTGCTGGCGC
The DNA here is from genome assembly GCA_963969585.1 of Drosophila helvetica. Taxonomy (NCBI): domain Eukaryota; kingdom Metazoa; phylum Arthropoda; class Insecta; order Diptera; family Drosophilidae; genus Drosophila; species Drosophila helvetica. Next base: position 8,776,936 of record OZ018403.1, read on the forward strand.
TGAAGGAGCAGACTGGGGACCTATCTAAATGGTGGACTAAATGAAAACGGGAGGGCTCTCGAATAAGCTAACGTTTGAGGCAGACAACATTGGAAATTTGTGGGGGAATAAAGTGCCCTAATTAAGTTTGATTAAATTTTTAATTGATATTAATAATTCTGCAGCTTTCAAAATGCCTAAAATACACTTGTGCCCTTATAAAGATATTTTATTTATTTTATTACAATTTTGGAAACTTTAAACCACAGGAAACGTTAAAAATTCGTTGGTTTCAATGAGAAGGAAACGTTTTTCCCCTTAAATAGATTTATCAACATTGAAAGTATTCAAAGGAAATTCAATTAAATTGAATTCAACACAAATTAGCAATAGAAAAGTGCCCTCAAACCATCTTCAAGGCCAAGGAAATTCACAGGAAAATTCTCCCACAACTTGACCTTTCAACCTCTTATCCCTTTCCATTGTGTTCGACTGCAAATGCAGTCCGGAGCAGAATGAAAAACCTTTTTACCCTAACGAACGAAAGTTAACGTATTTGCAGCGACAAAATTGCTTTTAATTTTATGGCATTCTATGAGCAGCGTAATAAAGCAGCAAAATTGTAGTGGACAGCACTGGTTTACCAGCGGTGACGGGGTGGCTTGAGCAGGGTGGTACATTGCGTAAGGAATGGGTAGGGATGGGAGGGGCTGTGGAACAACCATTGCTCTGATAAACAACATTGACGAGCCAACGGTGGTCGCAGTGCTCCAGCGTTTATATAAATAAACATATTAAAAAGTTTCAAGGATGCGAGCCATAAAAATGTGAGTGGGGCAATGCTTGCTGGCAAAATGCTGGTAGCTTCGCTGGAAGAAAGCTTTATTTCCTATTGCGGCTGATAGATCTTGGGTGCTGTGACATTTTTCTCTTTTGCACGCCTCATCAGTTCTTGGCACTCTCCTCTCATCTCTCATCTTTCATCTTGTGTTTCGTGTTTATTCTATTTTATTTTCCTTCTTCCTTTCATTCTCTCTCTCTCTCTCTCTATCTCTGCCCCTGTGTCACTGCGGGATGTTGCCTATTTTCATTTTGTTATTGAGTCTTAGCCCAGTTCGTCCTTTCTTGAGGGCATTATTATTAAGGTATACACAAACATAGAGATAGGGAAGTTATGGGTATGTGTATATGGTTATATTTTACTCTGCAAGGCAGGGTATTATGATTCGCATGAGTTGTTTGTAATGCAGAAAGCATACAAGTCTCTATCCTATAAGGAAATCATCCCTTAGATCAGCATTGAGCGGATATTAATTTGTACGATAATCGATTTCTTATATCATATAGCTATTAAAGCCAGGATCATTGAGGAGGGTATCCACAGTTTCGGCCTTCAATATGCTTCTGCCTTTATTTTTGGTTGACGGCTTTTGGCGTCGATGGTGCGTATACGCAATGCCGCCTGTCTTCATCATCCTTGTAAATTTATAACCACTTGTTTTCCCGCTTATTTACATACATATTGACACAGCACAAGCGGCAGTTTGTGTGAGTGAGTGTGCGAGCGTGTGTGTATTGGTGAAGCATCTTTAATACGCATACATATGCATTGGGCCATGGCAGGCTTGAGGTCGACTCAGGGCCGGATCTGGTCTGCGTTCAAACAGCAGCAGCAGCAGCATCAGCAGAACCAGGACCAGCACCAGCACCAACGTTGACATCTTCACCAAACTAACAATGTAGGGAGTGGATTGTACAGCGAAGGAATGGATGTGCGGATTCTCTAGAGAGAGAGAGAGAGAGAGAGAATGGTGGAATGGCTGGCACTTAGGACATACAAACAAACCCTTAGCCACATTTATCAAGGGTCTGTTAGGTGTCTGCGTGTCTGCTTGTCAGTGCTTCGGCTTTATTTATCATATGCTTTCGGTTATGAACGGCTGTTGTTGACCCTACACACCCACACACACACGCACACACACACAGACACAGATATGCCGTGCGACAAAGATCTTTAAAGTGCCTCAAGATGGCACCATAATACTCTTCCTTCTATACAACAAATTTGTTTTCTCTCTTTGCATATTCGTTGTTGTCGTTCTCCCCAAAACAGATTAAACTGTCTTGTTTCTTCCTTATCCATTTCACCTTCATTCTGTTGCTGTAGCTCATGGATATGGCGACTTGATCTGTCCTTCCAAGAATCCATAAATTGTCATGCATTGCCTCCCCTCCCTCTTCGGCGTTCCTTGCTGGTGTTTTTTTTCTTCTTTGCTTCTCTGGTTTCCTCATTTTTCTGTTAGTTTATTTTGTTGTTCGGGGGATAAATTTATATGCGCCCTGGGCAGTGTTGTCAGTGAGTGTAATAACTCAATTATGTGGTTGTCCTGGTTGCATACATATGTAGCTACCCCGCTCGCCCACCCTGCCCTCTTGGGTTTCTTTTGTGCTGAGTGTTTTTTTATCTTAGGGCAGTCTAATCCTGGCCCCAAGGCTTTCCATTTTTGCTAATCTGCAGCTACCCAGAGAGGGCTCTTTCAAACGTTCTTATCCTCTCAATGAATGCCAGAATTTAGTTTCGCAGGGATTATTTGTTTGCGCTTTCACTAATTTAAATTTAAATTGTGAGGTTGCCCGAAAAACTTTGTCGCGCTAAATGCGGCTAACCAATCTGTCGGCTGTGCTGGCGGCAACATTTTCCCCGTTGATTGCGGTCGTGTTTGAGGTAAGGGTGTCCTGAGTGACTCGGGTTTTTGGGCGGAATTTTGGTGTGGTTTTGTTCGGATGGGAATTTGGATGAAGTTAGGCTGAAGGGTGGTTCGGGCTTATATTGGGTAAGGGTTAAGGTCTGTACATATCTTTGTATGGGTTCGCGGCTGCAGATAATGAAAAGAAAACACAAGAAAATTGTCAACTCGCTCTTGTTTGCTTTTTAAGCTAGATTTAAGTCATTTGAAAATAGGAAATTGCTTTTTGCTTGATTTAAATTTAACCGAACCAGACGTAAAGGTAGATCTTGATTGAAATGTGAAAGGTATGTGAAAAGTGATGTAAAAGGTATCTTTAAGGTCTTATATGCCTAATATATCGCCATCCTTTGGCATATATCATTAACACTCATGTAAACCATTAAATGTTTTATTCTTGGTAACGTTTTGATGGAATTCTCTGGTAATGAAATGTAAACAAGCAAACATTTTCATTGCGAAAAATAATAAGATATAAGCAGAGTATTCTTTAGTGTTAATTGCCTTTAAATATTACCCCATTGGGCTGGCTCTTTGGCACTCTTTGGAGTGTTCTCTTTAATCTCTCACAAGACTTTAATTTAAAGGATTGTTGGGAACCCCAAAACCATTCCACCGGCTATATTCTTGGTGTTATTTGGCTGTCGCTTGGTGGTAATGGAATGAAAACAATTTCAGCTCAGTTCTGATGTTTATTTAGGAAGAGATCTAGCGTAGCATTTGTTTTACTATTCACAATTCTGCTAAATGTTTCCAGTTCCTTTGACGAGCATTCGAGTCCTCTCTGCCCCATTTTGGATTAAGCTTTTGAAGTCCCACCATTATGATAAATTCTCTTGCATAAATCGTTACCAGTATCCAACAGCCTTTAGCTGTTATGTCCATGGAACGAGGAATATTATTCTGATTGCATTCCGTGGTTATGTTTTATCTGCTTTTAGTTGTTCTTGTTGCTGTGTGGCAGAGGCAGAGGCAGGGGCAGAACTTATATAAAAATCCGCACAAAGGGATGCTGCTGCGCTACTGATGCCATGCGATGCGGCTGATGCTGAGGCTGAGGCTGATGCCGATCCCCAGCTCGCGTGTGCTACTCATGTGTCTTGTTTTGGCCGCCGTATAAGCCACGCGACTGCCTTCCCTCCCCCTCTTTCCCACTTTCCTTTTTGCCCTGCTGGCGGTTACACAGGGACACAGCAATAGGTGTGAATGAGAGGAGCGTGCGACACATGTAACGCTTGCAGCGTCGTGCGAAATTTTTCAACATTCGCGCGCGCTTGATCCCCTACCCCACCCTTCCGTTGTCATGTGCCTTGGGTTTGCCCACTTCTCGTTCTTCTTGTTGTTGTTGCGTGTGTGTGTGTTTTTATCTTTGTACTATTTTGTTTCCCCTTTAAATAGGGTATTACGAAGTGGCCCACATATGTACATATCTGGGGAGGCAGAGAGGATAAAGGTTTTAAGACTGTTTATGTAAAGCTATTTGTTTCATAACAAATCAGTTCGTCAGGTGCACAGTTTGAGTAGGATCTCCATCTTCAATATAATTCAGATCCAAATGGAATGACCAATGCTATATACCTTTCACAAAAACGATAGATCTCTATGGCAGAGTATCCAAGGCGTCGAACCCTGAGGCTTCTTTTTCCTTTCTTGTTTTTTTTTTGCCTACTTTTGGCGACAAAAATCTCTTGCGCAACTTTGAAAGAGAGAGAGAGAGACAGAGAGGATTGGTCCCGTTTTGGTGCTGCTTTTGCTGCTTTGTTGTTTATTACCGTTACAGCTGTTGGTCCTGCCTGTCTGAGCGTGTCTGTGCATGTCTGTGAGTGCTCGCTCGCGTTGCGTATGTTTGTATGTGTGCGTGTGTGTGTGGGGGCGTTTTGTCGTTTTGTTTTTTTCGTCTTTTCCGTCTCGTTTGTTGTTTGTGCAAAAATTAGTGGCAAAGTGGCATGGTGGGGCGGTGGAGGGTGTGGGCCATGCGGCAACAACATGAACTTGAAGGCGTCTGCAGAAATTTTTAGTTACATGTAGGAAATCCATGCCATGGCCCACATTTGAGGCTCCTCTTCAAGGAACAGTTCTTGGTTAATTTTCCTTTTGGTCTGTTGTTGCTGAATTTTCTCTTCTGAAGTGTTTTTGTTGGTGAATTTTCCGTCTTGGAGGGCTGTAATTGTAGGCAAAGGGGAAAACTTTTGCCATGATATTTGTGCCTTTTGATTGCCATAAATGCCAATTGACATGAATGGGTTTTCTTTGCCTAACCTTGGCTTAAATCAATGGCAGACCGAATACGGAGGGATTTCCCAGGATTATAGTAAACTCTAAGGGAATGTATTTGTGTATTTTTGTGTTGCTTAAAGATGGCGGAAAACTTCTTGTGAAATGGAAATTTCAGGCAAAACTTTTCGTCATATTAAAAAGTTGTTCGTCTTGTCTCTGATTTTGCATTTATTAGTGGAATTTTGTATATAAACAAATTTCCTTTGAATTGGATTTATGATGGGTCCTTTCTTTATTTCTCTTGAAACTTCGTTCATTTTCCTTTGCAGTCTTAAAGGGAGAATTTAATTTACCCGCAAAGCAAGAAACTCTGCAATGGCAACAAAATTCTGCAATAATTTCCATCACATTATTTGCACGAATTTATGCAAATTTTTTAGCATCCTCCACTCACATAAATAAATACATGTATATACATGGAAATTTTTGAGAACTTTTCGTGTTTGTCAGCATTTTGCAGCATCCATTCCATCATTAAAATATAAGAGGAATATGAGAGAGCATAAATGAGAGCTCACAGCTACAGATAGAACATTGGAATGTGCTCATAATATCATCATTTCAATACACATATACGAGTACCCATAGAAATATCTATGTGTAGGTTCCTTTCCGGCCCAAGGGTTCATATAATCTATAGAGCATAGATATATCTATATATACCTATTGTATATAAATATTCATAGCATTTCGCTTTAGGGGCTTTTTGGTTTCAGTTACAGTTTGAAACCAAATCAACGTTAAAAGCAATTTGCATATAGACGAAAATTGCAAAAACGCTACTCCGTTTTTCCAGGAGCTGCAGGAGTTGCTCCCCCAACATTTTTATTCGCATTTTATTTGATTTGCGTTTAGCTGTCTCTCTTTCTCTCTCATTTTCCCTTCTTGTTCATCTCCAATCTCTTGGTTTTGCTTTAAGTGGAGCTCCAAAGAAAAAAAGTGCTCGGAATAAAGAGCCTGGGAGCAGGGCACTTAAACCGTGTAAAGGTAATAAAGGAGGGAAAGTCAGAGCCAAACGATTCCTTGTTCCTTCGCTTTGGTTTGGTTTGGATGGGTTTTCCCTCCTTGCCTCAGGTCGATATCTATGGATTTCAATATACCATACATATACATTGGATGATAAATGATTTACGACTGTTTGTCGGGTAATGCTAGCCAATTAAGTGAATTGTGCACGAGTATGGCTAAGTAGATACATGAATCGTTATGGCAATCGGGGTGGCAAGTGTTTTCCGAGGCAGGCACAGGCACAGGAGGATGTGTACTAAAGAAACAAATCGAGCTTGATGGCAGGCAGAGGCGGAATGACTAAGGACTTCGCGTTGTGTCATCTTTCACAGGAGTTCGGGAAGGGAAGGAGCAAATAATCTCAGGTTGTGGAAGTAGCTTTTGTTAAGTTAGTGTATCATTAAGGCTTTTCTCGGCTGTGTCCATCTTTTAATTAGGAAAACGTCACTGAGAACCAACTGTTGATTTACTTCAACCATCTTTCTTAGAAGGATATTAATAATTTACTCGTAGACCACTGCCAGTTGTAGTGGTCTGTTATCACCTTCAAATTCAACAAAACTTCTTTCGAACAACCTCCTCAAGTCCAATTTGCTCCCCAAAACCCTCTTCAACTCTGTTTAAGCCCTTAAATTTGTATGTTTATTTTATCCATTTCCTTTTTCACACAGCTTAAACCCTCCTTCGGTTCACCACTTGCTTAGGTCGAACATCTTTGATGGCTTAACCAACTTAGCCGACAGCTGAGCCCATACACACACACACACACATACCACCCCTTCCAGCAATCACAAACATACACCCATATATATGTACATAGACAGACATCGATGGGGGAGAGCTCTCTCCCTCTGGCCCACTCATTAGTTGGCCAACAACCGTATGGGTAAAGTGTTGGTCGAGTGCCTGAAAATTTATGCAGCCAAATTTGTTTGTTTGTTTGGCGATGGCACTGCCCGGCCCCCTTGGCCCCCTTGGCCTTTGCATAAATTTTCCTGGGTGTTCCCAGACCATAAACATTTGCAATTCCATTTCGAATCCACAGAAAAATATTCTCACATTCTCATCTCTCCTTGTCTCACCCGTATCTCGGTTTGAGAAGAAATTTAATTATGCGCACGCAACAAATTTATTTTTCCTTCCTCAATGCTTTCCCTATTTTCCTTTGCTCCTTCTTTCCCGCTATCTATTTCTGATTCTGTCTGTGTGTGTGTGCCATTTGTATTCGTTTTTCCCCATTTTGTTGTTGGGCTTTTGGCGATTTTTATTGCATTTTTGCCATTTTCTGGGGAAACTCTTTTAATGAGTTTTCATGGTGTAGAGTGTGTGTGTGGGGCAACCCTTTTTTCTCTTTTTTCTTTGGTTCCTTCTTCGATTCGAAGCCTTTTTAATGCTCTGCGCAGCCTCAACGCTTGGCTTTTATTATATGGCTAGGTGTCATCCTTTGGTCCGCCACCAATTGGTTTAATTGAATTTGCAGTCGTACTGCAGATCCTCTACTACCTCTTCTGGGTTGTTCTTTGGGCCAAGGAGCGCCATCTTCTACCTCTTTTGGGTCCTTATTTTGGCCAAGGAGTTCACTGCTTTCACAGGAACCAAACTGCTTTAGGGCTTTCCACCGTCCCGCCACCAGATTGTCGGCTGGGAACTAATTTCATTTAGCTCCGTCTCTCTGTCGTGTGCCTGTGTGTCCTTGGCTTTGGGCCATGCCATGCTGGCCGGATTAGGCCATATACGACATGTGGGACAGTTTTTGGGTTATGTATGGCCCCTGATGGCCAAGCTGTTGAGGTTTTCCCTTGTGTCTCTGGTCTTAGATTTTACTTATTTTTGAGAAGCTTAAAAATCTTGGATGTCATTCTGACAGTTTCTTGGCCTGCAGGAAATTTTATTGCAGCATTTTCCGTAGGTAGTTTTTCCGTTTTGCTCTATTTCTGGCTTTCTTTTTCATCTGTCACCACATCTGGTGTAGTATTCTGATTGCGTTTTCTAATTGAAATACAGCCAAGCCATGCGTAAACTTGTTGAAAAAAGTTTTGGCGAAAAAAAAAAAAAACACAGAGCGCCAAATGCAATGAAAACTGTTTTGGGCCAAAAGGGTGCTCGTGTGTACATATTGTCCGTGCGTGTGAGTGTGTATGTAATTGTTGTGGCCCACTTCTAAGCGCATTAGACCCGCACATAAAAAATTCCGGCAACTGCAGCGAAAATTGAAACAAATGGCCAACACAGCGGGGAGGCGAGGCGGGGCTATAAAGAGGCGCACGAGGCGCTAAGAACACTAGTTTAGAAGCTCCTGTGAGCTCCTGTTTCCTGTTGGTGGTGGTCGAGGGACACGTTTGGGCCACCTGGAGCGACGACCAGTTAGCTCATTTACATTCTACACAAATGGAAATGGGTGAAAGTGTCACACATTTTCCAGTGGCCGTGTGAAAAATTTTAATTTGTTCTCGTGTCCGAATGGCCAGGTCTGCCTTCGGGTTGGTTAAATGGGGAAGCCATAATCAGTTTGAATGTCCTTTAATGAATTAATTTGAGTGCGACACTGACAAATTGCAGGAGATAATAAATGGTTATGTGGAGATCCACTATATACGCGTATATACTATAACTGAAGGGACATGGCGGAGAGCCAACGTCGAGTGTTTGTCGGCCCTAATGAATTTCTTTCACTAGATTTTTCCTTTTCGTTTTGGCGGAAATCTGCACGCTATCCCCATGGCAGGCAGCCAACTGGAAGAGTGGTTCAAAGGGACAGATAAAGAGTGGCATAGAGAGAGAGAGAGAAAGAGAGAGAGAGAGATGGAAGAAGAAAGAGAGCCGCAGACCGCATTTTAAGATTACAAAGTGTGTGACAAGTTTATGAGTTTTTGGCGGCCCTATGGCTTAGTTTCTCAAGGAGGATGGCATCTGCTGTTCTCCTCTCATACATGTCATAAGCTGACGCCCCATTAATATTTATCTATCGCTCTCTTTTGCTCACTGTATTTGCCTCTCCTTCTGTGTGTGTATTTCTGTGGCATACCGAGCATTTTAATGAGTTCATTGAACTCGCTTGCGTGACTTTAATTATGCACCGCAAACCAACACTCAGTCAAGGCCTTGGCAGCCTTAATTATGGCTCAAAAAGAAAACCCAGCCAAAGGATCAGGCTGCTTAAAGTGTGCTCCAGTTGAGGGTTTCACTTTTCCTCTACAAAATCTTCCAGTTGTGGGTCTTAAGTATCCCGTCACCCAGTTTTAGGTATCCCTCCATTTGTTGCTTTCACTTTTAAGCCATTTGAAAACCCATATCCTGCTTCATTTGGACCTCATCCAGTTGCCATTAAATAAATTTCTAAAGTAGCATTTGCCTTCACATTTGGCACATATCTCTTTCAACTTCGCTGGCATAAGCCATTCCCTCCAGTTTCGGCAAATTTCTTCCACACATAGGCCAAGTGTCGCACACTCTAAATCCCGGCAAGTTTCACATTTAACCCTTTTATTTTCTTCTTCCTTTTTCGGGACTTCCCCTTGTCAGCCAGAAATGAATTTCGGGCACATCCCTGAAAAAAAGGGTAGAAAGGGAGGGCGGAGAAATGCAAACAAAGGGAAAAGTAAAGTAAAATTTCGGGGCGTGGAGGGGAAGGCCAGGCCAGGCTGCCGTCGTTTGTGATATTTTTAAAGACTTCCTTTCTCTACCCAGAAAGAATTTCCATCCTGTTTTTCCCCAATTTACGGTTTCATTCATTGTTCGGATGGCGAGTCCTGCTAGTCATAGTCCTGGCTCTAAAGCTGGTCCCTGAATTTGGCTACGATGCTGTTTCTGGGCCCTGGCTCCGAGGCTCTTTCGGGGTCCTGGTTATAAAACTGCTTCTGGTCCTGGTTATGAGGCTAGTCTCTGGGTTCTCTGGCTGGTCCTTGGTCCTGGTACCCGACTGTTGTTTATTGCGTAATTGTTGGAAAATGGCGCCCCCCAACTTGACTTGATTTTGACTTTGGCTCTGACTTTGCTTTTGCCTCTGGTTTGGCTCTACTTTCTGTTGACTGTTAGGTGAAATTAAATTGTTTGCCTTCGTGCTTTTTCCTCTAGCCAGTTTTCCATTCCTCAGCCTGTTCCGTCTGCCTTTCCTTAGATTGGTTTCTATTTGAGTTAACGCTTAGGATTGCAATTTTGATTCCATGAAAGTTTTTAATTAAAGGCATTTATTTGCCCATGTTAATTTGTGTTTATTCCGAGAGCAGCAGCAGCAGAAGCAGCAGCAGCATCATCAGCAGGACGCTTCCAACAATCCTGCGGGGGCATCCGCTAATTAGGCGCATTTAATGACATCGTCAGCGACTTCCTCTTCGTCTCGCCCTCAAGTCGTGTCGTGCAAATTACTGACCACCAATGGAGGTGGGGTAGGGAGCAGAGATATGCCTAACCAGATGGCTGATGGCCACGGCCACGGCCAGGGCCCCGGTACATCCATCCAAATACCTTTATATATATGCAATTAGGAGTCTGGAGGAAAGGGGCTTGGCACCTGCCCAGACTGCATAAATCACGGCTTGGACTCCATTAATTTGTGCCTTGGCTTCGACCCTAATTTTGCTGAATACTTGTAATTGCTTTGCGGAGAAAAGAATTGATTGCCAAGGGAGGGCCAAGCAACAGCAGCAGGATATGGAGCATCTAAATGGTTGACACCACGTAATTTGGAGGAGCTCCAGCCAGTAGTCCAGAACTTCTTCTGTGAGAGAGTCGATAAATCGCACGGGAAGAATCTGCAGTGGGACATATAGAGAACTAACTACTGTCGAAACTCCCGTCAAAAACAAAACGAGTTTCCGTCACATAGTCAAGGCCATATATCAATCAATTCGAATAATGAATGCATTAACCAAACATCATTAACTTTTTAATACGCATTCAAGTAAATTATGGCCAAAGAATTATGAATAATTTCAATGAGAATAAATTAAACACACAAAAGTCAGAACAGCTCGCCAATTGTCCAGCGCATTACGTATACGCCACTGGCACTTAGCCATCATTATGGCAGCACATTCAACTCTCAACCACAACCACGAGAGCATAATTGTGTCGCGTTCCATACACACACACATGCAATTGCAATTGCAGTTGCATGGATTTTCCATTTTCCACCACACATGCGAGCATTCGCACATTTTCAACGGGAATATTCAATCAAATGAATTTGGAACTTTTAATCGTTTTCCGCTCTGCGTTCTGTTTGCCTGATTAGTCGCCTAATTAGTAGCTCTAATTAGCCAACATAATGTGCCCAAGTACATGCTGTTTTTGGGGTTTACTTTTATCTTAAAGATACCCCTAATTTTGTGGGTGTTTTCGGATTGATTTTCTATTTCAACAAATTTTCGCATTCAAATGGATAAATTTTCTAATTAAACCGCAATTGCGAATACAATACGAGGTAGAACAAATGGCATCGTTTATCATTTCGCATAGCAAATTCGTAATAAATTGTTGTATTGGTTTTGGTGGGGAGTGCCCCTGAGGCTTCATACTTTGCAAATTGTTAGCCATAGAAGGGCGGGGCTTTATATGTGTGGCGCATTAAATCATCTTTGACAAGATAAATTAGCAGGGGGGAGTGTCGGGGGTCGGGAGAAACCAAATACAGTGAGTGCCGACAAAAAAGTTTCAGCTTTCGCAATAAATGCTCAAAAGACAAGAAGCAATGGAAGATGTAGATGCAACCTACTACCCATATACAGGGCCATTGTATATCTATTCGTATATCTGTATGCAAATGTTCCAGCCATCTGCACCTTCCACACATTCAGAATGCCAACTAAGACTCTATTAGAATATTTTGCTTGATCAAGCCTCTAGCAGAGGGTATGATAGTTGTCCTTGGCAGTTTGTTACCCAGAGAAAGAGTACGAAAGGATGCACCGTCAAGGGGTATCTGTGGGTTCGGCCTCAAATTCTGGTGCTCCTTTCTGGCTTTTTTGTTTTGCCTGCTGATACTCCTTGCCTTTGGTTTCTTCTGTTCTCCCTTTCGTGCTGCTTCTTTTGTCTGTTTACAGCGTGATTTTATTTTTACAAAATTTTATTGTGCTTCCGTTCCAGTTTCCCCATTTTGCACACACAATTTTCCACCTACCTCCCTGCAACCCCGTGCACACTCTTTTGGCCATCTTCTTCTGTTGACTGTTTACGCATTCGCCCAACGCTCAACTATTCATGTGGCACTCTGTCTCTCTCTCCGTCCGTCTTTGAATGTGTGCCCGCCTCGCGTTCTTTGGCAGTCTCTCCCCCTCTCCCTTCTCATGTGTCCGCGTGCTGTCTCTTTTTTTGCGCTTTCAATTCCATTCAGTTTTCCTTAATATGGCATTAAAGCAGATTGCAAGCACGGCTTCAGTGTGTGTGTGTGTGTGTGTATCTGTGTGAGGAGTAAACAAATGTGCTCGGAAATACAATGCGGTACAAAAAATTAGATGCAGTTGGGTGTCGAATATGAAACGGATATTTGGGTCAACAAAATGGCAAACAATATTCGCATGGGAGAGAGTCAACATTTTCATTGCGAACCGCACGGCAAACAATTGGATAGAACACTTGGAAAAAAGGGGATATAGGAAAAATAAATCAATATTACTTCTGCAAAATTGGTTTGCTTCAGAGATATATGAGTCCCGATGAGTTATTCGTTTGATTGCTTTACAATCCTCAGAGATTACAATATTGTATAAATCTATCAGCTTTTTGTCAGTTTCCAATTCAGTGGAAATTAATCTGAATATGATACATATTTATAGGACATATATCGGACTGGAATCAACTTTATTAATCATTCACGCATTCTTTGGTAAAAAATTATGGAATATATTACAACAGACCATAACTATTAAAAGAAAAGGGAAAACAATTCCCATAATCCACTGCATAATTGAGCGTTTGTTTCAAGCTTATAGAAATATATTTCACAAATTATTCTCCTCTCTGTTTAAGTTCTAAATAATTCTTTTTAATTTATTATTTTCATTTTAAATATAAAACGCCTCAATTAACCACAGAGAAAAGCCCTAAAAGTAAATTGCCATAAATTAACAAATAAATAAATAAAAACAACAAATACCACTTACAGCAACAGCCCAAAGCGTTCGCGAAAAAAATTGAATAAAATTCCAATTCATTAAATTGCGAAATAAACATTATATATGATGATGTTCAACCCATCCGCCATTACTTCCCTCACATGGCCCATTTGTGTTTTCCACGATATACAAATGCAGATAAATATTAAAGCAAATAAAAAACCAGAGATATATAAAACTGGAATGCTAAGGGAGGAACGCGAAAAAATGTTTTGCCAGCTTATAAAAAATTTAATAAACGATTTTTCAGCCAATTCTGAGTGTCAGAGAAAGCGGGGAAAAAGGCAGGAGAGGTTGAAAGTCCCAAGAAATAATTATGGAAAATTTTCTCGAAAAGAAAAACGAAAATCCAGCGAAAAAATTAACATACAATTTTTTGGGTAAAGCCGCTTAGGTCAAATGAAATGCAGCCAACCTGAAATTGGGGGGCATCTTCCCTCCACCAGGAGAGAGAGAGAGAAAGAGAAAAGCAGCCTCCTTTCATTAGCATTCCGCTGGCATTTGTGATCCGAGTAACGAGTTTCTTTTCATATTGCCCAGATTCGGGATTTGGATTTGCTTTTACGTCGGATGGGCCTTTAGTCTGGGGGAAGAAGCATAAAATGCAAGGCTTAAAAAGAGTTTTGTAGGAAAGGGTACAGCGGACCTCATGAAGAGGTTGATTCTTAATGCTTTTTTAAGGAAGATAAGTTGGAGAGGAAAGGGATTATATTTGCTTGATTGGAGTACAGTGATTCTTCGACAAATATCTGAAGGAAGAGCATTACAGATTGTCATTCCCCTCTCTGGCCTTTTCCCTTTTAATTTGCCACAGGAGCTTGGCATTAAACAAAGAGGTTGTTTTCTCTGCTTTCGGACTGGTTATTGCCTGGCTAAGTGGATGCCATTTTAAAGGGGGAGGTTCTGGTTCCTGGTTCTGTCCTGCTGCCGGAGCGTGGAAGGGGACACCTTTTAATTGGACTCTTCTCCGCCTGCCGAATGGCATTGGCATAATGGAGTGGCATAAATCTACTTAACACACCAACAGATTGCAGCGCAAAACAAAAACAACAATGCCATCACACTCATGTTCCCAGTTTTTCACAGCACTCACAAGCCCAAGGGGCCTTGTGCCGTGTGCCTTGTGCCATGGGGCTTTGTCTTTTTCTGTTCTATCCCGGAACAAGAGATTTGATTAACATTTGTCAAAGCCCCTGTTCTGGTAGCAGGAACGAGAACAATGGCGAAACAATGATGCGGGGAACACAATGTGGCATTGATTTGTGCATTTCCGTTGTGTAAGTCCTAATGTGGGGATGGATGAGCAGAAGCCTCCTGTCTAATGATTACACAAGCAGGACAACGTTACGTTAGACAACGAGGGGGCCTCTTTCTCAAGGCAGTCCTTATGGAGTCCCGGGACCAGTGAAGCGTAGCATATGTAACTGTCTTATGTCTCCATCTCGGGATTCTATGGAAAAGTTCTTAAGGCAAGGCCTACTGTTGCATATAGGCAGAGGCAGCTATGCAAAATTTGTGTGGATTGTGAGCGTAGTTAAGGCCACAGGCCGGAAGTTGTAAAGGCAGTGGAAAAACAAATGTTTCACTTGGCCTTTTGACAGCCTCTCGTAAAGCGCTCCAACTTGAGTACCGAAAATTACAGCAGCAACAAAAAAAACAAGCGTGTGTCCTTGCCAAGAACTTTTTGTTTTCCCATCGCAGCATGGGGATAGGCTCTGTATATACACATAGGGATACTCTTATGTGTTCTGGAGTTTCAGAGCGTGTGTGTGTGTGTGTGTGTGTATGTGTGTGTGTCGGTGTGTAGATTTATGTGCTGTATGTGACAAGTTGAAAAGTTTGCGACATCACGCGGGACACGAGGACACGAGGACACGCGGGCACGAGGAGAAGCTTTAGTTTAGCTAAGAAGTTGCCATACTTTGTCTACAACGAGAAAATAGTGAAACCATAGTCTGAAAACGAAATTAGGATGAATTTGGAGAGACATTTAGTTGGTTAATTTAAAGAGGTGGCCTTGAGGATGGCGCAAGCTTCTGGCGGTTGCAGGAAGTGAATGTGGGTTAATGGATAATCCCAAAGGGTAATAGATGTAGGTCTTTGGTGAGGTGGTTTCTTTTTGAGTGAAATGTCCGCTGAAGGTTGCCCAAAGGTTGTCCTAACTAATTGGCAAAAATGGCCATAAAACTGCCTAATAAATAATAAATTCGTTCTGAATATCATTTGAGCACAAAATTCAAGGGAAATATCGAATAGAGCTTGGCCATCCCCAAATGATTTATGCCGAATGGGCACCTTAAAGAACTCTTAATCAACACAGTATTCACATATGGCTCTGACCCAACTCAAACACCCTCAGAAGATAGAGACACATTCATTCAATATTAACTGCCAAGTGACATGCAAATCGCTAGACATTTCATTCACCGAAAAGTATTCTATTAACCTTTTCAAGCGAATGATTACAGTTCCACTCAGACTTGTTTGTTTGTTTGGTTATATATTCTTGGAAGTTTATCGACTAACCCCGCACCCAAGGGCCTGTCATTTGTTATTTGTTGAAAAATTTGTCTGTCTGCCTTTTGTGTGACTTTGTCGCTTCAATTTGCGCGTGTCGCATGGCTGTCCCTGGCTTTTGTTCCATCTCTAAGCTTTATTTATTTTTTTCATTCTTTTTCTCAAGTGGATGGATGCTGATGCTGCTGCTGCTGCTGCTGTTTGGAGGGGTTATGGTCATTGTTATAACAAGCAGGTTGATTTGGCTAACAAGCAGAAGATGAAAGGGAACGAAGTGTCAGAATCCCCTGCAATTTATGAGCTCAAAGTGGAAGAGCAAGCAGAGTTATGTTGCTGCTATTTAAATGCCAGAAATAACTCAAGAAGGAAGGAGGTCTCGGACTCGGACTTGGTCTCGGTCTCTCCCCAGTTAAGTGCTTAACTGACTTGAATTATTCTCTCTTCCACCATCCCACCTCACCTCGTAAAATCCCTGCTGTGCGACATGGTGTATGCGTAACAATTACAAAAAGCATACTCACCCACCAACACTGTCCCTGCTCTGTCCTGATGAGTGTGAGTGCTGCTGTCCAGACACCACACTGCCTGCTGATGGGGTAAGCCGCTTTGATGCCTGTCGACGGGTCGGAAAGGCTTGTCTGGCCTAGGAGACTTAGCCTGTTTGAGGTCCTTTGCCTGTCTGCGACACGCGCACACTTCACTTGTACACACAAACACACACAACGCACACGTACACGCACACTTCGAGGAAATGGGAGGCGGATTCGGACTCGCACGCACTGTCGGACAGCAGCAGGAAATCCTTTCTGCCGGAGGCAATTAAAACGCTTCGGCCGTTTGACTTTCGTCGTGTATCAAATGGTATTTCCAGCAAAAGCTCTTTGGTAATTGTACACAGGACACGCTCTGTCCTCGAGTCTCATATATCCTTCAGCCTCAGCGCCTCAGCACAGAATTCACTGAAAAATGTAAACGGTTTAGGGGTTTTTGGGGACGGAGATTTTCGTGGAGGAATTGCCGAAACGTCTCACAAATATTCGGCAATTAAGCTCAGTGGGAGAGCGTTGGCACACGGTGCGTATGAGTGATGCGGGTAGCGGCCACGGCTAGAGCTATAGCGACGGCGGAATCGGAATGCCTTACGAGTTCGTCGTAATGTAAGCAGGCGTCAGCCGGCTGGCGTGTGTCATCTTTAATAGCAGCCATGGCGACGGCCATTTGCAGGGGGACAGGGATAGGTATGTCCTTCCTGTTGTTGCGGTTTGTTGTGTGATCTGATCACGTATTAGCCGGGCCAGCAGCACGAGCACCAACACACTCTCTGTGGTAGAGGGGACATTTTACAAATAAATTTTCTACTTTTAGACGGAAAGGCAAAGAAAAGGTCCTTTAATCTTGTGGCTCACTTTTAAGCTCCTTCACGTGAGATGAAGCCCGGCACGTGAGACCCCTCCGAAAATATTTTAAAATCTTTTACGGTTTGTGTGGGATATAAAGAGGGATCAACTTTCAATAACCCCAGCACTTCCTTGATCATACAAAAGTGTGTCCTGGCGAAAGGGCATAGGTAACAGAACAGTTGGTGAGGAGAGGTACAGTAAAGCGATTGACTTGAATAAGTATTCATCATTATTGGATCGTTCGGATCACTATAAGATGATTATTTTGCTAATAAATAAAATATAGATTATTCTCTAGTAGAGTTAAATATAGATCGTATCTATTAAAGATAGACCTTTGAAGCTTTCCTGGATCTTTCTTAAAAAAGTCGCCCATGAATTGAGGCCTCCGATTAATCTTTGATATGACGGGTGCCTTTAATATCATTCGAAATTAATTAAAATGCTTCTTATCCACGGGCCATTCAATATTCTTTTTTTTTGGCAAGTTCAAGAAGTTTTCTCTCAAAAAGTGTTTTTCTAATAAGGATCCTGTCGAAAATATAGACCATTAAAGCACTTGTATGGAATGGGTGTTTGAACTTTCAATATGTATCCATAATTCATGATTCCCTCTGTTCGAACGCTCATCAAGTGAGTTTGCCCTGAAATTGTGGCCAACATTGTTGGCATTTCATTGGGCAACGACAGCAACAGCCGCCGCAGCACCAGTAGCAGTGGCAGCAGCAGCCCAGGCAGGCTCATTAACACACATCCCGGCCGACTGAAGCTATTGATATGCCTGGCACGCCATGACTTTCCAACCGTATCCCCTCCCCCCACAGAAACAGAGGCACCCACTCACATCACAACACACAATTACCAAGAGCCGAGCCAATGCCTCCAGTACCGCCTGCCGCCTAAGCGGTTCATTCATAAAAATCCTACGCTTCAGCAATGTTAAAGCTTTAAGGACACACACCACACACATGGGGCAGCACAGCAGCAGCAGTTTGTAGTGAAGACTTCTTGCACAGTTCGCGCTTTGGGGGAACGGGGGGGAAGCACATTTCGGTTCGCTTGCCTACAGTTCACATTTCCCACGTTTTCCGGGGCAGTAAAATCCGTGTTGCCTACTTTCCGGGGCAGCACACAACTCGAAATACGCGCGCGACTATCGTTGGATGTGAGCGAGCGGAGGCTGTGATGTTGTGCGGAGACACAACCAAACGCTTCGGGATTTGCACGGGAACTGAAACTGAAATCGAAACGAGT
Source organism: Drosophila helvetica (assembly GCA_963969585.1). Classification (NCBI taxonomy): domain Eukaryota; kingdom Metazoa; phylum Arthropoda; class Insecta; order Diptera; family Drosophilidae; genus Drosophila; species Drosophila helvetica. The sequence goes on from OZ018403.1 coordinate 8,795,230, forward strand.
CTGATTGGGTCGCAATCGCAGCAGCCTTCAAAGCCGGAGACAGAGCCCACATTACTTCGTCTGTGTCGGCAACGAAAGTGAAACGTAACGCATACGCAGCGCTGACCCGCTTCCCCACTTGGTCGGAACGAAAGCTTTGCTCTTCCTTTCCGAGAGCTTTCAGAGAGCGGTAGAGTCGCAGAACAGCTGACTTTTGTTATTGCCGGGCGGCCTACCATTCGAGTGTTTTTGTTGTTATTATACTTTGGCTCTGAAATTGTGTTTATGCAAAGTTTTCTTAGGGGATTATTAAGTAATTGATTGCATTTACGATTCTGACTCTTGTTGACATAGCCAAGGTCACGCTCAATGGAGTTTCTGGGCCCAAAAATATATATATCAATGTCTTAAGCCAGCTCAGGCTCAGAGCCTCCTGCCAATGTCCTTTGTGGTTGGCCAATAGGGCTTACAGTAGGCAAAATAATGAAAGATGGACTTCAGAATGTGATTAATCGCCTTAGGTTGAAATCTTACTTGCAAAAACTTCAATGCCTGTGTAATTTAGGTAGTAAGACCGTCTTAAAACTCCTCTCTATGGCTGATAAGTGGCTGACACCCAACAATTAGCCCACTAAAAGCTTTCTAAGCAACCGTGCCACTCAGTACGTACTCCCTCCAGCCACAAGCCAATTTATGAATGAACAGGCCGTACTTATACGTATATATATATATGTATGGTACAAAGCTATATAGCAGTTTTCCTTCCTACTCTTCTGGTTTTCGTTCCTGAGCTGCTGGGCTGCCTAGCTGCCATTATGTTGATAATTTGATTCGCATTGTCGGTGCTTTTCCGGGGCTTTGTTCGCCCTGTGAATGCCATTATATTCCACTTATTTTGTGGCGGCTGCCTTCGTCGATTCTTTTCATTTAATAGGAATTTAATTATGTGTGCGTATGTACATATTTATTCCTGGCTTTTGTGACTGGGCCATTTATTTCAGCAAGTCAAAATCGTTGACTAAAAATATGCCTCTTACGAGTGTTTTGCCCATTAAGTCATTAATAATGAAAGCATTTTAATTACTTGAGCAGCTTAGCATACACTCCAGTGTTTCCATGGGAGAGTGGGCAGGGAGTGTGATATATATCACAGGACAGGGCAATCCGATGTCAGGTCGGGAGTATGTTATCCAATTATCTTGTTTACTTTTGACTGGGGCTTTGGATGTTGCTGCTTGGATGAGCATCATGTTTATGGCCAGCCAATGTAAATTTTAGTGTTTTACAGGGAAAAAGCACGAAAGGGATTCAAAAATTGTATTTGAGAAGGGGAAGTACTCGTATGTAAAGCGGAACTTATTCTAAAATATTTGTATTATTTGAAGGGTTTTGCGAAAAGGTATTTCTAAGAATAGGATGCAATCAGCCTTAGAAATTTGATGAAGCTACAAATACAATCTTATTTAAAGGATATTACAAAAATACAACGTATATATATACGCATATCCTGGAAAGCTTATAAAAGAGCTTGAAAACTGAACAAATAATTTGACAGCAACCAAAAGAAAACTTGCAAAAAAACTCGAAAAGCTTTCAAAATTTAGCTTTTGGCAGGTTGAATTTATGGCAGGAATCTTTTATAGCAGTGTAGACAAGCTCAGGATTAAGCTGTAGCCGCACTTCTTTTTATTAGCTTTATTTTGAGGTCCCAAACCCAAGACCAAACTTTAAAGAACCGAATCTTAAGCATTCAAACCTTTTCCAACCACAGCAGTCTTCAGCCAAACCGAACTAAATTCTCAAACTGTAGTCCAACAAACCAAAAATAGCCAAGAAAGATCCTTACTTGCCACAACCACAACACAGCCAAAAATCACCCATCCCCAGCATGAACCCACCAAAACCTCAATCATTAAACAAAAACCAATCCCTAAACCAATGGAAACCCTGTCTAGGAAAAGGAAAGGAAAAGGGTTTTCCTGCCTTCAGCATTCTATACCTCCAAATATTTTCTTACATTTTCCATACACAATTTCCGCCTCCCCCTGACAGAATTTTATTACCCAACTTTCTGGCACGAAGCCTTTTAGCAGCTAACTGACCTTTTGGCAGGAGTGTGCTCCTTCCCAAAGCGACCTCAGCAATGCCCCCACAAAAGTTTACACAGGTCAAAGAAAATATTTTGGATGAGCCCCATAACAATATGACAAGTTCCTCAGGGGGGTAGGCGTGTGGCAAATACCACCCATCCACATTGTTTGCTTTGGGGCTTTGGCGAGCAATAAAACAGAGAAATTAAATTTCTATAAGTAGAAAACAAAACACACAGCAAAAAAAAGAGTTAACCGAAAATCGAAAAGCGACCCGAACGGAAGCCGCAAACCGCAAACTTTTGCAGCCCGATCGACGAAGGTAAAAACGCATGAAAATCGCTTTAATTTTCCAGCTGCGGCTGACCAAAAGCCGCACAGAGGGAGAGGAAGAGCAGGGACAGTAGCCATCTGCTTGATTACATTTTCCCCTGATTCATTTTCCGACCAGGCCCTGCGGTTCCGTCCGATTTTGGCAAAGATTCGCTTAAATAAATTGGAATCTGTTTATGGTTCAGAAAAAAAAACTAATTAAATTGGCCAGCCATTTGCCTGCCGCTGAAAACTTGGCCCACAAACTTGGCTTAGTTTTCAACACCTGCGAACATGTTTACACTTCCTGGAAGGCACACCTACCCCCTCTCCGTCTCCGACCCCGACCCCGACCCGAACAGCGAGATTCGATTCGGGGAAAAGTTTTGGTCAGACTGTGCCTTTGCATGCCAGGCACATAACTCATTTCCAGCTTCCTGCTGGCTTGCCCCCTTTTCGGGGAAATATATTTGTTCAAAACTGAACAAGTCAACTTTGTTAATATGTATATAAGATGCGTTGACTATAAGGAAAGTTTCAATGTTTCCTCTTGTTGGCTTTCAAGCATCTTCTTATCTGAGAGCGGAGCTTTAATATTGGGGGAGCAGACTTCCGTTCACCTGCTGCCGTTCGCCTCACCTTGACCAATTTATTTGCAGAGGCTTTATTATTGGCAAACTTTTGAAATGACTTTCGCCAACCCATCAGGGGGATTCATCCTCGATGGATTTATGAATATTTCCAAGGGGATAAATAATGAATCGTTGCTTAATTTCAAAAGCCAAAGTTGCTGTTGCTGTCCGCCCGATAAACGAGAAAGCCAGTGCATGAGTCAGTCCCTCAGAAAGCCAACTCATTCAATTAACGCGCCCATTTGAATCCAATAAATTCTGAGGAGAACACTTAATAGTCTTGAATGTTGGGTATAACGGCATGGTGATGAAGAAGGTAATGAAGATGATGGAATAATATATTAAATGTAACTTTTTGTCAGTTATATTAGGGATATATACGTAGGCGTTCTTCCGCTTCGCATAAATTTATTTTCCATCCATAGAGCATCCCAAAGTCTTCAATTCTTGCCTACACTAGTCCCCTTGGACATCAACTCTTTTTTATGACCATCCATTAAGGATATATTAAAATCAACATTGTGGAATTTTTATGACCCTCCAGCAAAGTGGGCTTAACAATAAGGGCGTTGGAATAGGCCTGGTCCAGGCAGTTGACAAATAATATGGGCCCGAACGACTAGACAGCGGTCAGTGTTTAATGTCAGCGCCTACATGTCGTATACGTAATTGCGCATACGCCATGTTGTCCAGGGCGATAACAAAGGGGTTTTACCCCTTGTTTGTGTCACCCAAAAGGATCAGCGGAGGAGGAAGGAAGGAGGAAATTCCTGCACGCCGTCATAATTTACTACCTCCGAACAGCTGCAACTGTAGAAGCCATAAAAATGAGGCATCAAAACCATTTAAGGCAGCAACTTAGCGACATTGTCTTGGCAATCCAAGAAGCCAAATGAGAGTACCATTTCCAAGAAAATTTCTTTGTTAACTCAGCTTTATTTTATTTGTGTTTTCAATTGAAACTTTTTTAGGGGAACACAAGCCCCGAAAAGCAAAAGGAACATCCAAACTGAATTGTGGACTCAGTGGAAAATTAAATTAGCATTGTCTTTAATTTCCAGCCAGCCGGCATTAAATTCGATTCTAATTTGAGCGATGGATAAGGGCTGACTAATAGTTTCTTCTGGCATAAGCGATTAACTAAAAGCTTGTCCTAATAGTTTTCACTTTAATAAAGATTAAGTGTCGCATGACATTAATAATAAAACAATATCCATTTAATCGGGAATGCTGAGGCATTCAGACAAGCCGTAAATGCGGTTCCATTCATAAATATCAAATGTGTGTTGTTGGGGGAAAAAAAGTCAACTGCCAATGAACTAAGGAAACGAATTTCCCTACTCTGTGATAAACCAGTATTTAAGAGAGTTTCGAAGCAAAGAGAGTGCGTCCTGCAAGAGAAAATTACCCCTGAGTTTGGTCAGCAAATGCTTCAAGTCTTTTTATATTCTACGGTCAAAAGCAGCAATAAAGTTACTTCAAGATATGGTATATTGGTTCTTCTTGTGATAAAAAATAAAAGCTTCCTTAAAAATGTTTATATGAAAACTTTATAAATATCTTTATTTTATATTATTTGTATTTTGTTTTTTTTTTTAATATTTTTTTACAGCTTTTCGAAAGAAACTTTTGCTATAAGGAAGACAGTAAATGAAGAGCATGAGGAATATTATGATGCTAAATTTGCTGAGGTTTTTCCTTTCATTTGAAGATATCTGCTCCCATGGGTCTTACCATCCAATTAGCTGGCCATCGACATATTTCTTTTCACAGCATTATCATCTGTTTTGGCGGGGAGAGCGGAAATTGCCCACTAAACATAACAATAAACATAATTTGCAGGACTCTTCCCCCGGTGTAATTTCATCTTTTGGGTCAATCAGGGACGCTCTCCCCGTCTCATAATAATTGAGATATACTTTCGGACGCATCCGAATCCCGAACTGAATTCAATTGATAGGCTTGTCAAATTGGCAGACGATTATAATTTGCCATGTACCGAGAGAATCCAAATCAGCTAGGGAGCCAGACGGAGGGATCAATGGGAACAGCAAGGTCAGGTCAAAGTTTTATCCTTTGTGTCGCATTTGCAGTTTATCTTTTTCCTTTCTTTTTTTCTGCTCTTCTGATAAGCCATTGCCATAAAGGACTAATAAAACAGTTCGATATAAGTGCGAATGGCGCCCGTCAAGAGTCATAGAGTGTCCTTGACATTGATGGTAGATGGTAGATGGAGAGGTAGATGGTCTGGAGCTGGAACTTGGCCCTCGTGTGCGTCTGCCCCCCCCCCCATACACACGAGTAATTGCTTCCGGTGTCATGTTTATCAAGTCAAATTCAAAGTCAAATGTGCAACGGAATAAATGCTTGAATGTCTGCATAAAGTACCTTTCACGTTCATGTTTTTCAGACTTCTGAAATCTACATTTTGTGTGCAATTGTAAAAGGGTACATTGATTTTGTCAAAGAACTCTGCTAGAATTTAAAGGAATGGATTTTAGAATCCAGATCCAAGAATATAAATACCAGCATTATTACTTTAATGCTGACTAACAGCTATACAATTTGAATAGTGGATACATATATTTTCTCGTTACTTCCTGGAAGGAAACTATCCTTTCTCCCACTGGAAATGTCTGAAAAGTCATCTACATTTACCTTAAAGGGTATTTCCATGTCGTTGCTACTAAAACCAGACTTTCTGTTCGTAGTGTTTTCCTTCCGTTTGCCATGAAAATAAATGCGCAACAATTTCTTTGTAGATTTTTACCATTTTCCATGCATATATAAGGATGCTAAGGATGCTATTGAACGGCCCTGATGCCAGGGCGTCTTGGCAATTGCCTGAAACGAATCCTACAGAGAGGAGCAGCAACATCGTGCGAGTGCATTCTCATTTAGCCATAAAGTTTTCACTGTCACTTGGCTGACTGCATTTATAACAATTTTTTGCTATTAAAATTTTCGTTGGCTTATTTCCAATTGCCGGACATATTTTCGTTTCTCGGAGACTTTCATTACGCCAATGCCAAGCCGGCAAGGACAGGGCACACAAAAACTTGCCGACAATCCCAGAGACACATACTCGTAGTCGTAGTCACAGTTTTGCAGAAAAGTTTTTGCTCGTCAGCACAAAGAAAAAAAGAGAAAGTCTTTGATTTCGAAGGGATTTCCATAGCTTTTAGTTGAATTGAAATGCCTTCAGTCGGCGGATCAGGCATCAGCTGAGCCAGAGCCAGAGCATGAGATACGACTATGACAATGAGAAGAAGACGGAGAGTGGAATCAAGATTGGGGAAAACTGGTGGCGAAAAGGTCAGCATAATTAATGTTGATGGCCATTGACCGACTTAGATGGGGTGTTATATTAATGGCTTGCATTCAATTTTGGGGGCTGGCATTAATTTGTCATCAATACAAATCCTGTCAGGTGGTTCAGACACGTGCCAGAAAGAGGTCCTTGCCCGAATAATTGCTCGCATAATTAATTACATTCATTTGTGTTTCCTGATTTGTGTACGACCTCTCTGATGCGGGGATTCATCATTAATATCCTTTCATATTGGTTCCCTTTGCGGAAATACTTCCCCGTTCTCTAAGAGTCGCCCTCTGGGGACCTTTTCATACATTTTTCTACACGTTTTTGTTGGTTTATTTCCCCATTGCTGACAACGCTGCGTATGCGTAGCGCTTAATTGAATTGTTCATTGACATTTTGCTTTGTCGCAGCCGATGCCAATGCCGGGGGCAACCCGTTTACATTGTCAACTTTTTAATTGAATTATGTAATTGCATGCTGCACAAAGTTCCCTGCTGAAAAGCGTTGCATACGCTGCCGGGTGGTGGAAAACTTTCTGCCACCCAACTCTCTAAATGAAAGAATTCCAAATTAAAATGTATAGCAATGCGGGTGGGCGGGGCTGTTGAAAGTTTGAAACTGTTTTTGATATGCTGTGAAATGTGAAAATAACGGAAAATGTCTGAGCCACGCCCACTTGATGCATGTATAAAATAGCATTGATAGATGGCGAGTGAAGTTCTTCTGATGGGGCGGAATAAAAGATCAATTAAAAAGATGTTTCGGATTGAAAATTCCCATAAATGGTAGTAGAGGTTATTCTTGGATGGCTATAGATGGTATAGATTATTAATTATTTTACATTCGTAGTAGGGATAACTCCTGATCTTACTTTCATTCAATACACTGTTTTATTTTTTGAATTACATGCACCTTTTGCGACTCTCTTAATGGATGCCGGATTACCAAAACCCTAAAGAAATAAGCGCCAACACAGCTGTTGAATGTTTTTATATTATTTATGGACATAATAACCACCCTCGGTTTGCCCCTCAAGTCTCTTCCTTCACCCTCTTGACCACGTTAAGAGCTCTCAATATGGGCTGTCCAGGTGTCGCTTCTGTTTGATTAGTTATATATAGACATGCAATAATGCCAGTCCACAACTTGAGCATTATTTATGGCATCGACAAACCACTTGATGGCATCTCTCGACTCCTGGGCACGCCCACAAGCAATGGAGGGGGTGAGATGCAAAAGAGGGTCATCAGAGGCCAGGCAGAGGCAGGCAGTAAGGGCATATGGCCATTCATTACTCATTTCAATTGGCCCGAAGGCTGGACCATTTGCACACACTCTCGTCTGAGTTAATTGGCTTATATTTATATGGATTTTTACAGCCGTACAAAGAGGATAGATGGTGTATATGTGGCTCTAACTATAGGTTGAATGTGTGTGGCTCTAGCCATATCTAGAGCGAGTGTATCTCCCTTCTCCCTTCCTATATCTACATAGATGCTGCGCCTTTGCTCTGGCATTTTGATGATTGCGTGTTAATTAAGCGTTTGCACGCACAGTTGCACACCCCTGAGAGAGGGTTGGGGCTCTATAGGAGTGAGTTTTCGGGACATGGAGTACCCAGGCAAATGTGGGACATAAATTTATCCTCCTCCGTTAGTGCAGATTTATGGCAGAGCAGCTGCCACAAGTGTCTGTCCTATTCGGTCCCTAGCGCCGTTCTACACTTCGCCACTTTCGCACCTCTGCAAAAAAAAGAAACTTTCACCCAAGTGGCATACTCGTATATATGTGTGCAGGCTCGTGTTGGTGTGGGTGTGCACTACTACACGCATACGTTAGCACAAGTGACAGGTAATTTGTGCATAAAAGCGTGTATATGGCGAAGGCATGGGGCAGTAGGCGGCGTAGAAGGAGGCATCCCATCCCCCACACCCACACATACATTATTCATTTCATTGCCAACTTTTTGCTGCTCCCACCATCTGTTGTTTGTGTGGGTGTGTGGCTGTGTGGGTGTGTTTTTGCACCCTTGACAATTTTTGCAGTTGTCCTTCAATGGGTTTTTGCCACCCAGCCCACTGCTTTTTTGTGCACTTTTCAACAGATTTCCACATGACAGTTGCGACAGTAGCCTGACGGTTTATGGGCCCATAGTCGGTTAGACGCTGTTCGATGTTATGCCCAGGCTTATTATCTCGCTGTCACAGTTTGCCATACACTAAAAGAGGGTATAATTATTAAGCAGCGCACTTGGTAACGATGAAGGGGGAGGGATTTTTGAGGAATATGCCTAATCGTTGAGGAACTGCAATCATAAATGTCAAAGAGAACTTGGCTGTGACTTTGCATAGACTCTATTTTGTCGAGCCACTATATCATATGGCTACCATGGTAAATATTGCTTTAAAAACAAATCTCTTCAGCAAAGAAATGGTAAATATCTACCTTTAAGAGTATTAACGCCTTCGGCCTGTGAACTGTAACCTTCTCTTTCTTTTTCCATACATGTTTTTCCTCTTAGTTTCATATCCCATTTGAGGCCAAAAGTTAATTTTAAAATATAGATTGGTCTTGGCCTGGGCACGCTGTACCTTTTGTCAATTTGGTAAGCTGATTTGTCAGCACGCAAACATTGTCCGGCGACTAAACTGATTACGCAGGGAGCACAAAGTTATTGTGGACAAAGGGAAATTCAATTATTTGTGCAAATTTTAGACAAAATTCAATCAATTCAATTCGGAAGGCTAAAGTGCCCTCAGGAGTGTAGTATTCTGTCAACAAAAATTATCGTATGCAATAATGCCTAAAGAATTTACAAAGTTTACTATACACGTATGTAGATACTAACAACATGGCCATATAAAAAGAGAGTGCAGACAAAATGTAATAAATATTGACATGCTGAGCTGGAATTCTGAAGCAACAAAAACAGAATAAATTTAAAGAGAATTTACCAAACTAAAAACTATGAAAGACACTATAGAATTATGGACTTTTTATTGGTGAAATTGTTGACCAAACAAAAGCCTACATTTCTGAAGGAAATACTCTTAATTAATTTTTCTCTAGTCTGCAGCATCTTGTCCGAATATTGTTGAATATTTTTCCTGGACTTGTGCCACAGCATCACCTTAATTTAAGAATTTTCAATATCAATTTGTAGATTATTTATTGCTTTGTAAATAAAATCCCTGGAAGTACTCGAACGAGTAGTGTCAACAGAACAGCATCTGTGTGTCTCTCTCTGGATAAATGGCCATTGGCCATGGCTTAGATCGAGTCTTAACAAGTCAAAAACTTATGCAAATCCTTTGCATGCGACAACCAATTCGAAGGACAATTGCAACAGAAATGCCTCTGGGGGCAACATGTGGCAGCTGTTGAAACTAACACTTCTGGACGCACTGTTGTTGCAATGAGGGAAATCTATTTGTCGCAGAGGAAATTGGCAGTGCATATATATATTCTAGCTTTGGATTTAAATAAATTTAATTGAAAATTCGAAACACATTTTTGTGCGTTAATTACGGTTCAAGCACTATGCTCATACAAGGCATTTGGGCCTTCCTTTTAGCCGCATTAAAATGGCATTACAACATTTGCAGAGCCCCAAACGATTAGGTGCCACGAAACGGTCGAAAGTTGAACAACTTTATGCCTAATAAACAAATTGTACCATGATGCCTCCTCACAGACTAAGTCCTGTGCCCCGGGGGCAACAAGTTATCCTTTTAATTGGCTGAGCCAGGACGTTGTTGGCCCTTAGCTTGTGTGGGTCCAATGCGAAGGGTACAAGCAATTCAATTACAGGCCAAATTGTGGCTCCTTTGTGCGTGTGTATGGGGGGAGGCTTTACTTAATTGCATTGTTGCTCTTCCGTTGCACACTGCGTATGCGTAATAAGCTGCATTATCAGTCACTAACAGCTTGTTACAGGAAGCCAGAAAGCCAGGCAGCCAGCCAAGCAGGCAGCAGTAGCACAAGCAAAACAGAACGAGGCCCGAAGGCTATACAATTATTGCGTATACGCAGCGTGTACAGGAAAGCCTTCAAGTGTATAAATAACTTACAATTATATCCAGTTACCTCCGTCCTCCCCCTCTCTCCGTCGTCGAAATTATGTAAGCCACTGCGGTCGCGACAATTTTCCGCCCCACTTTTACACCCATTTTAGTAGCTAATAAACTTTTGTGTGCTCTTCCCCAGCACTCGACCTTCCCGCACAGGTGCGTGTCCCGTTTGGGCTGAAATCCTTTCTGGTAAATGTCGACACTCGTAATTTGTAATTTGCAACCATTTTTCCGAAACGTTGCTAAATTGCATTTTCCCACACACACGCACACACACACACACATCCTAAAACTCGTAAATCTTGTGGCTAATGGGCGCATGTGATTTTCCCATTCGAAGGAGAAGGCCTCTCTCTCCCTCTCTCTCTCTCTCTCTCTCTCTCTCTGCCTTTTGGTGGTTTTATTTATGCAGTTTGTCGACAAAGTTTTTAAGTGCATGTCAATGTTTATTGCGGCTAGATGTGGGCACCCAATTCCATGGGAGAGTGTGTGAACGAGTGGCAACATCTATGTGGGTGAGTGTCCCCTCTCCGGAGTAGAGAGTGTTCGACTGTAAACGAGTAAGTAGATCTGTTACGTGCTTAGTCTGGCTGCATTTTGGTTCTTGAAACTTTGGTTGTGTTTATTCTCTGGTCAGTTGGGAGTGTGGAGGTGTAAGCTTACCCAGAATTTCAGGAAAATCTCACCCACACACAAAGTTTTTCAAGCCAAAGAACAGCCGGATACACAGATACACAGACACATTAAATCAATTGCCCAAAAAACAACTGGAAACCCCTCTAAGTCTGGACTTGGATCACGTATCTCTGGCCGTGTTCGGGGCAACCTAAGCCTCTCCGGTAAGTCCCAATCCTCATGCAAATGCAACATTTCTTTGCTTTTGTCATTTGCCTAAAAGGTAACTGCTGTTCCAGGTCGCTCATTTTCAAATTTGCTGACCAGAGAACACTGCCAATTGTGCCCATAGCTTGGGCTATGTGCTCGGCATAGCCAAGAAGACCTACTGCTGTCCATTGTTTGGCCTTTGTTCCGTTTCGAGAGTTTTATCTTTGGCCAACAGAGGAGTTTCCTGGTAATTGTGTTGGGTAAATGGTTCAGAAAACTAAAAACTAAACTGAAATTTTACTGCTGGGTCAGCATTTACAAGAGCAAAGGTAAAGGTGTCATTTGCAATGGCCTTACCGTAGAAAATCTGTTTTTTCTTTTTTCAGTGTAGGATTAGTTTCCTGTGAAAACAATTAACCTACGCACAAATTGGTAAATATTTCCCTTTTGGCACCGGCTTAATTAAATGTTGACACAATAGACAATACAACAAAAAATAGAATCTACTAAAAGTTGTCCACATTTTTTGCAGACACGTTTCCGGAATCCTGCAAATTGCACAACAATAAATATTTACATACTCATTAAACTTTTCACATTAAAATAATACAGGGACAGAGTGTAGGATGGAGAATGGAGCGGAGTGGAGTGGAGAGGGACTTAGTTCTGTCCCAAAAAAACTAAAAGGGAAAACTACACCCCGAATAAACAAGAACAACATTCAGGAGAAAAGCTTAAAACTTTTTCGATCTCTCGCGCTGGAGGGAAAAGTTGTTTGTGGCCAAAAAGCCCCAACCTCAATCCTGGGGCCCAAGTCCAAGCCCAAGCCCAAGGATCCTGCACCCTGGACGTGTGGGCCTCGGCTCACGTGCGGTGAATTATAAGTTGGGTCGGGCTTTGGCTCTGTGTCGGTGTCTGTGTCTGTGTCTGGGTCCAGGTCTGCGCTTGGGTCTGGGTTTTTTGGTTGTCAAAATGCAAGACAAATTGAAATGTCCAAGACAAAACATTCACTCAGCTGGCTTTAATTACAGTCGAGGCAGTTGTCAGTTCTGTGTGGAATAGAACGAGTTGATTGTGGCCAAACTTTGGATATTTCTGGACTGTTTCTCACATATTGGGTATCTTCTTGGAAACCGTATAGCTTTTGATATCTTTGTCATGTCATATTGCCGTTGAAATAATTTAAATCCCTTTCTGTTTCAGACAACACTCATGGGATGTTGATGGAAGGTTAAAAGTTTATTGTTTATTATTTATTATTCTTAGATGGAAAAGTCTTTCTTCTAAGCCTCTTTCTTAACCATTTTGCCCTTACTTTAAGCCTTTCCCTCGGAAAGTAGTTACAAAAGAATAAGTGAAGTAGTTCTTGTATTCAGGAGAAACATTTTTACAATATTTACCTCCTGTTCGAAATTCCTTTATGGGTCTTTTCAGGTCTCCATTTTTTAGCTAGTTATTTTTCAGGAAACGTTAACTCTAATTTAAACATAATCCAGCCACAGTTTAAGCCAACTTTCCGCCTCCATTTCTTTTACCATGCAATCCGTAGACGCCTTGAAAGAAAATTCATAAATCATAATTTTGGCCGTGTCATGTTTTGCTCGTTGCGTGTTCCAGTCAAAATGGTTGCCAGTCAGAAGCAGCCGCAGCCGCCGGATCCGGAACAACTCGTCATCCTCCCTACAACCTCACACCCACAACCTTCACCACCCTGCGTGTACACCTTGGCGTATGAGTGATTTATGCAAATGAAATTGTTAACCAAAATCGTTTTGCCCCTTATTCGAGTGCATTACATTTTGTGTGCTCAATGAGTTGCCTCAAAAATTATAATGCTGACTGACTGTGACACTGCTTTAAAGAGCCGGCAATTGTCCTGAATAATGGAATTGCCTGTGTCCTGTTTTTCCGTGTCGCATGCATATTTCAAGTTGTAATTTGCTGTTTATATTGTTTATATGCCCCAAGAACATGAGGCTAGACCATTGTTGTGTGCCCCTAAGCCCCGTCATGAAACATTTAAAGCTCTTTCGGTTGTCTGTCGCTCTATGACTGCGTGGTTGGGCGTTTGTGTGTGTGTGTGTGTGTGTGTGTGTGTGTGTGTGTGGCCTTGTTGAGGGTAGATTGGTTGCGACGACTGGTAGTTTCTCCCTATATTTTTTCTGTGCTTTGTGTGTCTATGTGGTGGCCACAGAGTCTTCATCAAGTGCCAGCACGTTGATGGCCAGGCACAATTAAGTGCATTTTATGTATGCTGCAGTTGCTCAAGTATGCTAATGACCACAGACCCCACCTCTAGGCCACATATTTTTCTCTTAAAGAGCTTAAATTTGCCCCATTTATCCTTTCATTTTCCAACTGAATACAAACCGTTTCCGGTATGAACCCAATCGAGCTGCATGAATGCTTCGAATGTGTGTCGGCCCCAAGACCACTCGAGCCAAACGAAGCATTCATGAGGACTGCTGGCCGACAGGCTAGACGAAATGGGGGAAAACTCAAAGTTCCTTTCTTTAATTCTAAGCAAATAAGTCGGCTGATGGGCGCCTTAAAGTCTGCTAAATATTTTTCAGTTTTGATTTATTCTTTCTTCCATTCGGTTTCTATTATTACACTCCTGCCACTTTTCCTACATATCGTCTGATTGATTTTTCTAATTTCAAGCTTTTAGCCTAATGGTTTTTAAATATCACAAAACAATTGTTTGTGCCAGTCTTTGATAGCCCATGCCATTGTTGTAATTATAACAAAAGATCTGTGGACCTAAAAGTATTGCATGAGATTGGTTTTTGAGAATGTAAAATCGTTCCAATGTTTATTAATGGGTTTCGGGAATGATTAGAAACATCATGTGGTCAGTGAGGGATTCCCAAGGCATTTGTAAACATTCAGAATAGCTTTTGTTCAGCCTGTACAATTCTAGCTCTGACACTTAGTTGTTTCAGTTTATATTACTACATTTGACTACTACAATACACTCCCTCTCCTTGTAACCATCGCATTTCCAAACATTGTTGAGCTCTGCACACAGCCAATGCCCCAATTAAATTTCCAATACATTGCAATTTTTTTATTCTGCCTGTACTTGTACAGCACGGCCATCTGGCATTTCCACGCCTGTTTAGAGTGTAGGAGCAGCCCGCAGGACCACCTCCTTGTTACTACTATTACATTCCATTTCATTTTCGATCTCTGGCATTCGTTCATTATTTCAGTCTGCTCGAATTAAGTTGCTTAATTGCAGTATGTTCAAACTGATTATGCAAATTCACACCACTGCCAGTGGCCGGGGGGAGTGCCCTGTCCCACTGTCTGTCTGTGCCCGCAGGTGCCCGCATTGTCCGTATACCAGAGTGATTTTGTGCAAATGATTCCCAGCAGACCCGAAAAACGATTTCGAACAGTTACCAATTACTACAGAAAATAGTGGAAATAATATAAAACCCACAGCTAAAATGAGGAATTTCCCATAAGCGGAAGGCTCAAGCCAAATGGTCCAAATTGTGATATTTTTCGAGTGCTGATGCTGCTGCTGCTGTTGCTGCTGCTGTTGCTGCTGTTGCAATCAACATGACATTGTCAATTAGAATTTAAATGAAAAGTGTTTCTGCCTCCCAGCGCTCGTCCTGGAATTGTGGGCAATTAAATTAAAAGTGTTTCGTGTTTGGCTTCTGTTTCTATTTGACTTAATTAAATGAACAACTTTTCAGTGTAGAGGGGCAGAGCGGGGCTAGGTCTGGTGATGACTACTTCCATTAAATATAAATGATTGACACTTGTGCTTTTGAATAATGAATTTTGTTAAGATTTCGGCAGTCAATAATGGGAGTTCCCTTGGAAAATGTAAGCGTTTCCTTTGCCATTACCCTGTAGCCAAAGCCTAAGCCTCTCAGCATCAGTTTCCATTGCACTTTGGTTAAGATCCTTCTCATGTGCAACACAAACATGTCATTTCATTACTCGTATACGTACACTTATTCCTTGCAACAGTTTTCAATCAATAATCCCCTGCCAAGCCGCTTCATGCATGTCATTTACATATCTCTATCTCCTCTCATGTTCTCTATATATCTCTCTCTATATGGCCTCTCTTTCAGTGTCATTTTAGTTATATGTTTTTCTACAATTTAAATTACATTTGTCTCTCAGCAGCCCAGGGGGAGACAAGTTGCCAATGCGCCTGAATGCATGCTGCACATATTTCATGCCCAAACCGAAGGGAAATATCTTCAGAACAGTGGAGAAAAGTAAGCAGAATGCTTAAGAAAATAACTCTATATGAGTGAACATTTTGATGCACGAAAATATGTGCTTTTGTTCCACAGTTGACACAATTTATAGTTGCAGATGTCGTCGCCATCGCTCAGGAATTTACATAAGTGGAAGTTTCTGTTGCTTTGATTTGGCCCCGAGTCTTGCGTCCTGCGTCCTGCGTCCGGCGTATCGGCCCTGCCACATGTGGCAGCCTGCCTGCCTGCCATGCAAAATTATGAAAATGAAGATGCAGACAGGGCGACAGGGCGACAGTGCGGCAGAGAGGGAGACCGACTTTTTCCCCTATATATTCAGGAACTCCTTTCCGTTGTAATCGCTGGCATGCGTATGCAAATATTTGAAGGAATTTCGTTAATGGAATTTGACTGGCAACGCAACCAGGACATGATTTGATTGTGGGAAGCGAAGGGAAGGGAAGGGAAGGGAAGAAAAGGCAAAGGGACAATGATGGCACGATATGCGTATGTAGATATAGGGGCAAACAGCAGATGTAAAACTTTGACAATGCATGACAGACAATAGCTGGTTGATGCCACACAATGCGGCACGAGCCGCACAATGCAAGATGTCAATCAGGCAAGAGGATCCCGAGTTCAGTTCGGGTCGGGTGTCTATCAAAGGCAATACTTATCATTTGTTTGTCCTCCTCAAGGACGTCTTAAAGTCAACACGAAATTTAATTAATGCCAAGGCAGAAAAAAAATAAGAGACCAGAAAGGGGAACGGGGAACGGGGACACGGGTGAGACTGAATGGCGTCGTCACATGATGCCAGAGAAATAACACTCTGGCCCTGGCAGCTGTTACATGGACCTCCTCGCCGAGGACACGTGCTAAATTCCCTAGAATTTTTTAAGCATTTAAAACAATAACGAGACACGCGGAGGAGCTCTGAAGCAGGCAGCTCGACGAAGCCCCCGGCTATTAACGTTAGCCAGCCTCGTGCCAGGTAATAAATCTCAGCCTGTCAGCCAGCTGCCTCCAACAGCCGCAACAGCAACAGCAACAGCAACGGAACCTGCAACAACAGTACAGTACAGTACAGTACAGTACAGTACAGGAGAGAACATCATCCCGCCTTACTCCCGACTTATTTACAGTATTTAAAAGGTGGTCGCGGTTTGGGTTTCCGCGTCGAGTTTACGCCGTGAAGTTTTTCCCCAACGGTGCTCGCAAATTGCCTGGCATTCTGTGCGAGACACGTTAATCGGGAGCGAGGGAATGGTCCGAATGGTGGGTTCTCTTGAGCTGTTGAGAAAAGCAGCTTTCATCACAGATGCCGCCGCACGCAAGATAAACTGCAAATGAGTGAAAATCAATCAAGGTAAGAGAGTGATTCATAAGGCAGTCAGTCAGCTGGAAAGTATGCTACCAGTTCTGTGAAGCAGGCCTCAAGGGGGACACGTGGGGGTATAGAATCACTTACGTGGAAGCCAATTGATGTGGGGGTGCTACGACTGTAAGTTTTAGCATCAAATTATCTGAAGAGTATGAATGTTCTCTGAAACTTCCGCATATATATGATGTATTTCATACTCCTCCAAAGAGACTGTATGAAAGTAGCTTATTTCAAAGCCCTGTAAGGGCACATTTACCACCCAAAAACCCCACCATCTTCCCGTATTTTAAAGGAACTCTCAAGCATATGCTATAGCCAAATATGTGTTTCGCATTTATATTTTTATTGTGCTCTCACGTTACAAAGCCATACAACGATGATTGTTATGAATATTTGTAGACATTTCACGCTTGACCTTTTCTCTCTCTTCTGCTGTCTGCAGGACAATTGAATGGAATTTGCTTTCCCCAAAGATATGCCCCAATAAAAGCAGGAGAACAAATATCAATAAATACGCATTTATGGAGCAAAGGAGGTGCCTAGGCATGCGATGCGATCCATATGAATATAAATAAGTATGAATACCCATAACTAAATAACTAAACTTGTTAGGCAGTACGTGAGGGAGGCAAACGCGGGCACGATGTGCAAATATTTGATACACCGCCGTGTGTATGCCTTTGAACTTCCAGGAAACCGACAGATGGCTTTAGTGGAGTGTGTGCGACAGGTGTATGGGCTAGGCAAATATTGTCTAAGAACCCGTGGGAATACCAGCACACGCGGCGGCAGCGGCGGCGGCGGCGGCCTCCTCCCATTTCTTCAGGATATCAAGTGGCAGGCGGCAATCAAAAGCGATACTCCTGTGTGGCTGCAGATATGTACATACATACATACTCCTGGTACTCCTTCCCATACATTGTAACGGTACAATAATGCTGTCTCCACCGTATACAAGTATATAGCCCCAGACTCATCTTGTGTGCCCCGCATGAGGTTTTTGCGCCACGTTTGCGGATTTTATGCCCCATATTGGCTTTTAATTTTACGCGCAACTGCTGAGCCGCAGTGTCAGCAGCTTTTGGAATTCGGCTATCAGCTAAATTATTGTTGGGATCATGCGGCACAGACATTATTATCCTGCCTCAAACACACTCCACTCCACTCCACTCATCTCTTCTTCAATGCAGCAGGAAATTTTGTTGTGTGTACTTTATGCAAATAAATGTGTACATTTTTATGTTTCCCTGATATTTAGGGGCAACAATGGTGCTCGTATTCAGTTGGCATTTGCATACACCGTGGGATAATGATTATGAAATGAAGGTGGAACTGTCTTTCAGTCTGGGTAAATCTACTTTAGCACCTCTCTCTCGCTCTCTCAGTGCTGTGCGGCCTCAGGGGCATCGGGAAGCCAGACAACAATGTACAACATAAACTGTCGCTGGTTTACTTTATTACCTTGCAGATACAAGATACACACAGACACATACTACCACCACACACCTACGCCCCCACACACGGGAGAATAAAGAGCATTAAAAATGAATACAAGTACACCGCGCAGTGATTCAATTTGCGGCATTTTACTTTTCATTATCGCCGCCAAGCTGCAAAATTAACAATAATCATTTTTATGTCCCCGCACACATGAAGTTATTAAAAACGGTATATGTGTGGATGGGTGGGTATGGGTGTATATGGGTGTGTATTGGTGTGCCTTTAAGCACATTTCCGCTTAAGCTTTTAATGAAAAGCAAATGCAACATGGGAGACAGCAAAAGGGGGGCAAAACGTCTCATCTTTAGCATTATACATTTTCAATTATGAAATTTAATTTGCACCGACACAAAATGACAACAACAACAACAACAGTAATAGCAATCGCTATAACATTAACAATGAACGAGGTTAATGATATACTTTCATCAGTCCCCACATGAATCATGAATTTGCGGTGGTACACAATTAATTTACATGATAAAACCATTAATTGTCCACGAAAAAACAGTCAGGAAGCTATGTTTATCTGTACATCTTTGCATATATATCTGTGTTTTGTATGTTTCGTGCATGGAATTAAACAAACCAAACTGGGGCCATGAGGATTCAACTGAATCGGGAATATATCATGTAGATTTCCCTATTATATTCTACCTGGAGTAACATGCCACTGCAAAAGAGTTTAAGTAATTTGTATTCATAAATATGCATTGAGCGACTGCAGCATATTTAACATGTATCTTAACACATTCTCCACAATTAAAAAACACATAAAGAAACGCGGACAATCAAGTGGTTAACCCAGAACCTGTTTGGCCTTTAAGCGGAAGTGTTGTCGCATAGTCGAAGGATAAAAAAGAATGAGCCATTATTATTTATGGCGGTCGCATGCGGCGGTCGACCAGCAGGCGAGAGTCAAAAAACTAGTTTCGTCACACGCAGCGTATGCTTAATGCGCTTCCATAATTCAAGAGCTCAGCTGCAGGTCGTCGAGCCAAGTCAAGCAGAGCAAAAGGCTTTAAGCCCGTGTCAGTGATAGAGAGAGAGAGGGAGTGACACAGGGGCAGCAGAGTGCGAACAAGGATTGTTTGGCCAAAGGAGCAGCAACAACACAGCGAGAGCCATTCAAGCAAATAAATGTAGCGGAAATTGTTGGGAGTCATCTTCTGCAAAGAGCGGGCTGTTCAATGTCCAATGTCCAGCTGGTTGGACGCTCGAGAGCGTTGTCCTTTCTGACAGCATCTAATCGCACACCTTCTCCTGTGGATTCTTCCTTTAGAAACCTCTCATGCTGCCTTTATCTTTCCCTCTTTCTTCCTTTATCAAGCTCTTATTACCTTCATTTATTATTTATTAAATCAATTGTAAATGAATTATCTTTTAACAGGATTCATTTGTTAAAGCTGCCAGCGAAAAGAATGCTGCTTGAAACATAACTTGGCTTTAAAATTTACAACCCACTAAAAGTCCACTCTGAAACTGCAGCCAAAAGAAAAACTATATGTGTATGTACCATTGCTTTTTTTATATAGTATATTAACGAGCACATAAATTCTGTGACAAAAGCTGGCCAACGCTTGGCACTCTTGCCCTATGCTCTCATATCACAAAGCTATTAAATAGTATGGAATTTGGTTTCGTTTTTCTTCTCCCTCGAGATTTTTCCCAGACAGACGCCTGGAAACTTGTACGATAAGCGGATTGTAGTTAGAAATAGTTAGGGAACTGTGGACTCTGACTCGCAGTTGACTTGATATATGAACAGAGTCGGCAATCTGTCAGTGGAATCTGTGTGACAAATCGTGTTCTAAACTCTCACAAATCACATTTCCCTGAAATCTAAGTGTGACATTAATTATGCTTAGCTTCAACCAAATACATTTTATTCAGAGTAAACCAGATTTAAGTGACTCATCTGTTGGTTATCTTCCCGGAACTTACTTTGATTCTTTGGACGACCCTAATTTACATTTTCTGGAAGTGAAATTCCAAATTTCAGTTACTTTCTGCAAATGAAACTCAAATTTTTCATTAAACTTTTCATATTTTCGCCACGTGGCAGGGTTTTTAAGCCAACTAGTACGTTTGTGGCTTATCTGGTTGGATCAAGTGAAATCCAAGCTGCTAATTGGGGCCCCAGGCAAAGCCACATGAGCAAGAAAAAGAAAGAAGAAAGAAATATGTAAAATAAAGTTACCTTTTGGCTCAGCTTTGCTCTCAACTTTTTGTTAAGCGCATTACGTTTCATTTTATCTGGCTGAAGGGCCCTGAGGCCAAGTAGCCACTAGGCGTATGCGTAATATCTTTGTTTTTCCTCCTGCGCTCCGCTCTTAATTGTATCGCGAGTCCTTGAACCGAAAGCAACACATGACCCATCTCAAAGCGATAAGTTGCAGGCTCCGATTCGCCCAGGACATGGCGTGTCCTTGTAGTGTCAACCTTTATTTGTTGTCTTCTTATTTTCCCCCCAAAAGCGGAAATAGCAAACAATATTCTTACCATTTTTTTATGAGCCGCCATTTTCAGCCGGGATTGGGCGAATGCTTGCGAGGAGCTTTTTTTTTGTGACCTTAATAAACCGTAAAAATATTTCCAATCCTCAGCCGCCATAGAGCTTCAGTTGATCCGAGCTCTTCCTTCGTTTATAGGCCATTTGCCAGGCAAATTTCCACTTGTCAACGGAAATTGCCAACCGGAAATTATTGCATGTGACAATGGTGCAGGAATATGAAGGAAAACTCTTCGCAGGCAACTACATATATAAAAGGAATTTTCCTTTTTTATTTTTTTAATCATGTTCCTTTTTTGATTGGGAGTTAAGTAAACAGAAGTTACCAGTGGAATTCCACGGAATTCCAAAAGGTAGACTCATGATTCCTCTGAAAGATTGGTAGCCAAAAATAAGGAATTTTTTTTATCTGAATAGCTTTAATTGTATGTTTTTTTTAAATCTGTTACTTATTGATATGTAAATAAATAAATGTACAAAAATATTTCCTCAGAAGTCATATAACCCGAAAATCCATTCAATAAAGATTAGCCCTTTGGCTTCACTTGAATCTCCCTCCCAAAATATCAGTGTAATGTATGGATATTTGTTCCACTACCCTTGTATGTCGTACTTCCTTTCAATTTGCATCATTAATACGCACAAAATCGATTTCAATTCGATTCTTCTGTGCAGGACAGACTCCAGAGTTGGAGGCTTCCTGCTCAACCCCATTTCGTCTCCACGACTCGAGGTTGTTTCTTTCAATTTTTTATAAAACAATTTAATTTAATACATATTCCATTAAGCCTAATTTGTTTTTGTTCAGGTTTGCTGCGGCTGTTTCTGCTTCTGGTGTGTCGCTTTGGATTTGGTTTCAGAGTCGTCCTGTTGCACGCCTGGGGATTTGTCTGTTGCTTCTACACACACATACATATGTACATATGTGTTCGATATATAGAGTGTATATTTAAGTAGATGTGTGGGTATATTTGCATGTGTGTTTGTGGTTGCCTTTGTGTCTTTCATGCAAATGAAGACCCATACAAAACGTATCGGCTTTCCCATTGTTCCCTCTGCCATTTTATGGCTTTTTTCTCTCCTTTTGAAAACACCACAAAAATATAAATAAAACATGCTGGTGTCTGTTATAGAAATGTGTATAATTAAAAAAAACTGGAAAAAAAAAATAATTATCTCGGTATTTAGACAGTCCAACTAATTGCCTTCAGTGGCGAAATTCATTTCAACTTTAAAATTGACTCGGACAGCGCGGAGTCGAAAAAGCTTCCGCTTTGTGTTTGGATTTTGGCAATCGAAAACTTTGCTAATTAACCATGGACAATTTGAGGCGAATGCAAACAATAATGATGAATTAGTTTATTCCGTGGAAGGAAGTCAGACAACGGAAGAGGCAGTGGAATCGATTTCTGAAGGAAGAAAAGACGGAACCGGGAGTAGGGAAAGTCCGACTTAATAAGGTGGATTGAGCGGCTGAAAGGTTAATTGCAAAGTTATCAAGAGCTTTCTATTTAATAATGGAAGTTTTGGAAGTTAAAAGTTAAAATATTTAATTTTTTATTACATGGACAAAGCCATTATACACTTTTATAATTTCATACAATTATCTTACCATATTATATTAATTAAAAATAATATTCTGAAGCATTTCTTCGCAGTTCTTTACGTTTCTCATTAAAATCAATATACCTCCTGCGTACAACAGTTCGAATCTCGACCGAGTAACTCCCTCTGCTAATCAGGACAGATTCGTATCATCATTTAATATATCTGAATTGCCAATTTCCCTAATACAAGTACTTCCGTGACTGTTCAAACACAAATGTAAAAGCTGCTTGTCTTGTCTAATTCCAGTCTAATACAAATTAGCTGATTGCCTGGATGATTACCGATAAGTTCGAGTATAAAGTAAAATCACAACAAATATGCAAATATTTATTTTCACACTAAACTTTGACGATATTGCAGGCGAATAGCCTGCAGGTTGAAGCACGACCGAAAACGAACACAGATAAAGTGGCAGTGGAAACAAGAAATCTACTGAAAGGAGACGAGCAGACAAGCAATTGCTTTTAATGTGGATGATTAGGATGCTTAGAGGCAGCTACTTAAACGCAGCCTGGCTTTGTTGCTTTTGTTGTCTACTTTAAGGCCATTTAACCGACAAGCAGCAGTTCAAAAGAGAGTTTCTAAGAGAGAAGAAGGAGGCACAGAATTGTGGTTTGGCAATGGCTCACAGATTGTTTAATGGGGCGTATGAGTAACGTGCGGTGTTTTGAATTGTCAAATTAATGCCTACGCACGTTAACTTTTTTCCTCTGATTTCCCATTCTATCTGCTGGATACCCGCTGGATCCACTGTTCCCTCAAAAAAGTTCTATACTGCCCCAGTAAAACTTCTCCCGGCGCTCGTCTCACGGTATTCTATTTAGTATTTTAACTTTTTTATTAAATTCGCCCATAGAAAGTTGTGCAAGTTATTTCCTGTTGCTGATGTTCCTGCTGCTTCTGTTCTGGCTGCTGTTTTTCCAATGCCAGTTTGTTTATTAAATAAATATTTGGTATAACTTTTCGGGTATCGTATCTGACGCTTTGATGGACTTCTGGATTGGGGAAGATTGTTAAAGGTCACAGAAATTCACGGAAAGTATATGAAAGAAAAAATATTCAATGGCTGGCATAAAAACTTCCCAATTGTCACTGAGAGTTTTAAATAAGGTGAGTGTACTTGTGCTGCCTATAAAAATGTGTGTATTTCTTTTCTTGAATCCAGAGTCGAGTCTAAATTGGTTCATAAAAAGTCTGTAGAGAAAAATGGCTATAAATAGGAGCTTATGGAGAGCATTTGAAACGCAAACTGCCAGGAAATCTATTTTAAAGTTCTTTTAACAGGTAATCTCTTGACGGGCTTCGTATGCTTCTAGTTCATGAAAAGTTGTCTCCTACCACCTAAGCGGAAGTTTTCAAAAACTGAAAAATCTCTATAGCTGGAAATATACATTAAATATAGAGATATTTATCCAGAAACAAATATTTAACTCAAATTGTTATCCTTAAGGTATAATTGATATTGCCGGAGATTTCGAAATCATCTTTCTGACATTAACTTATAGCTGCCTTCTCCCTCTTCGCCCATTCATCAGACATCTGACGTCATTAAGCCATATTTTTTGGCATTTAAATTGGTCTCCTTTCGGCCATTAGCCCAGCAGCTGCTTGTAACATTTGTTGGTAAATAAAACAAAAGCAAAGACATCGAGAACAGAAGTTGCGGGAATGCCGCAATACAACACAGACGTAACCGTCTACCTCCACCCCTAACCACCACCGTACCCTTAATTATTTCAAAAGGGTTGGAAAAACTGGCAGTTTCGAATTTAATCTGAATTGGCGGGCTTTCAAATTGATTACTTGCCTCGCATCATATGGTGGTATGGCGAAATGAATAACTAAACTGGCCGAAACCCTTCTGTTTACCCCCCTCCCCCCTTCCCTGCCTATTCGCTGGCTGTGCAAACAGTGGACGAGGTGTCTATGTTTGTGTGCAGGCAATTCACACAAGATAGAATCCATTAAATAAGAGCTGCTCTCGACCGCATCAAATGGTTGTCGCTGTTGTTGGTTCTGCGGTTGCCAGCCCTGGCATTGAAATGTGTCTCCGAATGACAGAGAAAGATACAGAGACAGAGAGTGTGGCAGAAGAGAGACAGAGACAGAGGAAAGGCAATGCGAATGCATCTCACATTACGCATACGACGCGGTGCCGCGATGGTACGTTGGAACAACTTTTCAGCTTTGTTTCACTAGGTTTTTATGGCACCCAACGGCACACGTGTCTCACTGAGTATGCAACGCGAATGTGCAACCAAGGGCAAGCAACAGTTAACCTCCATATAGAGAGGATTTTGCTTAGAGAGAAAGAGAGAGAGAGAGAGAGAGCTAGTTCTATGCAAGCCAATAAATAAATGGAAGGCACGTAAAACTGACGTGCATGATGAAGCGGATAAGTTCTGGCCTTTGATGGGATCTTAGGGCTCAATAATCAATACAATAAACGCTCTCTCTCCATCTCCATTTCCATCTCCACCTCCATCTCTATATCAATGCACAAACAAAAGTTATGGCCAAGTTTTCCCTTCCACCTGTCCACATGGACACATTTTCCAAGGGTGTTCCACTCTGTCAGCAGAGGAAATCAGTGCGAGCTATTAAATACCGACGTTGTAAAGCAGCCATACGAAAATGTTTACATCTCTTGGTACCCAGGAGCAATGGTAAAGTGGTGTGCGGCCCCCGAACAACATGAAACATTCGAAACACGTCCATAACATACACAATATATGTGTACATTTATGTGCATACTTTTCTGTGGGAGTGTATGTTTATTTTTCGTTGACACATCGAATCTCTACCATTTGCCACATATAGAAAAACCAATGCACGTTTCAATAAATTACATTTAAAATATATGTATAAAAAACGAGAAAATAAGACGCAGAAAACGAAAAATAGGAAGAAAAAGGTAAACGGAAATGGGAATGGTGCTGCTTTTGGTTTGAACTAGTTCCAAGGGAAATCTTGCAATATTTTTGTAAAATACATTAAACCACTTCAATTGAGTCCCACCGAAAGTAGGGAGCATCCATTTGAGACCTCCACCATAGGTTCTCCCTTCTAACAACTAATGATTATTTTTCTGCTGTTCTGTGTATAATTCATTCATAAAATACGCACGAATGCAGAGGAGAGCGAGGCAGAGTGGAATGGCAGCGGCACGTACCGAATGCTGACAGCCATAGAGCCAGAGCACGTGGCCATCATCTAACCCGGCATCAGAACCGCACCATTCCCCTCGGACACCCTTGAAGATGACAGGAAAAGCGGCGTCAGTCTCCATGAACAAATTTCCCAAACAATGTCACGAGAATTTCCCACTGTTTTCCCACCAGAGAGCACACCAAAGAGAGAGCCACATCGAGAGAGCATGAAGCTGACGCCAACGCCAACGCCGACAGCAGCGTCGCCTGCGACTGCGACTGTTTTCCATTCGCTTTTCAGACTCAATGGACCAGTTTGGAAAATTCGCACAATCAGTTTGTTTTGAAATTTTGCCGCGTTGCGTTCGCCACCAAAAGCGCGCTCCTCCCACACAAAACTAAAAAATAATTCGAGCAAATATCAAAGTTCATTAAAAGTTATACAATTAATATTACAATAAAAATTAAAACAATTATTAAAAAAAAAAGATGATCGTTTTGTGTAAAAAAGGTTAACCAATTATCCACACCTTTCATGGTTGAAGGGAAATTTTAAAAAAAATATGTTTTTTTGTGAGCAAAACTTATTGATGAGATGGCGATATGCATATGTGCAAAATGTTTGTTTGCCGTTCAGCGGCACCTGTCAACTGCAGTTCTTTCCATAAATAAATGAAAAATCAACAGAATATTACTGCTAAAACAAAACCAAAACCAAAAAAACAAAAACAAAAACCAAATGCAAATACACAAATAATGAGAAAACATTTCTCAAACACGTGTGTCATTAGAGTTTGTGCTTTTGTAGAAAGCCCAAAGTAAATGTTTAAGGTGCAAACTAAAAACAACTATAATTTAATGGTAAATAAACAAAAGAACTATTCACATCCAAATTTATTAAAGGAAACTTAATTGTGTTGAAGTAAGCCACACTTTGGGATCTTTGGAATCTATAAAAAGGTAGGTTGTGGGTTGTCTTCTGATCGTGAATTCCTCGGAAGTGAGGCTAGAGGAAGCAATTGGAATGCCTTTGTTCAGAATTTCTTTCCAAGTCATTTTTCCTTTCAAAATTCTCAAATTTTTAGTTAAACCTATCTTTCACCCAGTGTTCTATTGTCACCCATTTGAATGCAGTTTGCTGGCTGCCTTGTACTTCCTAGAGTTTCCTCAAGGAAAGCTTCATTTCCGCAGCAGACCGTTGTCGCAGTTCTGCATCGTTTTCACTAGATTTCCATTGTTAGAGCTAAACGCACGACACGTTCCGTGCTAGTTTAATCAAGCTTAAAAGCGAAACAAAGCTAAGTTAAATACTAAGAAAACAGAGCACGCAATGGTCTCAAATGCAAATTAATTTAAAAAAATAGCTTCAAGGGCTTTTGCAGGTGTAAGAAATAGGTGCTCCTCTGTGCCCATTACCAAATGAAAAATGAAAACAGTGTGTGGAAGGAAGAACCGCCGGAAATCAAAGCAAAGCTAATTTCGTGTAAAAAACGGTGCCCTCCCCCTCCCAACCCTCTCATTACGTAATTAAATGTAAATTTTCACGCTGGTTGTATCCGTCCCACCGTGAAACAGCCACGAATACGAATTAGCAATGAAAAGCAAATAACATTAACAGAAACAGGAATAGGAATAGGAAAAGGAATTTCCAGTAAGTCACACAGCGAAACGACAAATGGGAAAACCGCCCAAGGAATCCGATTTTTTCAAAGCGGGATCAAAGGGAAACGAAGAAAATTAACTTAAAGTTAGGTCCTTACCTCACTGTACGTACGGTATCCGTTCATCCTTTTCCGTATCCCGTATCACAGATCTAACCCCCCCAAAACCTTTTGTGGACCGACTCACGCATGATTACTCACATGTCAGCAAAAGGCAGAAAGAAGATTTATTGCCAAGAAACCGAAAACCAAATGTTTGCCATTTCCCTTTGTTTTCGGTTACCTTTTGTTTTTCCTCCCAGGTCCTAGGCCTTTCCTATTGCACCTTTCCACCTTTCTGTGTTCATTTGTTTTTCTTTTTTGGTCGCTTGTCAGGAAATTAAACTATTAGGCTTTTTTGCTACTGTTGCTCCAGCAGTGGCAGCAGCAGCAGCAGAAGCATCAGCTCCTGCTGATGTGCGTAAAGTTTTAATGAGACATAAAGACATGGATGAAATTATGCCTAGGTCTAGGGACAGACAGAACCTGCTATCAGGACCACAGCTGTCATTAAGATGAAGCGAATGCCATTTTGTGTGGGACCCGTAGACAAATTCGGGCAGATAAGTGGAACGGCCGTAAAAGTTTAGTGGACCAAATGCACATAAACTGCCGCTGATTACCTGAGAGTAATTCTATTTTGTTTTGTCGCTTTACTGGCTTTTCCGAGGTGTTTGAGCCCCGTCTGAGACTGTTTGAGCCAGCTTTGAGCTTGTTTTGTGCCCGCTTTTGAGGGTCTGTCAGCAACAGGCACGAAAGTTATGACACTTTTGGCTGAAGTGTTGGACATTATTATTGGGGTTGGGGTAAAGGTAAAGCTAACGATTTTGGCAATGAAATAGGTGCGAAAGATGGGCTGGGGGATGGGTCTAAGTCTCAAGGATATCGTTTATGGCTTGCCATAATTTATAGAACTGGATTTATGCTCTGTAGAAGAGAAAACTTTAATCAGGTACAGATTTGCATAAGTATTTTCTTTGCTCAATTTCAAGACTGGCACAAATATGCTTGGAATTCATTACTCTTTATTTTGATTCATTCATTCATTCCATGTGTTTGTATTTGCTATGCACTTCAGTAGATCTTATTCCATTTATTATCTAGTCTTGTTTATCGCCGATACACAAATCGAAAAGTGATTTACAAAAGCACATTCAGCAATATATTGATGGGTATATTCGTGTCTTTCAACTGCAAATTTACATTGCTCATATGGCTATTGATCAGGCATGTCCGTATGGACCTACTTGTACTCCCACACACATATATCAATATTCAATCAACACAGACCATATTTTATATGGCAATCAAATTTCTTAAATATTTTGACCATCCCATCATCGTGTTCATGGTAGACTGGGGCGTGCGGCAGGCAAAAATAAA
The DNA here is from genome assembly GCA_963969585.1 of Drosophila helvetica. Classification (NCBI taxonomy): domain Eukaryota; kingdom Metazoa; phylum Arthropoda; class Insecta; order Diptera; family Drosophilidae; genus Drosophila; species Drosophila helvetica. The sequence continues at coordinate 8,823,922 of OZ018403.1, forward strand.
TAAATTCAAGCGCAAGTATCAGCATTTATCTCTCCCGGGTGCCCCATTCCATTCTATTTATCGAAAGATACTCGTACTCGTTATAGATTTATGTGTGTATATGTACGCAATCTGAAACAATTGAACGAAAAAAGAAGCACAATTTCGAGCACAGAGCATGGATATTGCATTCAATTTAAATTCATTCATGGCAGTCCCCCTTTCTCCGCCCCCTGCCATATCTATGGCCTTATGATTTGACTATATAATCGCCTTAAAGTAAAGTGGTATATTTTATGACTGTTCGCCAGCGGTGCAAAAAATTTAATGCCCCAAACAACTTTTCTATCAACTTTTGAGTTAGATCCAATCAAAAATCGGATGCATAAATTCAGAACAAACAAACGGGGAAGCTAAGGCTTAGAGATAGGAAGAGCGGCGTACCCTGTAATTTAAGTTGTTTACCATACAATCTGTTGATATTATTCTGTTTAATGGACTGATTTGATAATCCCTTAAATCTTTGTCGAAAAGGAACAGCTTTGTTTCTTTGTAGAGGGCCGCAACGTGGCAGGTGCAAAAATCCCATAAATCTAAGATTTAAAGATTTAAAGATTTTATAGGTTACATATATTTATGAAATATATTTCCAGGTAGTTTTTATTATAGAAATTTGTATGCATAGATTATCCCCTTGTTTTCTTATAGAAATTTTCATCGAGTGATTCCACACTCTTGCTGATTTGTTTAACGGCAAAAATGTGTTTTAGTTGGGCATTTCTGAAATGCCAAAACAACAAGTTATCTGTGGGGTTGGGGGTGGGGTTGGGGTTGGGGTCGGGGTCTGGGCCTATGCCTCAGACATCTATCTATCCGATCGATCGATGAACGGACGCCAGCAATTAATCGTCTTGCCTGCTGCTGACTTTGAGCAATTGTTCAAACATTCTTATGCCAAACGGCTAGTTGAAAGATATACGAGTACTCTGTATGTATGTATGCTGGCTATGCTGCCTTTTGGCTAATTGATGGCTTATCATTTAATTGGTTGCTGTGCAAATTGCAATCACGAGCTATCGTGCAATCGAGCATCAACAATCAATAAATATTATTAATAAATTATTCAACAAGTGCGACCTCTTGGTGCTGCCCGTCAGCAGGTTTCCCATGATTTGTCATTTCGTTCAGCCTCCTTTTTTTCCATATACTTGTATTTAAATTCATTTCCCATCACAATTTGTTGTGTGTTTCCGCTGGCCATCAAACATTTTCGTTTTCATTTTATTTCACTTTTTTTCGCGCTCATTTGTGTTTCCTTTTTGTTTCTCTGTTGGATTTGTGCAAATATGCAAAATGATTGACAGCACAATTAAGACACCGCCAACGAGGGAGTCTGTCTGGGGAAGAGCATGGGGCATGGGGCATGAGGCATGCGGCAGATACTGAGACAGAGACTGAGACAGGGGCACGTTGCAACCGTATATGGCTGCAAAAGTTTTCATTATTCAAACGCGTCGCAGAACATGTGTAACAGGAGACAATGGATGCTTCATTTGAAATGGAAATGGTTTGTATTGCAACGAAAATAGAATGCTCTTTAAAGACTCAGTCAAGAACCATTATTCCATGTTTCTTTATAGTAAGAGCTCATTCACTTCTAGCATAACATTTTAAAGTCTTATTCGAAACAACTTTTGAGACAAAACTTGCCGGAAAACTTTTCACTATTTCCATAATCCTTAAGAGTATTCAAACTTTTTGGCATGCATAAACTTTCTTTGACACAAAAATGCATTCAATATGCAATGGCTCTGCTGTAAAGCATCTCCCAACCTCTTTTCAGAACAGATACCAATCTCTAATGAGGCAACAGCTCTCATGGGAGGCATAGACCCCGTTTTCAAGTCTCAGTTTGCTTTTCAAAACTACTCCAAATTCTATCAAGTCTCCATGCCCAAGGGTATTCAATCAATTTAAATACGTTAACTCTCTCTCTCAGAACAAATAGAAATTGTAACAGAAAAGTTTCACAAAAATATATTCGAAAATGGGGGCTACCAATAGCCAGCCTCGAAGCGCAGAAATTGTCAATCCCAATTCTTTCCGAGTTTCTCGTGAGGTGGTGGATCGCCTTGAGCAGTCCAGGGAGGAAAAGGACAAACCTTCAGGAGGACCTGTCACTTGCGAGCAGTGCAGGAAGCAGTTCGTGTCTGCTTCCGGTTCGGCTGATGCTCCGACCAATCTGGAGCACCAGGCGAAGGATGTCCCGGAGGTGGAACCTGTGGACTGGCCTTGGAAGAAGCGCGCAGCGGAGATTGAGGAGGGCCAGTTCGAAGAGTCTGTGAAGCGTGTAGAGGAGCTCTTTGGCGCACCGTTGAAATGGGCCGAGAACCTCGAGGGCGAAATCAAAGAGATGGAGAAGGAACTGACCGCTTGCTACAAGCAGAATCCCTACGAGACCCTCCAGTGTGAACCACTGGCCAAGCGGTATCATTCATTTATATTTACCAACCATTTCAAGGCAATCTCAAAGCTGGAACCAAAAGATTCGAGGCCGCAGTCGACTCGAGTGGCCAAAGATCTCGTACACATCGACGCCAAGCAGGAGAATATCGCTGAGCCTGTGTTGCAATAAAAGGACAGACCAAGAACGATACGATCCGTCCCTGACATCATTTGACAATTGAAGCCACAACACTGTCCAATCACATAAGATCAAAAATCATAATCCATTTGACCGAGCAAACACCACAAACTAATTTCTGGCTTCAATTAAAATATGTATACTCGAATCAGCTCTATTTAATTTAAAATAAAATGTGTTAAACGCTGGCAATTGGCTTAATTCAACGCAAATTAGTTGCACTTGGCTGAGAATGAATTTATTTGGCTTATGCCCGACGTGTAGGCCGTTCTTTTATTAGCCTTGGCTGATTGCCAGCAAACACAATACGTTGTCAAACAAATGAATGACAACAACATGGCTGAAATGAAAGGCAGAAAGTGAAACATGCATAAATAAAAAACCAACACGCGTCGGTTTCTTCCCCTCTTCCACTCTTCCCTTCTCCGGCTCTCGCTGTCTGGCTGTTTGCTTATGTATAACTATTTCTGTGCACAACACGACGTATGCGCAATGTTTTAGTACAGAAGCGACTTGCAGCTTTTCATACCTGGCATTTTAAACGCATCTCAGGTGAAAATGCTCCGCTAAGTGAGTGGCCCGGCCCCTCTGTGGTGGGTGCAGGCGGGGGGATGGAGAAGTGCAGTAGCAGGTTTTGGCAAAGGACAAGACTTGGCTCTGCGGCGAGCCTTGAACTAGTTTGCGCCACAATGTCTGGCTCAATGTGCATTAGTGCAACTTGCACTTGCCGCCTACCAAATGACACGGCTAAGGGCACAAGCAGAACGGGGGCTCTGTCTCTGCGGCCATAGGATATGGGGATTCATCCTCTCAGTGCAGGGAAGCCACCTTATGAATGTGCTTAGGCTGAAACTTAAGTTTACCTCTTGTTTAGGAAAGTACTATGTATATACGTGTGTCAAATTATTATGATACTTGGAGAGAAGATAAAATCATTGTTAACTATCTGTGGCAGATTTCATTCTTGGTTTGGAAAAGAGCATTCGTTCTTCCGGTTAGGTTCGCAACTTTCTTTCACACAAAAATAAATTCCATGTGCAATGGCAAGGCCCTGAATCAACTTCCAACTTCTTGTGGGAGGCCACAGTTGTTCCTGCTTTATTTTTACTGATTTTCCACACACATACGAGTATAAATAATCATTTTTGGTCTGTGCTGTAAAACAGGGCCTTACAAATTCCGCCATAAATCTGCGCCCATAGCATAGCCGGAATGCCAGAAGTTCCTAATGATGTTGTTTCCCGTTTTGGGGAAATTGGATTCTAAACATAAAATTTGCACTGCACCCAGAGCAAACAGAACAGTTTTGCAATTATTTATGCAAATTGAATTCAAACCAAGAATTGTGAATACGAGCACTTTTGATTTGAATCACCAGATGACACACAGACCTCATCGTTCCCTCTAGAGTTAAGTGGCTGCGAGGTCGAGTGGCAGCCGGCTATTAGCGCCCAATGACAGAATCGTTTGCCAAGCGATATCTGATGCGTTTTTGATTGAGCTATTGGATAAACCAGGCAAATAGTTGAGAGCTGTCAGTGTCGCCCAGCATTCGCATTTTAAATGCAATTTCCATGTACATGTAGATTTTCTATGCGAATATGCACTCGTATTTCCCGCTGATTGACAGCAATTGTGTGTGTGTGAAAATTGATTGGGAAAAGTGAAACCTATTGAAATATTCACCAATTTAATATGTTTATTTTAATTTACTTTATCTGTGACTAATGCTTGGACAGTTTTGGCTGTTGAGTGCTGATTAAAGTGATGCTACGACTATAAGTTTCCCCTCTTCTCACACTACACTTTCCATCGAAGTAATTATTTTCAAATTCCATACATGTTCCAAGGACTTCCTTCCACCTCTACCACACATCTACCTGCAACCCATATACCCTATTCATTCACTGCAGGGTACAATACCAGAAATGTGATTTCGTTTGTTAAAATATTCAATGGAAAATCCCGTTTTGTTTGCAATTCATTCTCATAATCCCTGCACTGCCATAACAAAGCTCTCTCTCTATTCCTGTGGCAGGAGGAGCAGGACCACACAGTTCAATGCACGTTGCACATGCCATATCTTTTATATCTGCGCCGCTTATTTGTCGCCGCATTTTTGGGTTCATTTGTTTTAGGTTTCGGTGTCGGTGTTGGTGTCGGTTTGCAACGTGCCAAGAATATCTTTTCGTTCAACTTTAGTGCACTCTTTCGGTTCATTTACATTTCGGAGGTCGGTCGAGCAGTCGCCAGCAGACAGCCAGATTAATAGCCCGGCATATATCTCTCCCCATATACTCACTAGGGGAGATGGGGATTTGTTCCATATCTTGGTACTGGCATCGCCATTAAAGCCTACAAGTTATTAGGAAAATGCGTGTGGAGCGATGTACCGAAAAAAAATACCCGAAATACCGAAAATACCAACACGTAAAAAACGAAAATTTATTGATGCATACTTCCGCAGAACAGAACCGCAAAAGCCAGAGCAGCAGCACCAGCAGCAGCAGGAAGCAATAGCAAAAGAACAACATTAAAAATTCAGTGAAAATTGTATAGAGGAATGGCAGATGCTCTACTTTCGAGTGGGAAATGAATGTTGCAGCCTCCAATCAATGCAGGAAGTTGGATGAATTCAAGAAAAACCCTTGGAAAAATCCAACAGAATTCCGTCTTATCATTAGAGTTCGATTGGTAATGCATTGACAAGGCCCAACCCATAGTCTCGATACTCTCGTCGCAAAGCCAAAGCTATTTGAAGGGTAAACATTTATAAAACACTTTTGGCCATTTCTCTTCATTAACTGCATACCAGGCGAGACAGCCAGCAGTACGAGGACGTCTTCCTTAACCATTTTTCTGCCCCCCTCGCACTCATCTACGAGAATTTTGTTCACTGTTCGTTTGTGGGGTGTCTGTGGAGTGCGTACTGTACTGCCGTAGGCCATCGAATAAACCGCTTAATGAAGTTTTCTCGCCGAAAATTCTTGTCGGCCACTTGATTGTCGGACAGGCTGTAATTGATGATGAGGGATGGGTGGAGAGGTGGAGAGGAGGAGTGGTGGCTTAGGAGTGGGATTGCAGGACTGGAGCAACGACACTTTTGACAAATCACTCAGACCAGAGCCCACTTCCCAATTAAGTTGCCGTCTTTTCTGGATCATCTTTTGTATGTGTCGGCGGGGGCCAAAAAGTGTTCTGTTACAGCCAGCGCCAGCAGAAATGTGTTGCAATTAATTTATTTGTAATCCCATACGATACGCCCACTTGGTCATGCCCCCTTCCAGCCGAAAGGGTATTAAAATTCAGTAAACATAACCATCAAATGTAGTATTTATACAGTGGAAAAAAGTGAAATTTTAAACCGGAGAAACAGTGTGAAAGCGACGAGGGGAAACCGAATGCAAAATGCATCGGCCTGTTAATAATTAATTGCATAATTAACCGCAAGTTAAGCCACACTCACGAGTGCCAGCACGACAGCAACAATAACGCGAAAAATAGACATCAGTAGGAAAACAATGTTAATACAGTTGGTCAGCCACTCGTCGAAACGGAATGGAAGTAAGAAATGGAGACCAGGTTGTTAGTCACAGATCACTGGGGGCGGGCAGTACGGGTACATCTATGTAGTAGTATTCCATTTTTAATCGATACGTATACTTTGTTCATCAGTCGAACGGTTTAGCGGTCGAGCGGTCGAGCGGTGCACTCGAGACACATAAACCATAAGACAAATATTGAATTACAAGCAAACAAATATTATTTTTCCTGCTTTTATTGTAGTTTTGCATTCAATGTTTGCCCGTGGCAGTCATGGTCCAATTAAGTTGGCAGTGAAACAAGTTTTTCCGTCACTGTTTTTGTGGTTTTAATTGCCGTATATTAAATAATGAGTATATACCTAATAGGTATTACCTTTACGCAGTGTATGCTGCATGAAACATTGAGATTTAATGTGAACTTTAATATGAATTTTGATGTCAAGTACGCAGTTACGCAGTGTATACGCAAAGGGATAATCCTTTTTTGTAGAAACGTTTCAGCTCAGAAATATGTATATTTTTCCGCTTTTCCACACGAAAACCACTCGCCAAATGCACAGCTGTATATTATTTTGTTAGGTATTCCATTCAGTTTTCAATTCCTGACAGACTTTGACCTCTTTCTGCTGGCTGCCTGGCATTCTGCAAAGGTTTGTTTTGGTGACGACCCCCAGAACGACATCATTATTTTTTTTCAAACAGAGACTTTAATTATGGCGCTCGGCCTGGTCCTGCGCTGCCTGCACCAAAATGTATCCCTCTGCCACACAAAAGCACACTCGCATGGAATGAAAATGTGTGGACTGTCATCATGGGGGAGCTGGGAACCGCCTTTAAATTGCAGCGACATCATTAAAGCCTCTCACGGCAAGGGAATGTAGAGCGGGAGACGGAGAGAGAAAGATATCCCGCTGTGCGAGTCACTACTCAAATTAAGTCGGCAAAGTGCACAGCCAAAGCGCATTTCATATGCATAAGGGATTCCTGGTCCCGCCCTACATATATCGCCTCTCTCCACAGTCTCTTTCTCTCTCTCTCTCTCTCTCTCTCTCTCTCTCTCTCTCTCTCTCTCCTTGATAGTTGGCCCAATTCGGGGACCTGCATCGGTTTGACGTTACCCAGGCGACAAATCCAATCGAAAACTAGCCTCTCACGCGGCCAGAGGCTGCAAATCATAAAGCAAACCAAAACCAAAATTGCGAAATTACTACGCTCTGCAGAAAAAAAAAAAGCAGCGATGGAGCGCGCTTCTAGTGCCATCCTCAGCAGACCGAAGAACGAGTGCCCTGGGGTGAGGAGAGTGCCCGAGCAGTTTAGTCAAAGGTTGAAATGAATGTCGGGCATAGCAGACATCCACTAGAGATATGTATGTCCTCATGGATGAAGCGAAAAAAGGATGAGATTTCATAGTGTTTTTTAGGTGGAAAGATCCTTTAGGTTTGCTCTAGCGCATGGAGGGGCACTCCAAGTGGAGAATTTTAATCTAGAATTTTAGAACTACAAAAGAGCGAATTTCGTAGGAATAAAAAAGCGTCCAACACAATGAAATACTTTTCTACAACAGCTTGAACCAGAAAGTGTTGAAATAAAGCCATAAATAATTATATAAATATTTTATATCCCATCTAAAATCACATTACCTGCATTCCCTGACAATGAAGCGTTTGCTTGAGGGCCAAAACAAAGCGACTGCAACCCATTTATTTTCATTTTTGTTAAGCAAAGCAAGAAAAAAATTCCCATTTTCGCCATACACCAAAAATTGCAAATGGCGCCAGCATTGCGGATGCGTGTATGTGTGTGTGTGTGGTTTCGTGGGTGAAGGTCTACCATAAAATCCCCCAGAGTTGCGGTTGATTGCCCAAATCACTTGCCTGCAGTTTTTGCACTTTTTTGGGTCGCGATCTCCTGTTGCCCAGGCAACGACTCTGCACAAAAAATATAGAGATTTTGATTGAACCATATTCTGCGGGGCAGAGGCCTTGTACATATGAGTATGCCTGTCGCATGACAAAATTTGCAGGCAATAATTTGAATTTGTAATTTTATTGGCCATGCAAAAAGTTAGCGCAAATGAAGCTCGAGTGCATTTTTAATTAGCTTTCCACGAGTATCGGCGGAAGCAGCAGCATACGCGTATTTTTTCTGGTGAAAAGCGAACAAAATACAGAGAAACAGAAAAGCCATTTAAGGCGTGGGAGTGACGCCCACACAAAAGCTCTACTACTGAAGGCTGACGCCTGACACTGTAGAAGAGGGTGTATCAAAGGCAGACAGCGTAGCGTGATGGCGAGCGCAGGACCTTTTGTTGGCCGTGGCATTTCAAGCGAATTCAAATTCGAGTCAGCAGCATCACCATGTTGACACTGCCATCGTCATAGTCGCAGTCATCAAAAACATCATTATCATCATCATCATCAGAAGTAGGAGGAGCAGGAGCAGGAGTAGAAGCAGAAGCACACGCGGGAGGCGGAGGCGGAGCATCATCCGATGCGTCCCATTGAGCTCAACTCTTCAGCTGTCGGCTATTGACAGGCCAAACAAAAACATATTTGAAAATATGGCTGCTGCTCTCTGAGGGGGCATTTTCATCTCTTTTTTTGCAGCTTTCTCCCCTACTTTTTTGCTTGTGTGACTAATTAAGCAACTCTGGAAAAGTTGGCCACTAATTCCCTTTGGAAAATGCCAGTAAAAAACGAGTTGAGGTCGCAAATAAACATATTTTGATATAACTAACAAAACAAGGATATTATTAATGGAGTAAAATGCATTTAATTTAATTTCTATAAATGTTTTCAGAAATATTACTATATTGTGTTAAATAATTTTCCTGTAGCTTGGCCAGATTTCGAGTACAGAAACTATTGTATCCGAGTCGGTTTCTTTACTTAACAGCATATGCAAATATTTGTCCTTAAGTCTTACATTATATAACATGTTCTTCTCTGTTATTCTCATACATTTTGTTTACTCAACTGCAAGTGTAAATATTTGCTCTTTCTTTCTTACGCTTTGTTGTTAAGCCGTGGGCCTATATTTTCCTCACTTTAGCAAGGGAAAAAGTCGTATATTTTACAAGCCCTTTTATTACAAATTTAAAGTGCTTTAAATGGCACCAAACTTGAAAGCCACAGCCTCTCTAAATGAAAATGTAATTTAATGATTTTTTAAACTCTTCTTGCAGGCAATCCGTTAGCACTCAAAAGAAAGCAACAGCTCGGCAGTGGGAGGGAGACCAACAGCAATTCTAGAGGGTTGTTGTTGTGGTCAAGTGAGCCGCACAGCTTTAGAATGAAATGGAGATGCAAAGCGACTCTGGTCATGGACCAACGACACCATCATCAGCAGCGACAGCGACAGCGGCAACAACAGGAGGAGCAACATTCACACCGAGCACTTTCAATTGTCGCCTGGAAGAGGCGGCTTGGCCTGAGGTCTGGCAGCCGTTTATTAACTGCGAAGCGTATCAGGCTACCAGCTATCTCCCAGATATCCCACCCACAAGCAACAGCAGCGGCAACGGCAGCAACATCCTCATCAACAGCGGCAACAGCAGCAGCAACAGCAGCAGCAGCCATACATTCCAGTGCACCAAGCAGACATTCAATCGAGCCGAGCAGACAGCATTCTATAGATGCCATGGCATGGGATGGGAGCCAGAGGCGGAGGCCTGCACGTCAACGCTAAATGCACGTCTGTTACGAGTGGTCCACGAGGCGTATGAGCAATTTCGACTGGCAATCAACGAGGCCCTCAGTGATAATGCGAGTGATACAGTTAGTTTTAGTTCGAACTGCAGCAGGAACAGTGAGGAAGGGAATGGGTATGAGGATGAGGATGAGCTCCTCTGTGAGGTGGGCCAAGAGCAGGACACATTTCTATGCCACATGCAGCAGCGGGAACGGGAGCGAGTGGAGGAGCATGGCTCTGGCGATGGTCTATTGGATGCCTTCACCAGCGGTGACTTTCAAATTGAGCTGGGCAACGGACTGGAGGACGGTCTCTGGTCCTTTCTCAATCTGAGCAATGTAATGGGCCCTGCCAACGACACTTTCAGCCTCATCAATGGCAGCAGCAGCAGCAGCAGCAGTAGCACCAGCACCAGCCTGGATATGATTCTCTCCAACTACACCGCCCTGACCACAACCACAACAACGGCAGCCACCACCTCCACCGACATTGTAATCTCAAAGAGCTTTCTGGACTACAGTCCGCATGGCTACGATTGGCTCTTCCTGTTTGTGGTATTCTTCATCTTTGCCGGAGGCCTGGGCAACATTCTCGTCTGCCTGGCCGTCGCATTGGATCGCAAGCTTCAGAATGTTACCAACTATTTTCTCTTTTCACTGGCCATAGCCGATCTGTTGGTCAGTCTGTTCGTGATGCCCATGGGGGCGATACCAGCGTTTTTGGGTGAGTAGAACATTCTTTTCTCCTCTTGGATTTATCTTATCATATATTCTTGTGGCATATGTACATATCTCTTCTGTTTGCTTTTCCAAAGCACTCCAATTCCTTTCCTCTGCTCTTAAGTATCTTCCTACTCAATCATCCCTTTTCTTCGAGTGTACTTCAGCAATCAAGTGGCAATGCAAGTCAGCGGCTAATGCATTTGCACATGAATTATTTCGACGCCATTTCCTCCACGTCCCATCTACGCCCCAGCGCCACCCCCGCCAACAGAGCCATTGTCATGAGTTGTTAGCCCCGTTGGTTGCTTCCGCTTTGGCTCACTTACAGCAAAATGCAGCAGCGCCAAAGCCGAGAGCCGAGAGCCCAGAAACCGTTGCCAGAAGCAACAAACTAGAATGACAAACGCGTGACTTTCCGTTGGCTGATGTTTGAATTGAGAATTTATTTTATTTTTTTCCTTTTTCGCGGTTTCATTATTCCCGAGCACAGCTGTAAAAACTTGACTGCGAAAATACGAATTTATTTCCCCGAAGATCACTTGAGCAATTTAATATATTTTCCTTCATGGCCAACCGATTTTAATTTATTTCTATTCCGTTTAGCACTCAATGAAATCTTTTTGTATTTTATAATTTAGTGGAAAAGCCTTGTCTGTTTGAAAATAAGAGAGAATCCCTACTCATTGCCTGTTAAATATGTAAAATGTTCGGTAAACATATTCAAACTCTGGGTAATTTGCATATGACACTGATAAAACCTCAAAACAAAGTCCTTACCTCCAGCAGCAGCCAACCCAACAGGCTTCACGGGGAGGGGAACCCAACGTAGCATAAACAGATCAAACGATTGCATAAATTAAACATACATTCATCGCACAGATCCCCAGCCAGAAACCCAAACCCAAACCCACAACCAGAACCAGGACCAGAAGCACAACCAGGACCAGACCCCATCGGATGTAAATGGATTGAGTGCCAGTCCAAGCACATTAACAACATTAGGGGAAAATTCATTTTGCTCATACAGCGCATTAGTTTATTCACTGCGTGCTGACATTTTATTTATGTAAAGTCTACTTTTAGTTAGTGGCCATCAACTGGGCCACATTTAGCAGAGAGAGGGAGAGCTATTCTAAAAGCCGCTTTATCCCGGCAGAAAATGAAGCAAACTTCGAATGGCAAACAGATTGCAGAGGGACTCCAAGTTTTTGTTATACTTAAATGTATTCTACAAGATGTGATTAGACTTGAGAACAATATTTATTGAAATATCTCAAAGGAAATGCAGTCGAATCAAAGGCAACGCTTTAAAGATTTTTCTTCGATATTCCTTCCGGTCTCAATCTTTTATTTCCATGGACTTACTGTTTATTTTTTGGTTGCACTTTGGCCACGCCACATTTTATGCAACAGTTTTTTTATATTTTGGCCTTTTATTGTGCCACTTTGCGTGGCTCAGGGCTCAAAGCCCAGGGCTGAGGGCAAGGTCTGTTATGCGTCTGTGTGCGTGTCTATTTTTTGGCAAATGTTTTTTCCGTATGCCTCGCAGAGAAGTAGACGACAACAGTAAACTAAATGTAACTAAAAGCCTTAAGTGTGGTTTTAGCCTGGCCAAGAGCCCTGGCCCAACAATTAAGCTGAAAATGGGGCCAGTCATCCAGTCAGCCAGCCAGCCAGCCAGTCAGCCAGCCAGTCAGCGGTCTTCTGTGTGGATTTTAGTTTGTATAAACATTGCTTATTGTTTAGTCGGTGGTGCTATCGTAGTTGGCTTAGCCTCCCGCCCATCGCCAAGCCATTTGAACTTTCATGAAAAACTCAGGCCAGACTTTTGGTCTGGCTTTCTGTTCCGTCTGAGCTTCCATTGCCACATTAACTTTTGTTTTTTCGGGAGTGCAAAGCCATTAGAAATTATTTTATAGGTTTAAAAAGTGAGTGGTTCTTGGATAAATATAAAACTAGAGGCAGGTTCCGTTTCGACCATGGGATACCTGGTAGCTTTTAAAGTCTTTGAAAACTTATTTTTAATAAAGAAAGAACATATAAATAGTACGAAAAACTGGTCCAGCAAAGACGAATGATACATTTCCAATGGTGACGGGATGGAAAATGATTTTCTTCGCTAATAATTTCTACATTTTCCAGCAGACTTGATCAAGAACTGAGGCAGACCTTTTCCGCATTAAATTCCCACTTCAGGGGTTGAGCGAATGTACCACATGTCGTATGCGTAATAAATACGTTGACAAGCCCTCACACTCTTCCCCGCACACATTTGTCTGACTGTCTGTGCGTTCGTCCGTCTGCTCGTGTCAGTGACAAGCATATAAAACTAAATACGACATGATGGTGTGCCCTCCTGTTTCTCGTGCCTCGCAGCTTCTATTCGATATGCTATTGTTGTGGCTGTGTGTGGTTGTGTGTGGCAAGCACCCTCATGCTCATGTGTCTGCGTCTCTGGCCAAATAGCGTGTAAAAACCAGCCCGACGCTCTCCAACGCCCAACGCATTTAAGCGCAATTTGTACTAATTAATACTGAATTTGCCATTGGGTGGAGAGAGTGAGCTTCTCGTAAATAGATCCCCGACTGGGCTGCGCCAATTCAGTTGGCTCTGTGCTCTGTTTTTCCAACCATTGAGTGCTTGAGCTGCGGCCCGGACTGTCGCTTCAGTCCCATCGATGTCAAGGTGAATGAGTCAGTCGAGTGGTCTGTAACGGACTCTGAAATGAAATGGAAACGAATCGCTGACAAAAGAATGTTGTCTAATTGAGGTGGAAATGTGGCTAGATAGATAATATTTTGGATATTTGCCAATACAAATTCCAGCTTAGCTTTGAAGAGACTTCGCTCTATTCACTCAACAAATTTGATTCAAATTTAAAGAGTTTCTACCTGTCTATCCATCCATAAATCACTCACATTCCATTCGGTTTTCGTTGTGCTGTTTGAGCACATCAAAGGGTCATATTCAAGCGTTACGAATTTCCAACACATCCGTCTTGCAGTTGTCCTGACGAAAACAATTGGGGCTGGTCTTTGCGTGCACATAAACCGCAATAAACAATTCCATTCCATTTTCCACCTTTAACTTTGTCATTCATGGTTTCTCTAACGAGTTTTTCGTAACTTTGCCGTTTCAATTAACTTTGATTTGTGCTGGCAGTGCTGGCAGTGCTGGCCGATTGATGACGAAAGGTTTCCTTCGATTGCCGTTGCATTTTTCGTCTTAATTGAACCCGGGTTTGCCTTGTTTTGTAGGCTATTGGCCACTTGGTTTTACCTGGTGCAACATTTATGTGACCTGCGATGTGCTGGCCTGTTCATCGAGCATCCTGCACATGTGCTTCATCAGCCTGGGGCGATATCTGGGCATACGGAATCCGCTTGGGTCCCGACATCGATCTACGAAACGTTTGGCTGGCATTAAGATAGCCATTGTCTGGCTGATGGCCATGATGGTCTCCAGCTCGATTACAGTTTTGGGTAAGTACTGCAGCCCCCAACCACCCCTTACTATTTTACTATATGATAATGACCATCTTTTGTGTGGAATGTGTACAGGTCTGGTCAACGAGAAGAACATTATGCCGGAGCCGAATATCTGTGTCATCAACAATCGGGCCTTCTTTGTGTTTGGCTCGCTGGTGGCCTTCTATATACCCATGCTGATGATGGTCACCACCTATGCCCTGACCATTCCACTGCTCCGCAAAAAGGCTCGATTTGCTGCCGAACATCCAGAGAGTGAATTGTTTCGTAGGTAAGAAGAAGTGGAAGAGTGGGTTTGAATGCCATGTCCACGTTGACATTGAAACACAATTAGAACCTGATGCAAACGTAGAAGAGGAAATGAAAAGCAACTTTCATGTTAATTATCAAACTCTCTCTTGGTCCAGCCAATCGATATCCTTCAATTATTCAAAATGAAAAAGGGAATCCTTCTCCAGCAGAACTTTTCCCTTGGCGGAACCAAATTTCCGTCATCGTGTTTTTTTTTTTTTGCGCTTCCCTTAAACGTTGCAATTTTCATTCACCATTCACTGATTGACGGACAGAGGAGCAATCAAAGCCCGGCCACGCGCTGCAAATTAGCCTTAACTCAATCAGGCTTCATCGATCCACCTCTCACCTCTCTCTCTCTCTCTCTCTCTCTCTCTCTCGTGTCTCGTGTCTCTCTTTTGTAGGCTGGGTGGACGGTTCACCATAAGGCCCCAGCACAGCCAGCAACAGTTGCAGATGCAGATGCACAGCAGCTTCAGCAGCGGCCATAACAAATTCCTGCCTATGAGTGACAGCAATCGAAATTTTAACAATGCAGGAGGAGCCAGTGCCGGTTCGGATCCGGAAGGTGGAACAAGAGGCAACAGGAGCATGGAAGCCAGCGAACGGCCACTGATGCAACAGAGAACGACAAGCAGCCGCAGCATTGGGACTGTCAGCTTTCGCAACGTGGCCAATGGGGGAGGAGGCAGCAGCAGCGGAGCTGGAGGAGGAGGAGGAGGAGCTGCCACCAGAGGTGGCTTAAGTGGTCGCAACAGTTTCCGTTTTACTGGCGGCGGCATCTTGCGTCATTCGTCAACACCTGCCTCCGGCAGCACTTCTGCCGGGTCTTCGATACGGGGCAACAGGCCCCATTCGAATAGCTTCTGGCGCAAACACGGTGGCAATCCCAACCTAATGGACAGGTAAGCAGAAACCACAAAATGACATTAATTAGAGTGTGAAAAGCATTTAAAAAACTAAAACTAGAAGAACGATTCTACGCCACAGAATTGATTTGCGGTGAGTCCTTTTGCATAAGGACAATTAAACCCTAAATTGGATTCTCTGTTGTCCCACAGTTATGGTCAAGCACTGTCCCTAGTCCGACTCGAACACAAATCGAAATCATCCATGAAATTAAAAGTCATTGCTGCCTAACCGGACCGAACCATCGGCAATGACAAATCTCAACCACAAAAACCCGAAATTCCCCAATCAATGCCAAGAGCTTCCCCCAACCAGAAGGGGAAAGGGAACGAACCAGAAAAAAAACATGATTATTATCTCCTGAGCACACAAAAGCTTTTATATTTATTACATTTGTTTTACACGACTCCTCCTTCCGGGGAAATGGTTCAGGGCGCCATTTGGACCAAGTTTTTCCGACTACTTTCCTTGTGGAAATTTACATAATTTACAATACATTGTACAAAGTGCCAAGCGGTTTTTGCTTCTTGTTGTGGACTTCGGTTCTGGCCTCAAGTGATATTATGTTTATTTCTTTGTGGCAATAAGTTTTGCGCTTAAAGAGGAGGAACCCAGCACAGTTCCCTACCATAAGTAGCCCCCCCCCCGTTCCACCATATGGGGGCTGGTTTGCAAACAATCAATTACAATCATCTTCTTGCAATTAAATGCACATTCAAAGGCTGTCGCACAACATGGCGTATACATAATTTGCACCAGCCTTGCCCTGAACATAAATCACTCATACGTCATGCGGTGCAGCGAGGGAAGCAGCAAAAAAAAAAAGGACGCAAACACGAAACGGTTTGTCGCACTGGCACTTCAGCTGTGCACCCGGTTCCCTCCTTGCCACATTGTTGGTGTTTGCTGTTGCTGCAACAATAAATAGCACATAAAATGCAAAAAGGGAAGCCACAAGAAGCGCCAGCAACGAATGTCACATCCGACAATGTAGCCCAGAACTCCACAAAAAGAAAATAACCGAAAGATGGAAGCAAAGTGCAACCGAAAATGCCAGCAAAAATTTGCAAATGACATTTGCTTGCCGGTTGTCAGCACAATTTTAGCATAACCAAAGCCTGTTGGAGGAGGAGGAGGAGCAAGGATGTGGAGGAGAATAACGTAGAGCCAAAGTCAAGACCCAAGTAAGTCCTCGACTTAAGCACGCCCCGGGGGCTGTGAATGGGGCTTCAGTCGCCCGCCGCCACTGACGAATGTCACGTTTATGCGCCTCGCTTTTTTCCTGGGCATTATGTGACGAACAAGTTGGCGCATAAATATATGAATTCCTAATGAGCCACGAGTCCAAGTGCTGGCAGGTGGAGCCTGAGCCCAGGACTGTAACTTTGCGTTACAGGAAAAAGTTTTCGCTTTTCGCTTTCGCTTGCAAATTATTAGTTGGACATTTGACGCCACTTGGGCGGTGCTTATTTAAATGCTTCTGTTTCTGCCGTTTCTGCTGCCGGCAGAAATTGAAAAACTTTATTTTTTATTCGCTGAGGCAGCAACAGTTACAAAGTTGCAAGAAAGGCTGCCTGCCGCATTATAGCTGGCCTCCAAAAAAGTTGCACTATGCATTTGCCGACCCGGCCGAGAGTTGAGATCACTTATTCCGATGTCCCGACTTTTGTCATCCGAAATGAGACAAAGTTGCCCCATGCAGGCACAAATTATAAATTCATCACTGAAGGATGTTCAGAGAACGGGCTAAGGGCTAAGTTTGCTAGCATCGTTTTTAGTTTCATTCTGCCCCGTGTCCTGCAGGAAGTTTAGTTTCGAAAGAGGAACAAAGAGAAAAGAAAGTTGTTCGTTTCATTAGGTTACGGAATTAACGTTGCATTGAGTTACGTTGTTCATTCTAGGATGCATAAATATATAATTAATAGTTTCTGCATAATTAAACCCTCGTTACTGGCTATCTTTCCACCAATACTAGTACTCGTAGCATTTCCCATTCAATTTCTGTTGTATTTCGTTTTCCTCTCACTTGGTTTCATTCTCTTGAATTCCCCCTATAGTCTTCTATCCCTCCCAATTCGTTTATTTTCGTTATTGTGCGCCACTACCATAACTCCACTTTAATACGTCACTCCGCTGTGCAGTTTCCCGAAAACCATTTCCATCCGCCCCCATCTGCCAAAACAAAGCATTTAGCTAAATTGCCAGATCCTAAGCTCCGGCAGAGGATACACATATATGGGGAAGAGATCCCCGATGGTTCGGGGTCGGTTCAGGGGTTCGGTTCACACACCCCGAGCAAAGTGAAAGTCATTACATTTGCCTCCTAAGGCTATCATCTTGCTGCTGCTCCTCCTGCTCTCCGGCTGCGTCATTACATTAAAAGTCAATTTTATCAACTGTTGAGTTCGGTGTCAGAACGGATGGGTCTCCGGCAATCAAAAGACTCAAATCTAATATCAAACACTCGCAAAAAGAAAAAAAAACAATCTAAATATGCGACTTTGCCCCCCCATCTCATGCTCTCCCACTCTCCATTTTCTCGTAGCCATCCGAATCGACGTGCCTCTGTGCGTGTCAGCACCTCTCAGCCACAATTGGGTTACTCAACAAATGGCAATGGAGCCGGAGCCGGAGGCGGAGGCAACAGCACAGCAGCTGCGACAAGGAGCTGCACAACTCCTGGAGGCGGTGGAAACGGCTCCAGCATAGTGAGCATATCCACCATACAGGGACATGGACAGAACCACAACCAGAACCACAACCAGAGCGGAGGCGGAGGCGGAGGCGGTAATGGAGGTGGCAATCACCACCTGGAGCAGCAGGTGAGGGCTATGCCCACAGCGAAGCCTGACGAACGACAGCAGCGCCACAAATTACTTCCCTTTAAGTTTGCTTTAAATCGTGTGGCCACGCCCGCACTCAATTTGCGGTGAGTGAAACAATAATTACATTCTACAGAATAGGAAACCCGCTAGACAATGACTGTATCGTATGTCTCCTGCTCTTAGGTTCCTTAACAATCGCAGCAAACGAAACAGTTTGTCTGCCAATGCAGTGGCCACCGAGCAGAAGGCCACCAAGGTCCTGGGCCTGGTGTTCTTCACCTTCGTCCTGTGCTGGTCCCCGTTCTTCATACTGAACATCATATTTGCCGCCTGCCCCGAGTGCCAGGTGCCCGAGCATGTGGTCAACACCTGCCTCTGGCTGGGCTATGTCTCCTCCACGATCAATCCTATCATCTATACCATCTTCAACCGGACATTTCGGGCTGCCTTCATACGTCTGCTCAAATGCAATTGCGAACGGTAAGTTTTTGGCATTGTCGAATACTAATTTATTGCTGTGGAGAGTGCATTGTGCTGGGAATTGATGTGCAACGTGACGTATGATTGATTTTCGGGTATTTGTGTTTGGATTGATTAAAGAGAGGAGGGAACAGGCGATGCAAGATGAATGACCAGCCATTACGAAGAGGGGATTATTGAGCATTGTCCAGCAGGATTAACGAGGGTATTTTCCTTGGAAAAATGGAGAATAGAAGAAGAAGTTTAATATGGAATATTTTTTATTTGCCACAGCTTGTCTGCTTTTTAACATAAAAGTCTATTTTTTGGGTAAAAAAAAAGCTTTCTTCGCACATACACATACCCTGTAGCAAAAAGTGAGATTGTTGAACCGAAAACCCTAATATCATGGTTATTGATATCCCTTTCAGTTCCGGTCGACCGTTGCGCTATCGCTCTGTGACCGAAGGACGCGGCGCCCTGAGCCTGTGCGCCCCATCCGCGCTGCCGCTGGCAATATCCTTTCAGGGCGCACCACTCATGACGCCATCCACCGCGAATGCGACGCCGCTGAGTGACTATCAGGGCCGTTATACAATCGACGACGACGAATGCTAAGACCCCACCAGCATTCTCTCACCATAAAATAATACGAATTTATAAAATCTTAGCTCAAACTTGAGCTGGCAACTGTACTTACTTGCTGCTAATTAAAAAAATAACTACAGGGTGATGCATGAATGGCAAACAACAAAAACTCCAAGCACAATTAATGCAACAACAATTGATGGCTTTTGCGGCAACTGTACCTACAGCAAGAGCAACAGAAACCCTTTAACTTTAACAAAAACTCATCATATCATTGTATGACAGAGGGCAAGAGATAGATGCAGGTAGATAGAGAAAAGACCAACGGGAATAGTGAGTGAGAGAGATAGACAGCGAGTGTACTTTATGATGAAGTGACTGTACCTGTGTTTTCATTTCCATGCCAACCATTTCTAGCTTTAATCGAACACACACACACACACAAACATACACATACCTGTATTTGTAGAGTTAAGCCTAAAGCATAAGCCTAAACCTAAACTAAACCTAAATATAAATCGTTAAAGGAAAAGAATACCTAAAATTAATTTGTAAATTAAGTGAGTTTGAAAAAGCATTGTGAAACCTATTGAAATTACCTGTGTAGCAGCTGTGTTTGTTAGTCATTAGATTGCTAAGCCTCTGAATAGTTTGATTAGGAAATACATAGTTCGATTAGTACGCCTCCACCACCCCCTCGATGCCTATTCCAATGTCCACGCAGCCCTGCTGTTCCCTTAGTTCCCTTAGTCCTGGTATGTCTGTGTATGTCTATATAGTGTCTAAGTTTAATGTTAAATGCAATACTTGATATATATTATATATTAAATGGAAATATACTATTTCTCTGTACTAAGTGCTTCTCTTCATTTCGAATGACTCTAGTTTTTCCAGTCCTGAAACGGCAATGATGCTGTGGAGTGGAAATACTTGTTCCATGGGGTACTTTTGAGGTGTTTTTTCTAGAAGCTTCAAGATGGATGTAACATGTTTTTGGGAAACATAGCCTGATAATGTACATACGGTAAATGTCCTTTTTGTGTTTCCCTAAAGTATTATTATTTTAGTTTATGAAATAGGACTACTTCTTTTCCTCGATGAGCAGCTGAAGAATCTTTCATCAGATATCCGTGGATAGTTCTATTAGAGTTCCCTAAATCATTATTGAATCAATATCTATATTTATCCTACCATTCTCAGGAATTCCTTTCAGCCCCTGCAATTTGCACATTTCCAGTTAAAGCCTTAGCCCGATCCCCCGATAAACTTGCTTCAGCACATCGAAACAAAGGCTTTGCCCTTTCCAAAGTTTCCACCACAACCACCACACGAAATGACAAACAAATATGCACTTAATATGGTATGCCAGGATGTGTTTATTTTCAGCAACAATTCTGGCATACAATTCCTTTGAGAGAGCAAAGCTTCGAGTTCCGGAATGACAATGCCGTCGGTTGCATTTGCAGAGCCGCAAGCCGAGAGAGACAGAGAGAGACAGAAAGAGAGAGAGAGAGAGACCGACAATGTGCCACGGTATAGCACAGGCCTGGGGCGTATCTAATCAAGATATGTGAGTGTTAGGCGGACTTAAGTGCTTTACGTCACAAGAGCACTAACTCCCACTAACTTCTGTCACTTTCTCTCTATCTCTCTCTCTCCCTCTCTCCCGCTCTCCCTCTTTGCTCTTTACACCCACACGGGTACACTGTTCAACCCATACATGAAACATCGGTTGGCTTGACAGCCTTGCCAAAACTTTGGATATATGTATGTGGCTTCAATAATCGCATGCGGGGGGGACGAGATGGGGCTCTGTGTTCTATCATAATGCCATGAAAATTGCATTATTGCCATGAATTTAATGCAATTCGACTGCTTTCAAAGGACGAACGGTTTGCACCCCCCAAAAATCATTTTCTTTTGATTTTCTGCTTATTTCTAATGTTTTTTTTTTGCTGCTGTGGGTTTGTCAAGTGCACTGAAGCGGAAATCGGAGATGGGAGGTGGAACTGGAAGTGAAACTGAGTGCCGAAGACTGCTTTAAGTTGCAGTTGCCAGTGCCATGACAAATTCCCTCTGTTGCATATCCTGCACCCGGAGCCAGGACGAGCAGACGGCGGCTAAGAACGCTAAGGCGATGCGAAAGCCAGTCGCCAAGGCCAGGAGCTAGTGCCACAGAAGAGCCTGACAACAACAAAGTTGTGTTTTTACAATTAAGTTGCCACTGACTGACGGTTGTTTATGGCTTAGAGCAGATATAGCCACAAGAGTTGAGAGCAGGGTCTGGGGGGGGGCAGGGTCTGCGGTTCACCGTGAAATTGATTGCACCGCCGGCATTTTACCTCCTTAGAGAAAAGGGAGAGAGAGAGAGCTCCTGGATCCTGGCGCATGCACTTGGCTTTTCTTCTCTGCGCCTTAAGTGCGTTGATTAACATCTTAAGTTTGGCAATTTGTTGGTCCTTGGTCCTCCTGCTTAATTCAATTTATTTAAATTTGTGCCTGTTTCATTGTCTGCTTTCGTTTCCAGCTCACAAATCACAGGCAAAAATGCTGAGATCGCTCAATTGTCGGTTCATACGAGCACATTTCCATACGAAAGACATTCAACTTATTTATTATGCCACACACTCACTCCGACATACTCGTAATACATGTATTGGGGGTGTGTGTGTGTGTGCCACGGAGAGACTGTCATTCAACACTTTGCCGCTTCATTAGCCGCAACCAAGAGAAAGCGGCGGAGGAGTCGCGTTTCTCCACTGATTACAATACAAATGTCGTTTGGGGCAAATGTTATTTCGTGCTCCAGACAGAAATTTCGGGACTGAAAAAGCGCAAATATCTGTGCAGCATTTAAGGGGCCCTTTTTTCCCAAGAATAAACTAAGGAAATAAATTCTAGGAAAGAAAAATTAGAATACACTTGGCAACCACATACGAAATCTCTACAATTACGGCTAGATTTTGCTCTGAATTAGAGAGCTCTGCGTTTATACAAACCATCAACAACGCATACCCTTCTATCCATACAAATACCCTGTTTCTAAACATAAACTTCAAAGTGATGGCTGATTTTGGGTGTGTGCCTCTAAATAGTACAAACAAACGTGGCAACAGCATCAGCAGCACAGGAAGCAGTCAAAGAAGCAGCCAAACATCAACAACACATCGGCAACAGGGCGTATGCGTGATGGACAGCGGGTTGACTTGGGTTTTTTTCTGTTGATTCTGGCACGATTCTTGTGTTTTTCTTGCACTCATTGTTTGCTGTTTGCTGTCAGTGCTGCACGTGTGGCCCAAAACCGGAGACTCTCACCCGCCCCATGACCTCCCCAGTCATGTATGTAATTGATAAAAGGATTTGGCTTGTAAGCCCCATCCGAGAAGAACACCTACATACTCTTCACCCGATCCTTAGGGAGGCAAATGTAAATGTATGCCTCAAATCTCTGGTTGGAATTTATGTATAAATCGGGAGAGCAAAGGTTATGGGAGCACTCAACTGTGTAATTTTAACTTGGACATTCAGCAAACGAATTAACTACCGCAAAATGGGTTTTTCCCAGCCCGCTCCCGGTGCCTGCCCTTCATCTTGTAATCCGAAAAAGGACAAGGATAGAAGGACTCGAAGACCATCCATGGCTTTGCCACCTTTTTCGTGTGCTCTGCGCGGATTAGTCAAATTGGTTTTTGCCTGGAGACGTTGCTAGGAAGAGACTCCACCCCTACCCCTAAGACCCCCCAGTGTAAGTCCGCGACAGCCTCAAGTTGGGCCCCCGCTGATGGCCAGGTTATTTACTTACTTTAGCCAGCCAGGAGAGCCCGAGAGCCATTCACAGCTGCCAACGCTGACAAATTGAAGGCTTCACTTTGATGGCAACAAAGTGAACGTCAGCCTGGTGTTTGGATGGGATGGGTTTGGAGTACACTGAAGAGACACTGGCAACATGAGGTACTGAAAAAGAATGGAATACCACTGTGCAACATGTTGCCGAAAGGCAGAGAGGGGTCGGACTGAACCCTGATTAACCCCAAAGAAAGAATAAAAGGATCCCTAAAACAAATAAAGTAGGAGAAAGTAGGTGGGTGGTAGGTTGGTTGGCTGGTCGGTTCCCTCATAAACTCTACGAAACTGGGAATTGAATTGTCTAATTAGGCGCTGCTAAAGCAACATTTGCTAATTGCTTATAAATTGTTAAATGCTCGCCAAACAGCTGACAGGCGACAAAGGGTTAATGACGGAGGCTACCAGCATCCAGAATCCAGAATCCAGAATCCCGGTAGGTGTATTTATATGCACATCCTGGACACATCCGGGCACGGCCGGGCAGAGCAGGGCAATTAGCAGGCGAAACAAATGACCATTTTGTGTTAATTAGCGGATTGCCTTCCATTTTCGGATGGTTGGGTTCCGTCCAGGTTTGGGTGGCTTTAGTTTTGGATGGGTGGACAAGTGACGGACATTAGGCGGGGGGTTGGGGGTTGGGCGTTGCGGTTGATTAGCATTGAAAACTAATCGGATTGTCCAGTTGTTGAAGCATGTTTAGGTACTTAATGGCTTACAAGCTCTGCTTACGATTTCTTTAGTGGCTCGAAGCAGGGTCTGCTTAAGGTTTTTGTTGGTGTCTGATTTAGATTGAGTTTGTGGCTTGAGACTCTGATTAAGATGGAGTTGTTGGCTTGGAAAACTGATTGAAATTCAATTAATGGGTTGAACAAATCAACTAAATGCATTTTCACCAACAAAGTTGTGCACTTTTCCTCCGATTCGATCCCAGATCCACAGCCAGAGAGAGTGGGAGACAGCTAGCAAGAGCTGGGAAAATTTAATTAAAATGCCAAATCCAATCCACAGCTACCACTGACTACCTGGAAACCCCAATCGCCCACAAACTGCAATCAATCACAGAAATTAAAAATATTCACTCAAGCCCTTGGAAAAAACGTAGGGGCTAAGAAAGAGAAGACAAAGGGAAAACGGATTAAAAAGAAGAGAAAAAACCAACACAAAAACACAAGCAAACAAAAAAGTGACTTGAAAATAAATAGATTTATCTTCAGGTCCCACAAGATGGTAGATTGCGAGTCGATGGGAATGTGTGAGATGGTTAGGGGCGTAAATGGGGGCGTGTAGACAAGCTATTCTTGATTTCTGGATTTCTGTTTTGTTTGCAAATGAAAACCGATGACTGTTACCAAGGAAAACTCTCGAAAATCTTCGTTTTTCTAGTTGAGCAATGAATAAGTTTGTATTTCGGGGCAATGCGTTTAACATTAACATCGATCAAGCATTCAATAGTTCAATAGTTTGATTAACTTACAATATATTGTCATATATATACACGAAAAACTTACAAAAATTAACTTTTCTTTAGAGAACATAAATGTCTGCGTTCTTCTCGTGACGCTTTTTTAGTGTATCTGATTAGAGATAATATTAAACTATGTGGTAACTTATTAAACTAAGAGAAACATAAACTGCTAAAGCCGGTGGTTGCTTGATTTCTTTCATTCTTAATCCTTTGAGCCGTCCTCCTACTTCTTTGGTCGAACGACGAGTCGAGTTTACTTAAGCAAATAGTCCATTTCCGATTTGGTGGTGGACATGTACTGATCCAGCTCCTTGTCCAGATCCTCGCGTTTGACCTCTTCACGTGGGCCTCCTTTGCCTTTGCCTAGGAGTACAAGAAACTACATGAGATTAGAATGGGATTGAGAAGAAATGGGGATAAAAATGATATAGAAAGAAATTCCAAGTTCAGCTGCAGCAGAGCCTCCGGTTCCAGTTGGGTGTCCATTTAGCTGTGCGCCTCATGACTTGTAACGCTTTTACCTGCAGCCTGACGACCAGTACGAGTACGACTGCGTCCCCGACGAGCCTGTTGTTGCTGTGGCCCTAGCTTGCCACCTCCGCCTCCTGCGCGGCCCTTGTTGGTCTTGCCCTTGCTGGCAGTGCTTTTGCTATTGTTTTTGTTACCGTTTTTGTTGGCGGCGGCCCCCTTGCCACCCGAACCATTAGCAGCGCCAGCGCTGCGGCCACGGCGGTTGCGTGTTTTGTTGGCTCTTCCCGGAGTAGCGGCGGCAGCAGTGACTGCAGCGGCAGCAGGTCGATTGCGTGAGCGCGAGCGACGTGTGGAGGCTGCATTGGAGCCCGAGGCAGCACCTCCCCCAGCAGCAGCAGCGGCCCTAGCAGCAGATCTGTAAAGGCAATATTGGCATTAGAATCTGATTTTCATGATTTTCTTGCAGGAGAACTTACCTTCCACGTGGGCGTCCTCGTCGTCCGGCGAGGGAAGCGGACACTCCCTTTTGTGATGGATTGGCATTGCGACGCTTCTCCACCCGCCCGCCGGCTACGCCACGTAATTTGCTCGATGCACGGCGCTGATTCTTGGCCTGGTTAGCTCCCGCTCCGGCTTTGGCACCGACCTTGCTCTGGCCTGGACGCACGCCCAGACGCTGCTTGACCGAGATACGGGGTGTTTGCTGTCCAGCCCTGGTACCCGACTGCTGGCGACGATCGCGTCCACGAGTGCGACTCTGAGAGCGTGTACGAGTGAACTGAGAACCGACGCTGCGTCCGCGACTCTGCGAGCGAGAGCGTTCATTGCGAGCGCTCACTTGGGGAAGGCGCGAGCGGGAACGGCTGCGGGAGCGTCCACGGGTCTGCTGAAGATTAAACTGCTGCTGCTGCTGCCTAATCAGCTGACGCTGATTTCGCTCCACACGCTCGGAGGCGCCACCCACAGAGGGCCGACGGTTTCCCAGTCGCTGGCGAAGGCCGCCCACTGCCGAGGAGGAGCGACGGGTGCTGCTGCCGCTGCGACGACGTGTCAGATTGCTGTTAGCGACGAGATCGGCACGCATCCTGCACAGTTAGCGGATATGTAGAAGCAGAAGTACAGAGATGTTTCATTGCAGTGGGTGTCTGGCCATTGGTTATAGTCGAGGGTTCTTACGTTGCTACCCGGGTCACATTGTTCGACCGCATGGGCTTTCCGTTGGGGGCCAGGCGCACCGATTTGATGCCGCCCACGCGTGCTCCGCGTACGCCGCCGCCAGTGTTCCGTAAGCTTCTCTGTAAGGATGCATAAGGTTTTTGGATGGATTTTTTTGGTTTGATTACAATCGGAGTTGAAGGAGCGCAGCATCTGTTCATTATTTTTTTTTGGGAGTGGAGTTTTACAGCGAGCGTGTTCGAGTTTGAGTTCGAGTTGGAGTTCAAGTTTGAGTTTGAAAGTCTCTCTAGAGAGGTTAGATTTGGGAGTCTGCGTTGGCGTTGGCTGGACAACAGGAGGGACTAACCGACAGAGACACATCGCGCACACAGACACTCAAAACCCGTGTCGAATGTGTGGCCTGGAACAACGCAGAAGGCGTTCCGCTCCAATTGGTCTATGATTGTCGTCCATTGTCCGACTCTCCTTCTCCTGGCCAAGTCAGTTCTTTTTCAAGCTGCTGCTCCCACTGCTGCACATATCCCAGAGTTATATGATATCTTGTGGTTGAGATCTGTCATGGCCTGTCTGTTTGTATTTTGGTTTTGGGGAAACGTACGCGCTTCAGTTTGAGGGCCGTCTGCACGGTGTGCTTCCGTTTGAACTCCTGCAGCAGGCGGGAATTGGCCGCCGATACAACTGGATTTGCCGCATTGCTATCCACAATCCTGCGGCTGCGGCTCTGAGAGCGGCTTCGACGTCCACGGGCATTGCCTGCCTGTTGCTCCTGCTTCTGTCTGGATTGCATCTGGGTGAATCGTTCGTTTAACGATATTCCGGTCTGAACCATTTTTAGTGTGTTATTTTTTATATTATTTTGTGGTAAATTATATATTCTGCAACTTTGTTGGTTTGGTGGATTTCCTTGTACAGTTAGACTGCGTGTGCGTTGAGCTTGAAACTTGGTTTGCAACTGAAATGAAATAGGGAATGGAAATCTATTTTATACTACAACAGGTAGAGATATAAAGGGCAAAGGATACGGTTGCAGGTAGGTCGGGTGGAATTGCAAAAGGCAGCTGACGACAGCCATAAACGCTAAGCGCACGCGAGCGAGATGTCTGTTAAATCCATCAATAAATCTGCAGCTGCTGGTCACAACCTATCAAAAGGCAGCCGTGCATTGGGATATTCAGACAAGACAGTGTACACTCGATATGTTCGCAGCACCTTTTATGGTCGGTCGTTAGCGGCTGCGCTCCATGAGAATCTACTGTATTCTATTTATAGTTGCCACAACAACTACAACAAAAAGACATTTTGTGGGGGCGAGGCTGATTCATTCCATTAAATGGGGTCACGCCTATTCTTATGCACTCGTGTAATTTTATATATTATCTTGAGTAGTTGTATTTAAATTTGTACTTACATTTGCGACTCCGTTTAGCGTTTCCAATCCCCTGCTGAGGCGTAAAAGTGTAATGTCCCACGCTGATGCGTGAAAATTACCAACACAGGCGCAATGTTCTCCTATGAAGTCTAGTCTCAATTTGCACGCACTTTTTCTAGATCGAAATTTTGCCTTTATGGGTGTGATTACTTTTCCAAGTAACTATTTGTTTGTAGCACACTGCTCGTACAGTTGTTTGAAAGCGATAAGATATGTTTATTCTGAGGTTTTCCTTGTTTTCTTCGCAGTTTGTTTGAAAAATTGTACACACTGTACACACAAGGGTGGTTGGTATTAATATATCGATATGGACGATATTTTTATTTTTGATACGATAGTAGCGGTCCGATACATACGGCTGTATAAGCCGAATGCCCTGTGGTCCCCGTAGTTTCTGTCATTAAAAACAGACAGTAGACATACGTACAAGACACTTTCGTTCAAACAACCGCAGCAAAACGTAAGTAAGCAGAAAGTGTAAGGGATCAAAAGGAAATTGTTAGGATGATGCTGCGACCAAAAATCCCTCCACAAAAAGTCCCAATAAAATATACGGTCTTACCGCAAAATATACTGAAAATATACCGCAAACATGACGGCCCTGGGAGGCGAAACACAGCGACAATAGGATCCCTGGTGTGCGGCAAATATGACGGCCCTGGGCGGCGAAAAACAGGGTTGTTCCCGGCTATCCCAATCCAAATGAACTCTTACGGTTTGTAGACAGAAATTAAAAAATTAATTTAAACTGCTTTGCCACAAGAAATCACCAACACAAAAGGAGCGACAGCCATACCGCCAGTGCCCCGTAGACGAGTTGATATTTTTGAGTGCCCGCCCTGTGTTCGGTTCGCTTTTGTTTCACAATTTGTGTTTTCTTTTGTATGCGCTCCTCTTCTGCCATCATACACATTTTTTTTTGTGTACTATATTTTGTGTGTTAGTTATTGTTTATTGTACATTTTCGTTTCAATTTCGATGAAGCACAAGAACATACAGCCACAGCCACATCCATATAGTAGCACACAGAAAGTACAAAACTGAGACTGAAACTGAATAAACGCAAAAACACCGACAACGAGACGACCCTTTCCACAACCAAAATGGCTAAAATGTACGGAAAGGGTAAGAGTAAGTACACGCCAAAAGAACACACATTAATTCTAACATAAATATACCTAATTGTTAACATCTACTGACACGCTTTTAGTTAGCTAAAACATTCGATTCGATTCCGCAGGCATGCTCTCTAAACTAAAGTATAATCTTTCAACAAAAACTACTCCTGTGTGACCGGTCTAATGGTTCTGATTCTTTTCTCCATAGCGGCCATAGAGTCCGAAGAGCAGCAGAAACGAAGATGGCAAATAGAACTAGAGTTTGTGCAGTGTCTCTCCAATCCAAACTATCTCAACTGTAAGTGTGAAGCAAAAGATCACTTTCCTTTCTATACATAGTGTGTTGTCCTGTTACAGTCCTGGCCCAACGTGGCTACTTCAAGGATCAATCGTTCATCAACTATCTAAAGTACTTGCAATACTGGAAGGAGCCGGACTATGCCAAATACCTCATGTACCCGATGTGCCTGTACTTCCTGGATCTCCTGCAATACGAACACTTTCGTCGCGAGATCGTCAACTCGCAGTGCTGCAAGTTCATCGATGATCAGGCCATACTCCAGTGGCAGCACTACACCAGGAAGCGCATCAAACTGATGGAGAATGCTACGGCAGCGCAACAGCTGCAGCAGCAACAACTACAACAAAGCAATGGTGGCGAAGCCGTCACAGCTGGCGAGACGGCAGCCACGGGGATGGCCACAGCGAATGGCAATGGCACGGTATCCGCCGCAGAAGCACAGCCATTGGGGGGCTCGGTGCAGCGGGGGGAGCCTGGCCTAGCGCAGGCAGTGATTCCACAACAGCAGCAGCAACAAATCAATGGCTTGGCCACAGTGTCAAACATCAAATTAGAATTAAATTAACGATGGCAATTGAAAGTTAACAGAATAAACTAGTCTAAGTCTTCTAAAAGCCACTCTTTAGCTGTGCCCCCCGCCTCTACAGTCGTCTCCTTTTGTTGGTACTTCAAAAAGAATCGCCTTAGTAATCCCCATTTTAAACTGCATTCACAGCCACTCTTGAAGATGCCGCCGCCTGAGGACGAAGCCATCGCCCACAAGGGACACTTCTATGGCGTCTACTTGCTGTGCAGCCAGAGCCTGGACTCGCGCTATCGTGGAAAATGCTATGTGGGCTTCACCGTCAATCCCAAGCGACGGATCAAGCAGCATAATCGCGGCTGCGATTTCGGCGGAGCGAAGAAGACCAGCAAGAAGGGGCCCTGGCAGATGGTCATGATTGTCCATGGCTTTCCCAACAATATCGTCGCCCTGCAGTTCGAGTGGGCCTGGCAGCAGCCCACGCTGTCCACACGCTTGAAGATATTCGCCGATCTGAAGCGCAAGAAGCCCAAGGAGACGCATTTCGATTACAATTTTAGGATCCTCAATCGCATGCTGGGCGTGGGCCCGTGGCATCGCCTGGCACTCACCATCCGATGGCTTGAAGCGGACTATGAGCGTCCGTTTGAGCTGCCGATCCCCTGCCACATGGAGATTGTCAGCGGAAAGGTGTCCATCACCGCCTCGCAGCGCAAGCTGGATGAGGCATCCGCTGCTGCCCCGCCTGTGGCCTGGGCGCCCGAGTGCCACCTCTGCATGCAACGCATCGATCAGCCGGAGCGTTCCCGTCTGGGCTGCACCAATTCCACTTGTCGCCTGACCTGCCACATGCTGTGCCTCGCCAGCTATTTACTGGGCGATGAGCCCGGCCAATACATACCCATTGGTGGCAAGTGTCCGCTGTGCGAGACCCGCCTCAGTTGGTCCGCCCTGCTGCAGCGGAAGCGTCTCCTGCTGGGCGTGCCCGAGGAGATGCAGGACAACGAAGAGGAGGATCTGAGCGATGATGGGCCCGATGTGGACAGCGATGTGGAGGTGCAAGAATTGAGCGAATAATGTAATGTCCTGTCTTAGTATCTTACAAGGATTTTTAACAGAAAAACCATCTATGGGAAAATAGTGCTGTCATAGTGTCAGTTATAGAAATATCGTTAAAACATAAATATCAATACTATCGTTAAAAATCGAAGAAAAAGTTGCGATACAAGGCGCGTTTTTTAAATGTTTATATAAATGTCTATAATATATCTCTAACCATCTCTGTGCGACAGTCAAGTGGGTTATAAATTGTTCGTTCATCGCTTTGATAATATCAAATATCAAAGTTAATTATTTACAGGGAAATGCAGTCACTGGGGTGTTTCGATATGCTCCTCTTTCAGGGGCAAAGGCTTTGGCAAACAGTCGCTGAAAATATCCGCCAATTGTGCATTTACATTGTCAAATGTGTTTACAATTATCTGTCCGTCCACGCCCGTGAAACGCTTGGCGGAACGCAGCTTTTCCAGATAATTGGTTAGGCCCTCGAGGAGTACAGCCTCTTGCTTGTGCAGCTCCAACATTTGCTCTTTAACCACGCGGATTCGTTGAATTTGCTGATGAACCAACAGCGACATGGTCGCAATGGCCGACAAGTCCTCCAAGCCATTGGCGGCCTCCGTTGGCTGATCTGTCATTGTCTTGACAGCAGGCTTTTGGGCCACTGCTTTCTCTTCGTCAGCCCCTGGCTTACCAGCTTCCCCTTCCACGGCGACAGCAGCTGGTGGCTGATCGGGCTCCTTCTCCTTGTCAGCTTTTCCTTCAATGTCCTTGGCGTCCTTGGACGCCGGCTAAAGAGGGAATACAATGATTACATCCATTAAATATAGACCACACATGTGGTACCTTCTTCTGCTTTGGAGTCGATCTCGACTTCTTTTTATTATTCTTCGCCATTTTTCTCTCAACAATAAAGTTTCACAGTTAATCGGATAATGTCTTTACAAAATAAAACGACATTTAAGTCTAAGTAATTTTAGAATTACTTATTTTGGGTGAGTATAGTACCACTTGAAGAAATTTTTAATTTGTTTTTGTTTCTTGTTTTGGCGTTTAGCTTCAGTCTCCTGCAGTTATCGTTTGAATTAATTGTCATCGCGGCTTTGCTTACATAAATCCCAGATCGTCTGTTGCTCCTTTATGTTTTGCGCATCACGCTCGTCCAAAGGCGAAAAGCTGACTGTATTCTGATTCTGTTCCGGGGCATTGTTGGGTTCCATAAAATCGGGTCGCAGTCTTGTTATCTGATCCAGGACGTCGTTCATCATCATAGTATTGGGACCGTCGTCGTCATTGGCAGTGAACAAGCCATATTCCACGGCATTGGCCATGCGATGGGCGAGTAGGGGCTCATAGGGACCATGCAAGTGTGGTGGGCCGTTGGCTAGCTCTATGGGTGGACTTGTAGCCGGGTCACTGCCTGGAGTGGATTGCTGATCATTCACGCTTCGAGCCCCATCCTGTCCGGTGGTTGATTGTTGGTTTGCGGACTGTGCTCCAGATGGAGTCCGCATCAGCTCAGCTCGTTGAAAGGCCACAAACGTTTGATGAAACCAGGATTGAGGGACAACGTGTCCCGAGGGAGAATACGTGTTATACTCTCTGCCGGTTAATAATCCACGGGCCGTAGCAACCCCTCCCTGACCACCAAATAGAGGACAATCCGGATTGTGGCACACACATAAAGGTCGAGGCTCCGCCCTGCTTGCTGGATACGATTGGTTTTGATTTACCAAGATCTGCCAAGCCGTATTTATAGGCCACTCGGTTTCGAGCAGATGACGCGGTGCTGGCAGATAGGATCCAGGAATTGAGGGAGAATATAAGAACATATCTCCGACTCTATAATTGATATTTCCAGTGTGTGGCTGCCATGTTTGATATGTTAATGGATAATGATTGATTGGCCCTCGCCCTCCCATCGGCGAATATTCGGTTGCATTCCGCTCTCCGTTTAACATTGAAGACTGATACGCGAGAGTACCAAACATAGCAACATTATAAGCATACCAGGATGCATATCCAAGTAGCTGTCTGTTGGGGCGATATACTATATCCATATCATATCCTCCTATACCTTGGGTATTTGCAGCCTGATAATTGGGTGCGCCCAGCGCCTGCGTCCAGGCCGATGGCTGGTCACTCCATCGACTCATCGTCCCATCGAAAGGCTCATCGGTTAAATATCCTGCCCGTCGCATTCGCGTCCACAGCTGATATGCTGGGTCACTCCCGAAGAGAGGTTCCTCCTCCTCCTCTATGTTTGGATTTTCAGACTGCTCTCCGTCATCATAACGCCAAAGAGGTGCAATTTCAAATGACGGATTTGTACGCTGAGTCATGATGATCGGTAAAAGTGACCCAACCAGTGGTCGCAGTGGTGCAAACATGTTCAATCTGGAGCTGACGGGACAGGGGTTCAAACGTCGCCCGTCGATATAGTGACGACGAATTTCCTAAAGAACATGGCATAGCGACATCTATATGTATATCCACTTGGGCGGAGATGCTTAGCGGCTATTAATACTTACGCAAAAATCTCCGTCATCATCTCCATCATTTTCGTTGTCTTCTTCTTCTGGTTCGTCGTTATTCTCGTCGCCGCCATCTTCTCCGTACTCTTCTTCTTCGCCGCTCTCGCCTTCTTCGCCATCCTGGTCGTCCCCGGCTCCTACTCCATCATTGATGACCCCTTCATCGCGAAGTTGCTGAAGATGGTTAGAAATGTCGAAATGTTCGTGTGCGCCGGGAAGTCGCCTCAAAGTTTCGACCAAGTCTGCTGCCGGTAGCTTCAGAAGCTTCGCTGGGACAAGCCGTTGATTCTTAAACTTTATCATATTTACTCCCTCAATTCCGGGAAAACGCACGAATTCGGAAACAAATTTAATCATTTTTCGAACAATTGAAGGAAACGAAAACCTCACAAAGCTGAGATGGGTTCCGGTCGGCGGCTCGCACAAAAATGAGTCGACAAATATTCTTATTTACCGTGGTGATGGCAGCAGTGACGGGAGTTTTTTGATAGAAATATCGATAATATCATGTGAGTGCGATAGGTGATTTACCGAAACAGTGCACAGCACTTTGAGAAATAGTTGTTTTTGCTGACAAGAGCAAATATAGTTTGATAGTTTTTCTAACGACTGCTGTTTTCTCATAAATACCATGCCGGTGAATGCGTTGGACTTCCTTCCTGTTGGAGGATATTTTTTTTTCTTTAATTTGCTAAAGGCCCCCTGCAGCGCAGAGAGTGCACGAAAATGTTATTTACATACATTTAATGATGTCTTTTTTGTTAGGCCTACCACTCCCAGATCAAGGAATTCCGCCAGCAAGTGGGCAACATGGCCATCCTGCCCCTGCGTACCCAGGTGCGCGGACCAGCGCCCAGTGCCAATGTGGAGAACGACATAATTGATGAGTCACTGTACTTTTTCAAAGCCAATGTATTCTTTCGTACATACGAAATTAAAGTAAGACTTTGCAAATCCAATATATACACTACATACATGACTATACTCTCGCTATTCCAGTCGGAGGTGGACCGCGTTCTCATCTATTTGACGCTATACATAACCGAATGTCTGAAGCGGCTTAATCGATGCACCAGCAAAGGTCAGGGACAGCAGGAGATGTACAGCCTGGCCATTTCCAAGTTCGACATACCCGGCGACGCTGGTTTCCCCCTGAACGCCGTATATGCAAAGCCGCAAACGGCCCAGGATTCGGACCTGATGCGTCAGTATCTGCTGCAGCTGCGCCATGAGACCGGCAATCGTGTGGTAGAGAAGGTCTTTAACACGGAGGATGGCAAGCCAAACAAGTGGTGGACGTGCTTTGCCAAGAAAAAGTTCATGGAGAAGAGCCTGGCGGGCCCGGGACAGTAGAGCCGTTCCTGTTCCATTCCGATATCGAATTGCATTGAAACACTAGTATTTGGTGGTAGTTTCACCTCTATAAAGAAATTTAATACATAAATCATTCAATATCGTTCCGCCCGCTCCTTATGCAGTTTTAACTGTACAATAACAAAAGGTCGTCTATTGAGACGCAGCCACGGCAACGATATTTAATTGGAAAATCGTTCTAAACAAAGGATTCTAGTATATGTGCAACCGACATTAACGATAGAGATGATCCGCCTGCAGATTGGACGCAATCTCAGACTCCCATTTGTCGCCGTTGCAGAGCAGCTTCTCCTTGTTGTACAGCAGCTCCTCGTGCGTCTCTGTGGAGAATTCGAAATTGGGTCCCTCGACAATGGCATCCACAGGGCAGGCCTCCTGCAAGCAAAACAGGCAATGAATCGACTCTAAATTATGTTCAAAATTAGATTCCCACTCACCTGGCAGAAGCCACAGTAGATGCACTTGGTCATGTCGATGTCGTAGCGCGTTGTACGTCTGCTGCCATCGGCACGCTCCTCCGCCTCAATGGTGATGGCCTGGGCGGGGCAGATGGCCTCGCAGAGCTTGCAGGCGATGCAGCGCTCCTCGCCGCTGGGATAGCGACGCAGGGCGTGCTCGCCACGGAAGCGGGGACTCAGGGGCCCCTTCTCGAACGGATAGTTGATGGTGGCCGGCTCCTTGAAGATGTGGGCCAGTGTGACGCCAAAGCCGCGGAAGAGCTCGCCAAAGAACATCGATGTCGCCGCCCGGTCAGTGATGTCCTCCATCTCCATGCTCAGTTCCTTGTTGTTCACATACACATAGCCCTTGGGGACCTCAACAATGTCTTTGGGCTCGGTCCGCTTGGCGGACAGCAAGCGGGCGCCGTTGGTGCCAAACATGCGCTGACCTGCGGGGGAGACATATCGTTATTACTGTGCATTTGTGAGGGCCGCTTTGGTCCTTTGTTTTGCTGTGACATAAGCTTACATAACCTCACTCAATGCGATGCCCATGGAATAGTCGGATATTTCGCATGTCGCGCTTTGAGTGCAAGGCAAGCTTACTGCCAAACCACTAACCATTGCGCGATGCTGTGAAAATTCGCATAGTAAGCGACATGTCTGCGGCACAATTCAGGTGAAATTTATAGATTTTGTTTGATATCTCCCCCTTCCCGATAAACCAAACAGCTATCGAAACTTGAACTATCGTACATTTCTGAGGTGTCAGACGATATATTTCACAGTTTCGATAGTGGAAACAGTCGATAGTATCGAAAGTGCCATTGATTTTTCTGCCAGCCCTAACGTCAACCATTAACCGTTTGAATTCATGGCACGCTATCGCGGCGTGGACGCAGAAGTTTTAGAATTGCAACAAATAGTTAATTAAAGTGCACGCATAAAAATGGACCAGGAACTAATGGATTTCTTCGACTTTTCGAAGGATTTCGTACGAAAACCAGCACCGCGCGGCCATGTGTCGGGCAATGTACATGCTTTTGTGACGGAATCTGAGGAAATAAAACAGCCGATCAAGCGCGAAATTGTGGGCAAAGACTATGTAAAGAGCTTCGTCGAAAAAGAGAAGGAGCGCATGGATGGGGTAAGAGAGGGCCCGCACATAAAAAATATGCCTAGTATGCACTTTTGTAAACTTTTTGTTTGTGTTTGTTTGTATACAGATCTTCAGTTCTGATGAAATTGCGCCAAGGCGCAATAAAAGCCTCAACGACATGGACAGCGATGAGGAAAACGAAGCGTCGCCCCCCGAAGTTCGTACCGATGCCGATTTTTACGAAAAGTACTATTTCAATCTGAATCGAGACAAAACTCTTCCGATCTACGCAAAGCGCGAGGAGATAATCAACGCCATTAACGAGAATCCCGTTGTGATTGTGAAGGGGGAGACGGGTTGCGGCAAAACGACTCAGGTGAGGAAAAAATTGATTGTTTAAAAATGAACTAGTTCGTTTTGGTTAGGCGTAGTACTAGTTCGTTCTTACAGTTAAATGCATTTTTATTTGTAGAGATTCTTAAATGAATTATTTTATTTACATATATTAGCCTTAGCTTAGCTTTTCGGTATATCCATAAACTCCTCACAGTCTTCCTCATCTTCGGTGTAATCGTCCATTTCGTACTCTCGCTCCACATCTTTTGGCAGTTGCGGCAAGAAAACAGTGGCCGACGATGTGCGTCGTTGGTACGGATCTTGCACTTCCTGCTCCTCCTCTTCCTCGATCTCCGCCTTTGGCAGCTCGTCCTTCTCTTTGCCGTACATCGCTTTGTAGCGCACCCGCTCACGCAGCTCCAGTTGGTGGTTCGTAGAGGTTGTGGGCTGCTCCTCATCCTGCTGAGTCATGTTCTGTCCGCCTATAATGCTTTGTATGTCACTGAAGACCTCCTGAAGCTGACTAAAGACCCGAGTAGGCGGCAGTGTCTGTTCTTGGCCGAGCAGCTGCTCTTTCTGCCTGTTATAGGCTGCCTCCAGCTTACAGAGCGGATCGCTGGCCAGGTCCAGGTTCCTGAGGTCCTCCAGCTCATAAATGAGGCTGACCTTATTGGGTCTGTGTTGTTTTAAAATCAATTCGCTCTTCTTCTGTTTGCTGACTCCCGCAGCACTCTCCACGTTGTCATAGCTGACCAAGGCATCCAGGCCCTGGGCATAGTCCACGGCCGTGAAGCGGAAAGCTTTCTGCTGCACCAGCCGCCAGAAGAGGTAGCTAACCTGCTCAGTGTCCTTTTGTTCGGGGCTGTCACGGCGCAACTGCAATGCATAGTCGCACAGGCTCTGCCAGGTGGATGGTGACACCTCGATCTTGACGAAATTCTGTGTGGGCTGCTTGTTGTATATTACGTACAGCAGATAGAAGCCCGCAATGCGCTGGAAGCGGGAGGCAGTCGTGTATGTTTGCCCATTGGTGCGACGACCGCAGGCTATGCGCTTGCCCACGTGCAAGGCGGCCAATGTGGTGGCAATTATCTCGATGTGGTTCGTCTGGGCGGAGAAGAGGTGCTGCAGTTGCAGCTCCTGCCAGCAACGGCAGAATAACTCGAATTCGCCGTTCTGCTCGTCATTGGCTGCTTGATTGAAACGTTGCACCAGCAGCCAGCAGTCGTCGTACACATTCACCTCCATCGAGAACTAAAATATTTTGCTTTATTGAGTGCATTCCACAATAAAAAATGTAAACAGAAGCCAAATGGCCGGTTCAAGTATTTTCCAGCACTGTTATCGATGGAACTTTCTGGTTCTGGTTCTTTTCTGTTCCTACTAATATTTAAATGTAACCGTTACTGAACACTACACTGCAATACTCCCGCCCAGGTACCACAATACATTTTGGATGAGGGTTTCAAAAGCAAACAATACTGTAACATCGTTGTGACCCAGCCTCGCCGCATTGCTGCCATGTCCATAGCGAACCGTGTGTCTCACGAGCGTCAATGGCAGCCGGGCACTGTTTGCGGCTACCAGGTGGGACTCCACCGACAGCATGAACGTTTCGCGGACACACGACTTCTATATTGTACTACGGGAGTGCTTCTAAACATTCTCATCACCTCGAAGACACTCACCCACTTCACACATATTGTGCTGGACGAGGTGCACGAGCGCGACCAAGAAATGGACTTCCTGCTGATTTTGATACGCCGCTTGCTGGCCACAAACTCGCGTCACGTCAAGGTCATCCTAATGTCGGCGACCATTGAACCACGCGAGCTATCTGATTACTTTGCCACCAAGAAGAGTGTGCCGCCTGTGATCGACGCCTGCTATGGACGCAAATTTACTGTGGAGAAATACTATCGCGACCAATTGACCACCATTAATTGGGACGGCCATCAGGAGGATGTAAACAATCCAGGAATTGTGCCGCAGGGCTACAGATCAGCCATTAAAATCATTTTTGTCATTGACAACATGGAGCGCAACGAAAGCGGCACCGGGAAGAGCTACAATCAGTCCTTGCTTCAGGGTTCCGTTCTCATCTTTCTGCCCGGCGTTGGGGAAATAAGCAACATGTCAGATATGCTCACGGAAATGGCGAACCAAGAGTATGAAAACGATCTTAATTTACACTCAATACCCATACTCATATACATCCATTGTGTCCCTCTTTCAGTCCCACCATCAAGTTCAGTGTGGTGCGCTGCCATTCACTGATGACGCCCGAGGATCAGCGGGAGATCTTTGAACCATCAACGCCCGGATATCGCAAGATCATATTGGCCACCAACATTGCCGAAAGTTCTATTACCGTTCCGGATGTATCATATGTCATAGATTTTTGCTTGGAAAAAGTGCTGGTCACCGATACGTCCACAAATTTTAGCAGCCTTCGGCTGGCGTGGGCCTCAAAGGCCAATTGTCTCCAGCGCGCCGGACGCGTTGGTCGTCTCCGAAACGGTCGTGTTTATCGCATGGTCACCAAATCGTTCTATCAACGAGAGTTATCGGAGTATAGCGTGCCGGAGATGCTGCGCAAACCGTTGCAAAACTGTGTGCTCAAGGCCAAGCAGCTGAATATGGGCAGCCCGGTGGAGCTGCTGGCCTTGGCCATGTCACCGCCCAATCTCACGGACATCTGCAACACCATACTGATGCTCAAGGAAGTGGGCGCTCTGTTCCCCACTATGGATGGCAGCTACAACCCCCTGGATGGTGACCTTACCTATTGGGGGACCATTATGTCTCAGCTGCCGCTAGACACGCACCTGAGTCGACTTATTATATTGGGCTATGTATTCAATGTCGTGGAAGAAGCAATCATTATAGCCGCTGGCCTAACGGTGCGTGGCGTTTTTGTTGGGAATCAACAAACGGGCGAAAACTTTTGGATGTATTATGTTTTCGCTGATGGCTCTGGCTCCGATTTGGTGGGCATTTGGCGTGTCTACTTGGTAAGCCTATAGCCTCTCGTCTTAAACACTAAAATATAAATATATGCTGTATCTATTCCAGACTTACTTGAACATGTGCGAGAATGGATTGCAAAAGGATGCATCTGTACATTGGGCCAAGCGCTTCCATCTCTCGTTGCGAGCGTTGAGCGAGATGCATTTGTTGGTGACGGAACTGCGCTTTCGCTGCCTTAATCTTAACCTTTTGCCGATAAGCTTCGATAACCCCGGCCGGATCTCCGATGACCGCGAGAAAGCTATAATGCTCAAGGTGATCATTGCTGGGGCTTTCTATCCAAACTACTTTGTGCAATCAAAGTCAACGCCAGAAGGCGATCGCAATATGTACTCGGTGATCTCTGGATTGGATCCCTGCCGCACCGTATACTTTACCAGCTTCGCCGACCGCCAAATGGGCGAACTGTACACTCGCAAAATCAAGGAGCTGTTCAACGATACAAAGATAGCGCCTGAAAACATGGATGTGACCTTTGGTCACGGCTCGGAGAAGGTTTTTGTCACCTTCAAAAACGATAGCTACAAGCCCGAGGGCACCGCATACATTCACGTCCCTGGACGCATCAAAACGGACGTCTACAAGGCCTTACGCTTGCGACCAGTAATCTCTAGGCGTACAATACGAGTCATGGAGTGAGTTGGGGAAAATGAATCCGATTCCTTGGTGTATATCTGATTCTTCGGTCTTTTTCAGACCAAGGGATGCCCTAAAGTATGTGCAGGACAACAAGATAGGGCAGGTCATCGAGGGTCGTTGGATACCCCCTTTCAAGCCAGTGGCCGTGGAGCTTCTGGCCCTGCCGTCTGTCTTCGACAAGACTATAGTCGGAAGGATTACATATGTGAGTGGGAGAATACTGACTGTATTTCTATTATTTTAATTCTTTTCCGCAGATTGTGAGCTGTGGAAAGTTCTTTTTTCAACCAGAATCCTTTGGCAACTGCATTGCCAACATGACGCAGCATTTCAACGACCCACAGCAGGTACGGAATCATGTAAGAAATGCGGGGGCCATCACCAAGGGGCTAATGCTGCTGGCCAAACGCCAGGGGGTCTACCAGCGTGCCACAGTGATTCGTCTGGATACCCTGAACAGTCGCAATGTGCTATTTTACGTTTGCTTCATTGACTACGGAGATATTGAAAAGTTTCCTATGGAGCAGCTGCGTCTGATGTCCCAGGAGTTGATTCGGCAGTACAGCGATTTGCCGCCGCGTGCATTTGAGTGTCGACTGGCCCTGGTGCGGCCGTCTTCGATTAACAGCATACATAATGCCTGGCCCCAGACGGCCGACGATATGCTACATGCCCTGGCGCGCGGACGTGTCCAACTAGAAATTTACTCTCTGGTACAGAACGTGGCTGCAGTCATGATACAGTTGCAGGAAGGAAACCTCAACGATCTGTTGGTTGAGAAGCAATTGGCCCGTCGCACCGATGAGGATTACATGTCCCGCATGGATCACGATTTTCGTATGCGCAAACAGGAATACCGAGGCTATATATCACTGCAAGAGCGGCAGCAAATAAATGAAGAGTATCTGCGCTCCAAGCAGGTGCCCCAGGACATGGACTTGGCTCCGCCACCGGCACGGGAATGCACAAGGGTGATTAAACTCAAGGGCCCCTTTAGCACCCTCGAATCGACAATATACTCCACCACGCAATCGGGCATCCACAAGACGGTGAAAATCGATCCTTTCTCGGTGAATTTCGTGCTTCTGGATGCCGACCCGCAGGATAAACACGACAAGATGATCGTGGCCGCTAGTATGAACATGGGTGGACTAGACAATCGTATTTTAACTCTACGTAGCACCAGCCTAATGCCCAACATACCTGGTTTCGCAGCAATTATGACCATGATATTCTGCCCATGTGCACAGCTGAAAGCGAACAAGGCGAACAGCCGATACGTGTCGATATTGGCCGGACTTGGCTGCCATCCACAAACAATGGAATCGTACTACGAAGACCATGATTTGGTAATTAGCTTGGATGTGAACATAGACGAGGATGATATTCTTCTGGTAAGATTTTGTCTGAAACTGAGCAGCGTAATTATCCGATATTCATGCCACAACTATCATTCAGATCAATAAGATCCGCTACATGATTGACAGCGCATTCTTCAACCTTGAGGGCGAACAACATCCAACGGCGGGTCCTACCGAACGCCTTGTTATATATAACACAATTTATCCGGCACTCCATCGGTTTGTTTCACAATTACTTACATGCGATATGTATGTGTATGTATTCATTGAGTTTTTTTTTCTTGTACAGTCTTTTGAGCAAGCATCGAACCTTTATGGAGTCCCATTCGACTAACAGGGACTACGAATGGCAAAAGATGGAGGAGAAATCGGAGTTGCAAGACTCGCAGCCGTATGGAAAACGTTCCATATTCCCCTTCCACAGCATTCCCGAGCTGCTCGAGGAGAATATGGACCATATTCTTACCCTGGTTGAGAACTGCAAAGACCTGTACAATTATCGTAACTTGTTAGTGTCTCCTTCGACGGTTCGACCGGAAGCGTATCGTATCTAACATGATCTCTTATGATTACAGCGAAGGCGTTTTCGATCACATGACCTGCAGGCTGTGCAATCAGTTATTGGAATCGGTTTCAGAGCTTCGTATGCATCTGCTCACCAAGCTGCATCTCGATCGTGAGAAGCAGATCGGCTACCCCATGGATTAGGGCTCTAACATTTCACCCATTTGACACGAGCTTGTTTTTTGGCTCTATACTATTTGAAATTTATAGACAGCAGAGGCTAATTTGTTTTTTTCTTGCAGTATTTCCATAAATGAATATGGTCTTTAGTCCTATGGATTATTATTATTAGTTTTTTTTCAATTAATTAACTTTTGCCACCAAATTAATAGGATTAAAATGTCCTGAGATAATAGTTCTCCTGGTCATAGGATTAAGCAAAAATTCCTCGGAATATCTATGACAGTCTTCCCGCTCAGGTTGAAATGTGTGAAATTTATCAATGTTCAAACAATGTTATATTCAGTTCCTACACAAATAAAATGTGGATTATAAAAATGCATAATATTCATGTTAAATAGGATTCAAGAGCTCCTTCATTTGGGGCACGGCACCCTCTGCGGTTTATTTTAGTGTAAGACACACAGAAACACACACACATCTTGATTATGCAACTACGACTTTTTCGGTGGGATTTTCAAGCTGCAGCGCTGGTGGGGGAGTGCTGCTGCTGCTGCTGATCGTCTCCGGCTCGCAGAGCGTGTAGTTCTGCATGCGATTCAGTGGCTTGCTGCACAGACCACACATCTGGTGCTTGTAGACGCCGTAGATCTCAAAGTTGAGGATGTTGAACAGGTCAAACTGGATGGTGGCACTTATCTGCGAGCACTCGACGATCAGGATGTTTTGTTCGTTGAGTTCCACACTGCAAGAGGCCTATTTAGGGATTGGATTCAAGTAAATAAGGTTCGAAAACTAACCGAAAATCGTAGTCACTGTCCTCGATGGGCCATTGGTAGGGCTTCTGGCGTACATCGTGCGGCGTCTGGTCCTGGTTGACATAGATGAACACGGGCTCGTCATTCGGCTGACTGCTGTTGTCCGTCCGCGAGTGCAGATTGAAGTAGTTCTGGCCAATGTGGATGCGCAGGCCGTAGTTGCTGGCCAGCCCATGGGTCGGCGAGGGCGTTAGGAACACAGCCATCTTGGGCAGCGGCGAACAGTCGGCCACCAGCAGTGTCAGGCACTGCGCCTGCGTGACAATCTCCCCCAGGTTGATCAGATAATCGTCGAAGGTATTGATCATGCCATTGATCACCGAACAGGAACGTTTCAGTCCAGAGTCATAGGTCAACTCGTGCGAGGCATCGAATTTGGAGTCCAGCTTGTACAGGAACGGGATGTGGTAGATGCGCCAGTTGACGCCGTTCACCTCCACCGTCAGCCAGAAGTAGTCGTTGGGCGTGTGCATTGTGATATTAATCTCCTGGCTCATGTGCAGGCTGTCCACCTTGTGGGCAGACAATGCCGACACCAGGTGATCCAAGCGATTGGACCACAGCTCAAACCACGCAGGCATCTATCAGATCATGGAATGGCAGGGATTCACATAGTATGTAGATTCTTGGATAATGGATTCTCTGTAACTTACGTTATTAAATTTCAGATCCATATCGTACTGCGTTATCGAGGTAAAGTTCTCGAAATTGCTGCGCTTGCAATACTTGGATGTGGGTATGGGTGAGAACTTGAGCACCTCCTTGGGACAGAAGTCGGTGTCCGTTAGCGAGATCTTGTCCGAACGCAGAAAGGCCCGTGCATGCTCCGAAGGCTGTGATCGGAAGGAATGGGCTTAATATTCATAGAACCATCAAAGGAAATGGTGTACTTACTCCAGCACGTGCTGCAAACTGCACTGTGGACCCGTGCTCGGGGCAAGCGCCCTCCTCGGTGGCCAGGCCAAAAACCACGTTGCCATTGAGTGTGTGGGGTCGCTTGGTGAAGACCAGCGGTTCATAGGTCAACTTGGTGCAGGCCTACGGCGGGAGGAATCCAAAGATAATCCCATTTAAATGTAAGTCAAGAATCCAGTCACCCAGCCACCCAGCTACTCAGCCAAGTGGCTGCCACTGAAGCGAGTCAAGTGCTGACACCTTGTATGGGTTGGCTGGTGGCATTTGGCTACTACACTGTGGGCTATCAGGACCCCATTTATCGGGGTGTTCTCTTTCGCAGTGTCTTGTGTGTGTGAAAATTCGTACAGTGTATTTTCATTCGTTCTTTCGTTTCGTCGTTTCTTCGTTGGGTTCTGTTCTTATTGGAGTCTACGATCGTTGAGAGTTGGTTTGTGGTGTTCTGTTCTGTGTTTTTTCCTGAACTAAATCTCAGCTTTGATTGTTTTTTGGTTAGTTTTTGACAGGGACTTCCAGAACTGTTCGGCTCGTGAGTTTGTGTGGGGTAGTGGGACACGACACACATTGCCATGACAAACTGGTAGACAGGCAACGACGACCCACAACAACTGCGGCAACAATTAGGGGGGGTAACGCACACACATCCTGGTTGTCTGTCTGGCTGTCTGTCTGTGGGTAGGTATCTGTCTCCTATGTTCGTGCCTGCCACCTTATTATACGTGTATGAGTCCAACAATGCTTGCCACTCGAGTGCCTGCATCTGCCTCCCTGCCTGCTAGTCTGCCACAATTGTTGGCCCACATTTGACTGACGTTTGGGGCTCGGAAACGAGCCCCGGAACATAGTAGTCCGGGGCTTTGTACGACGTTTGATCAATACAAGGGTTTTTTTCGTCGAGCTAGACAGAAGGCAGACTGCTACGCTACAGTTCGGACGCATTTCTCTTTAATCGAAAATTTTGTAAAATTCCATTTCAACTCCAATATCTATATATTTTCCGAGAATTTCGTTTTGCGTTGTGTTTAAATAATTTAAAATTTTGGGTTTCTTTCTGCAAAATAAATTGCAGTCATGACTTCGGTAAGCGCACAGTACGCCACGGTCTAGATCGGAGGGGTAATCCGTTCCGTAATCCGTTAACAGATTGAATCGAAACGCGTGCAATATCGCAAGTATCTGGAGAGAGCCGGTGTCATAGATGCCCTGAGCAAGGCCC
Source organism: Drosophila helvetica (assembly GCA_963969585.1). Taxonomy (NCBI): domain Eukaryota; kingdom Metazoa; phylum Arthropoda; class Insecta; order Diptera; family Drosophilidae; genus Drosophila; species Drosophila helvetica. The sequence continues at coordinate 8,868,896 of OZ018403.1, forward strand.
TCATCAAGTTGTACGAGGAACAGAACAAGCCCGAGGATGCCATACGCTTTGTGCGCAAATTCATGTGCGAAAGCTGCCCGGACGATGCCCAGTACGATCTGATGAAGAACGACTTGGAGGAGGCCAAGACGAGCATCGCGCGCTTGGAGCAGGAGCTAGAGCGCCTGCGTGGTCAAATGTAAGTGCCCACAAAGCGTATACTGAACACTGATTCCACTGACATGTTTGCAGCAAAAAGTCACCGGAGGAGTACCAGGAGCTCACCCTGGCTGGCTACAAGTCTCTCATGGACGATGAGGAGAATGTTAACTCTCTGCTGCGCAAGTACCTTACACCGGAGCTGGTGGAGGAGTTCATGCTGGTGACCACATCGCCGCCAGTGGATGCCTATCTGTACGATTGCGCCGTCTCGGGCTTCGAGCATCACGACTCGTCGGTGGGCATCTATGCCGCCGATCCGGAGAGCTACGATGTGTTTGCCAAGATCTTTGATCCGATTGTCAAGGACTACCATGCCCAGATGGACAACGACGGAGACACGCTGCAGAAGGACCCCGACTGGGGCAATGTGGATGAGATCGAGAACCTGGATCCGGAGCGCAAATACATCATCTCGGCGCGCATACGCATCGCTCGCAACATCGAGGGCTTCCCGTTCTTCCCCAAGCTGACCGAGAAGCAGTTCATCGAGGTGGAGGAGAAGGTGCGTTCCGCTACCGAGACCATGGATGGGGAGCACATCGGCTCCTATCTGACACTGGGCGACATCGATGCCGAGACCCAGCAGGAGATGGTCAAGCGTCATATAATGTTCCATCGCGGTGACGCCTACCTGACCACCGCCGGTTGCTATCGCTTCTGGCCAACGGGCCGTGGTGTCTACCACAATCCGGCCGCCACCTTCCTGATCTGGGTCAACGAGGAGGATCATTTGCGCATCATTTCCATGGCTCCGTGCGGCGACCTGGGCGATGTCTACAATCGTCTGGTCAACGGCCTGCAGGAGCTGGAAAAGACCCTGACCTTTGCGCGCAGTTCTCGCTATGGCTTCCTCAGTGCCTGCCCCACCAATCTGGGCACCACCCTGCGTGCCTCAGTGCACATTCGTCTGCCCCTGCTGAGCAAGGACAACGATCGTTTGGTAGCCTTGGCCGATGAGCTGCAGCTGCAGATACGCGGCACTGGCGGCGAGCACACCGAAATCGAGGATGGCGTCATGGACATATCGAACAGACGTCGTCTCGGCTTCACCGAATTCGAGCTGGTCAAGTCTCTGCAGGATGGCATTGTGGCCCTGATCAATGCCGAGGAGGAGCTCGAGACAGCCGGGCAGGAGGGCTAACAATGTTTTCCATTTACTCGCAGTCCACACACACAGACACCCAAAAACGAATCAGATTCCAACATGAATACACAACGACAACAAATCACATTCAAGAATGCATCATATTTGGTTAAATAAATAATTATAATAGTCCGGTAAGCACTCACCTTCCAGTCCTCCTCATCGTCCTTGGAGTTGCGCTGTATCTGTCCAATCACCTTGAACCAACTGGATTTCGTGGACGTCTGTACGTCCAGCGTAATGTTCCAGCTATGCAGTGCATCCACATTCTGGGTCTCGTCCGTGTGCTGGAGCGTCAGGGCGATCTGTCGGCCCTTCAGGTCTGCCGTCTTCAGAACATCGTCCGCACAGAAGCTGCCCTCCAGCTGAAACGAGGATTGGTTTACAATTAATCAGGCAAGAGGTTCACTTTGGGATCCTACTTTGGTGGCGTTTTCATTGTACATCAAGAGAGTAAAGTTGCGATCGTGGCCCAGATGAATGGAACTCAATTGTGTGAAGCCAAAGACATACATCAGCAGGCTGACGATCATGTTCCGTGAGAAGCCACTGGAGGGAAGGAAATAATATATATATAAGGTTGGGTTAATTCTATCGAAGATTAACGAGCACACAGATGATGCCTCTGAGAATGAGAGATTGAGCTACGACGTATACTATTTTTGCTGGTAGGAGATGCGTAATCTATGTGTTCTATAATCATCCATTGCATATAGTAATTACTTCTCTATAAACTCTGATTTTAGAAGCATCCCTCGATACTTGATCAGCTCGTTGAGATTCGTATTGATGGCCAGCTGGACGCCCAGGTCCGGCATGGTATACGTGAGGAACTGAAACTGAAAGACAAGATGAGACTCCTTTATTTACAATAATCCAAAGAGTGTGTGTGTACGTACCACATCATTGTTCCTTTCGGGCAGCATAATCTCCTCAAAGGGAGCCGTTGCTGTCTTCGTAATGAGACCCCGCGTCTTGGTCACGGCCCGCGACTTGAAGGACAGACCGCTAGTGAGATTCTGGGGCCGCGAGAAGGAGTACCGAGTGCAGGGGCTGCCACTGATATTGAGGTTGAGCTCATTGCTGAACGGGATGTAGATGAGGAAGCCCTGCTCTCGGTTTATCTCGTGATCGAGATTCAAGAACGGGTTATAGCTGCGACTCCTGACAGAGGCGTACGAGGAGTACCTGGCATCGATCTCCAGCGTATGCTTGGATATGGGCGGTGTGCGCTGCTCCGTAATGTTGCCACGCAGCGATGTGAGCACCGTCGTCTGCAGCAGGACATCCGACGAGGTGCCCAGCACCGTGGGCACCGAATAGCGATTCATGAAGGGCCAGCGGACGGTCTGCATGTTGATGTGACTGTCAGTGCGAATGATCTGCTGCAGGCGCTCCAGAACTAAGGGAAAGTGTTGTATTAATAAGGAAACCAGTGGAGAGGTCCTGCCACTCACGATTCTCGTAGGTCAGCTGGGTGAACATGCGCTGATTGAGGAAGTACGACAGCACTGTCTTGCCCTCCATTTGCAGGATAAACTCCAGATGCAGATTCTTCGAATTGATGGCTGGTGCCTGCAGCATACTCAGCAGACTCTTGATGCTCTTGTAGGTGAACGGATCGCTGCTGTTCCTCGACTGCATTGTGTTCAGCACGGCATCCGGAAGTCCTCGCGCTTTGATGTACAGCTGAAGGAGGATATGGCATAGGTGTGAGGACAGCAGAAGACAGCAAATGTTACGGGTTATGCTCTCACCGCCAATTGACCCGTGAATTTCCCCAAGGCTTCCGTGTCGAACTTGAAGAAGGCCACCACTGGCATATCGGACTTGGGATCGCCCACCAGAAAGACCTGCAGCATGGCCCCGATGCCGAACTTGGAGTCGCGGTAGTCGAAGATGTAGTTGCCGGTCACCCAATAGCGTGGCTCCGGCTTCTGGGGCAGATGGCGATGCATGTAGGAGAGCAGGCGGCGTCTGAGGAGGAAGCAAGGAAAGTCAATGGGTTTGTACTGAGAGCTGGACGCGAGGGGATCACTTGCAGATGCTGGTAGCAGGGATACGTGGTCTCCGATATGCTGGTGACCGTCGTGCGATAGTAGTTTATCATATGCGGATCCGTTTCGCTCTGTATGATGCGGTGAATGCTAATCAGTCGTGCAGCAGTGGGATTGGAGATCAGCAGGAGGGTCACAGCGGCCACGCGCAGCTCCAGGCTGGCGTTGCGTGACTCAAAGATGGGCCAATAGATCTCGTAGATGCGCTCGGGTCGAGTGGGTGCCAGCGGCAGTGTGGTCCAGGCAGCCATGAACTTGAGATCTTCATTCTCATTGGGATCCTGAACAATCGGCTCCAAGTAGTTGGCCACGTTGCCCAGCTGCAGGTTGTTGAGGCCCTGCAGATACAGCATCTTCTGCTCAAAGTCGCGATCGTCTGGAGAGCAAACAGAAGAGAGGATCAGAGGGGGGATCGCTTGAAGGGAGGACCTAATACTCACTCAAATAGGCATTAAAGTACTTCTGCACATACTCCTCGAACTCATCCTTGTCGATTCCTCGAGCCACATACACATTATGCACGAGCGTGGCAAAACTGAGGATCGCCGCCTGACGGACGTCTGGGCGATCGGGTCCAATCTTCAAGAAGTCCTCGCACACGTGGACCAGCTCCGCCGACAGCTCGAATATGTGGAATGGCATGGGAATGAGCAGCTGCACGGCTATCTGCGGCTTGGTCATCTTACGCACGATCAGATGGTGGGTAAGGAACACCGAGGCCTTGGTGCCGATGCGGGGTATGATCTCGTGGAAGATATTCCTGATGGTCTCCTGGCGATACGAGGTGCCGATGTCCACCTCCCGGTAGAGTTTCTTCAGTGACTCGAAGTCCACTTCGCTGAGCAGTTTGATCACGTCCGAGAGCGTCGAGTCGTAGGGCTCGCTGAACTTGAAGTCAGTGCTCTCCAGGGCCTCGGCCAGGCTGTCCAGCAGTCCGGCTGCCTGGACAATCAGCGTCTCCTGCTGCTGGGGATTGCGTCCGCCCGTCGGATCGTTGGGTTCCAGCGGCTGCAGCTCCAGGCTGGATGGCTCTGCAGCCATGGAAGTCTCAATATCAATGGGATTGTCGATGGGCGTCTCGTTCTGGAAGTTCAGCAGCAGCTCGGAGTTGATGTACTGCGCCTCCCCCGTGGACTCGAAGGTGTGTATCAGTGTCGTGCCCTTGGCATGGGCCATGCTCAGGAAGTAGCCCGTCTCGTTGTGCGGCAGCATCCCGTAGATGGCCTCATTTCCGATGATGACGCTCTTCTGGTGATCAAACTCGCAGGTGTTTGGCGGCACATTGCTCCTGGTGATGTGCACAGCCTCCGAATAGGGAGTGCAGGTCTTCAGTTCGGGGGTTTTCCGAATGGATATGTAGTTGGTTTTGTTGGACACAAAGTACTCCGTCCGGCAGGTGCCATGAATGCCAAGCTGTTGAAAGATTAGTTCAATTAAAGGATAATCGATGAATGAGCGATATAAGTGGGGGATACATTACCTCATCTAGGACAAAGGCACCGCTGGACTTCATTTGGAACTGCAGGACGGAGGCAATGGCACGCTTGAAATTCATGGACCAAATGGGATCCCCCTCCTTGAAGACCACATGCGATATGCTCCCGTTGGCGGTGAGTACGATCTTGAAGGGCTTATATGGGGGATACATCTCCTTGTTCTGCAGGAACTTCTCCCCCGAATTGTTAAGCGTTACATCATCGATGACCAGCTGCGAAAGATTACGTTTAAAGACTATTTTAGTCGGGGAAAGCCCCTCGAGATAGTCAGGGATAATACGAGGGAGGGGGGGGGTTGGGTTTATCTAATAAACAAAAAACAAACATTTTACATATGCCTCACACATGCATCGCATCGGATCGCTGATAAGGCAGGGCCTACTCCTAGAGCAGCATCAGTCGCCGCCAGTCAAAACAATCAGAACTGATTACGAACAAACACACACACACACACACACATACACACACACACACATACTTCCAGAGAAATACATAGTATATATACTATACTAGTCTGTTAGGGAAGGGAAGGGAAGGGAACAGTGAATGTGAATTGAATGCATGTATTGGATTGGCAGCAGCATCTCCGACAATGAAAGAAGTTCACAGCCCGAGTTCAGATCATTGTGTACTCTCGTACTCTCCATCTCCAGCTCTCCCTCTCCCTGAGAGACGTCTCTGTGAAAGGTTAAATTGTTTTTAATTCATCTGCGAATTCTGCTTTTCCTTTTGCCATGCCCTGTCGTGTCGTCTTCTCTCTGCGAAGGGAACTGAATGTGGAATGGGATGGGTGTACAATGCCATTCCACAGATCTTCCGACATCTCGATTGAATGAATCGTACAAATTGTTAATGAAATCAATAAATTGATTGAATTTTTAACAGATTTTCAATTGATTTACATATATGTATATCATGTGTGTGCCTCATACATACTCATACATATATTTATATGGGAATTACCATAAGAATATTCCAAACTGCTATCTACTATATACAATAATACAAATATGACCTTGCGCTTTGTTTTATAAACAATAATATTTTTGCAATTATTATGTGTAACATAAGGAATTCGAATTAACAATTAATCATCGTGGGTCGCCTCAGAGATCACATATAAAATATATTCCCAAGGGGAAATACTCACCGCTGCTGCCATGACCAGTTCACTCTGCCTCTGCAACGTGAGCTTGCCCCGCACGATCCAGCCGGTTGTGGGAGGCGATGGATGGCCCTCGTCCTGGGGCTTGGCTCCCACCAGTACATTGCCGACATACTCGTAGAGCATCTGCTTGTTGAGGCCAATGATGTTGAAGGCATGCCCGGCATCGAAGATCAGGAATAGATCTGACAGATAGATAGATTGGGGAAAATTGAAGTTCAATTCGAAATGTTCACTCGCTCGCTCGCTCTCTCCCTTGCATTTGGATGGGCAATAAACTCTTCAATTATCAATTGAATTTCATTTTTTATATACAAGACAGGGCTCCCTCCAATACATTGTATGCGCATGCCATATATGCTATATATATAGCAGCAAATATGCTGATGAGTACGAGTGTATATGACGATCGCGAAACGCTTTTAATCAATGTTATTTATTCCTCAGCGTCTTCAATGAAACATTACGTCATGTTCTTGAATTAATTTCTGATATAGTTTTCGGGATTATCAATTAGGTTACTTTACGTACACACAAACACGGAACACTTGAGTCGCCTCATGGCCAGAGACGTGCTGGACACTCTTTTCACAGTTTCACAGGCTTCCAAAACGGCTTACACTCTGCATAAATCTCTATCACTTTCAGGATATTCGGTATGTATTAGCTGATGCGATTTAAATAAAAAGCCGACGCTATTCCTTTATCACCAAACGCCGCGTCTTGTCTTTATGGAATTTCCACGTCTGCTCAGCTCGCGTTCCACTCTCGGACTGAGCCTCAGAGCGGACTTCAGGGCCAGGGCTGGCCTTGCCTTGCCGGAGGTTCAGTGCTGTGCTGTTCGGTGCTGATAAGCAGAAGAGCAGCTCGAGAGCAATCTCCGTCACTCTCTCTCTTCACAAGATTCTCTTAAAATGTATCCTAGAACAATCGTTATGGTTGGGTCTATAAAAATCTACGTTATTTATTTTAAGAGTAGCGCATAAGATTACTTATAAACGAACTTAGACTTTCGACAAATTGCTCATGTATCATATACGTATAACAAAATACCACACATCACACACGGATATAGGAATAACAGAAAATTGCCTACTTAAAGCTAGAGCTAACGCGCTCCACCATGAGCATGTCCTGCCCTAAAATGGGCACCACCACCACTAGGACCAGCACCAGCACCACCCGCACCCGCGGGCTTTGATTTCTCGAAGCCCGCATTCTCAGCCTCCCCATTGTCCGTGGCGGTTTGTTCAGCATCCAGATTTTTGAGCTGCTGCTGCCACATGTCCGCATAGATGCCATCATCACGCTGGACCAACTGCTCGTGCCGGCCCCGCTCCACAATGCTGCCGTCCTGCAGCACCAGAATCTCATCCGCATGGATTATGGTGGACAGGCGATGGGCCACAATAATTGTCGTTCGATTGGCGCACACGCGGGCCAAAGCCGCCTGGATGTTGCGCTCTGTGTGCGTGTCCAAAGCGGAGGTGGCCTCGTCCAACAGCACAATGATGGGTGCCTTTAGCAGGGTCCGGGCAATGGCCACTCGTTGCTTCTCGCCGCCACTCAGGCGCAGTCCACGCTCGCCTACCTTCGTCTCGTAGCGGTCGGGGAAGCTGAGGATCTTCTCGTGAATGTCGGCTGCTCGGGCCGCCTCATAGACGGCTTCGTCAGAGGCGCCCAACTTGGCGTACTCGATGTTGTAGAAGATGGTGTTGTTGAACAGCACCGTGTCCTGGGGCACCACACCAATAGCCTTGCGCAGGCTCTGCTGTTGCACGAGCTTTATGTTTTGGCCATCGATCAGGATGGCGCCCGTCTGTACATCGTAAAATCGGAAGAGCAATCGCATGATTGTGCTTTTGCCGGCTCCCGAAGGACCAACAATGGCCACAGTCTTGCCGGCGGGCACTGTGAAGTTCACATTGCGCAGGACAATCTTCTCTGGGGTGTAGCCAAAGGTCACATTCGAGAACTCAATTCCACCGCCTGCTGTGAGCAGTGCGGCACATCCGGGGGCATCGACAATCTCCTCATCCTCGCGCAGCAGGTCAAACATGTTCTCCATGTCCACAAAGTTCTTCTGGATGGCCCGATAGTAGGTGCCAAACCAGTTCAAAGGCATATACAGCTCCATCAAGTACGTGGAGAAGAGCACAAAGTCACCCACGGTAAGGGTCTGATGATGCACTACCAAATACACGCAAAGCAGGGAGCCGGCCAGGAGACCCAGGCACAGTATAATGTTCTGTGCGGTATTGAGCATGTTGAGGGTGAGCATCGACAGGAATTCCTCCTTCTGGTACTTGAGAATGGCCTCCCTATAGCAGTCCACCTCGTAATTCTCTGCACCGTAGTATTTAACAGTCTCGAAGTTCAGCAAAGAGTCCACACTGCGTGCACGCTGCTCATTGTCGGCCATATTCATTCTTCTTTGGTATTTCGTGCGCCATTCCGTGATGGCGATTGTGGAGGCTACAAGCAGAAGACTTTAGATGAAACATTCGATTCCAAATTCAAGGCGGGTCAAGATCTCTTACCTATATACAAGAACATTGTGAGGAATACAATCAAGCCGAACCACCAGTTGAAGGCATAGATAAAGAAGGCCACAGCCACCAGCAGATCCAAAATTGTGGGCGTTATGGAGAACACAATATAGTTGAGCAGATTGTTAATCGAGTCTGTGCCTCGATCCATGACGCGCAGCACCTCGCCCGTCTTGCGCTGCAGGTGCCACCTCAGCGATAACTGGTGCAGATGACGGAACAGATCGATCTCAATCTCACGGGTCGTGTACTGCTGCACACGAATCCAGAGGAAGGTGCGCAGATTGTTGAACAGGCCCATGGTGCCAGTGCCGCCGCCTTGGAGGAACGACAGGGCCACATAGATCAGCACAAAGTCATAGCGGAAGATTATCGGCTCGATGGTCAAGCTGTCCACTGAAGAAGGGGAGGCGAGAGATTAGCAAAATGACTGTGGGAAATGCCTCCAACAAAAACATGACCTACCCAATTTCTTGCGATAAATCGGCAAAAACAATTTGATGACGCGTCCGGCAATCAGCATCATGATGCAAATGAGGACAGCGATCTGCAGTGCCAAATCCTTCTTGGGCCACATATAGGGGAAGAGTTTGCGCAGCTTGCGCCAGCCATTCCTAAAAGCGGAACCAGTCTGGGCGTTTGCCTGCGACTCGCTGGATGAGTCATTGTCCACCAGTCGCTGGTGATAGGGCGCCATAATGCCAGGGGCCTTCAGACCCAGCACAAAGATGAGCAGCGAGCAGAGGAAGCGCGTGACAAAGAGGCCCATTTCGATTTGGTCCTTGTTGCTGGAAGGGCAAGCGAAACCATAAGTAATATATAAAAATGAGAGAGGTATTTCCAATTACCTCTTAAGATTGAACCACCAATCCTCGTGTCGCAGATTAATAAAAGCCAGCGACTCATTGATGAAGGCCAGGGTCCAGAAGAGCAGCAATACAAGTCCATGTCCTCGCGTTGGCACCGATGGGAGCTGATAGAAACGCTCCTTGAGTATCAGACAGATGCTAAATGGATATGCAAAGCACACCACAGCAGTCGAATAGATCTAAAGCAAGGTCATTGAGAGGTCATAAAATGGCTTCGAGAGAGACTAAGAGCAATGTACTCACCATATAGCCATAAACAGCACTGTCTGTATAGATGCGAGCATTCAAAAAGAATCGCATTACAGCCAGCACGGGGAACAGGAACAGCAGAAACAACTGCAGCGCATACAGCCGCGACTTGGAGATCTGTGTGGGATCCGTGATGCGAGTGGCATACTTTCGGTACATCAGCAGCTGGATGCAGCCAAAGAGCAGTATAAATCCGCCATAGACCGACGGACCCACGGTGTCCATGAAGCAGTGGGAGATGCCATGCTTGGTCCACACTTCGCTGAGCGTCACATTCGGCGGGCAGTACAACATTTTGCCTGTAAGCGGTTCAATTATTTACTCATTTGACAACGACAACAAGTCGGCTACTGCGATAAGCTGCTCCTGATATCAGCGCACGTCCGACGACGACTGGCCTGCGTTCAGATAAAATCAAGCGCAAGCAATGACTGAATACATCTATGACCAATTGCCTTTGTTTTATGGGGCGGCCGTTTCACAATTAATCTCCGAAATTATCAGTCGCCGAAGCGGCACCAAACGGGAATCACATTTGCCTCTGCGACATCGCACGGGGGGCAGATAGGTGCGCAAAAGGGTGTGGAATGTTCTACAATTTGCACCCTAGTCTTTCCAGCACGGCACCAAAGTTTACGACAGACGATAGAGCATATCAATCAATGAAACTTGCAATTCATTGTATGGAAAATTATGCAATGTTACGCATGCTTTCTGGATGTCTTTACAACTTTATCTGCTTACCCGCTATCAATGACACGCACTAGTATAGGCTATATAATTAATGCTAAATAGTCTGATGGCTTAATTCACAGACAAACGGGCAAACAAGACGCGTAAAAACTCAAACTCACCCAGCGGTTTGTTTTGCTTCTTCTTCTTTCTCTCTCCTCAAGTATGGTCATACGTTATAATTTTATAACAGCAAGTACGGTCACACGTTATAATTTTATAAAACAGCTGGTTTCGATCGCTTAAAAATAGCAACGCTGTCTATCGATGAAAATCAGACGATATACTTGTAGGTGATAGTTTTGTGTGATAAGAACAGCTAGCTGTTAACCGTTTGGTGCCCGCACAACAACTTAAATTTAAATTAAAATTCTTTGTTCACTCAGCAAACAATTTGATTCCTTAATTTACAAGAGAAATCCAACACAAATCCTTCTATTTCTTAGGTGTAACCTCTTTATTCGTAAATTTTTCAAATAAATATTCATGTTCCTCTAATACTTTACACTTACACGAAAAAATGTCACAATTTTGTCTACGCTTAAACGCTAGATCTAGATTATATTCAGTTTAAACTTTAAACTAGTTGTCTGAGTTGGAGAAATGAATATTCAAAGCACAAGGAACAGATCGTTTGATGGGTGGAGGGAGGGGAGTAAACATCCTATATTTACACCGGAGTTATGGTTAAAATTCGCTACTTACGAGTAAGGAAAGGAGGTGATTAAAATCTAAGCAAAACACTTTCGCAGAGTCTCATACAAATTTCGAAGTTGATTTTCGTCTCACTAATCCATCGACTATGGGCTCCACGTCGATGGCTACCAACTAAGTTGTTCAACTTGGGTTTAACTTATTATCACAAACAAGTACATGTACATAATATGCATATCATTACGAGTAGATCCCTATGGGGGAGGCACCCTCTCTGCGTAGGGCGGGCACTCTCCCCCCGCTTACAACTACGAGTTGATCTTGGCCAGCAGGGGCTGTGTCACGGCACTGCCGGCCCCCGCTCCGCGACCCGCCACCTGGGGACACTCGTCCAGGCCATGGCCGTGGCTATTCGAGGCGGCCGTCACCGGCTTGCACAGCAGCTGCTTGTAGTTCTTCACCAGGTAGCCGTAGTGGTGGGTGGCAGGGGCGTCTGCTCCAAGGTTGGCCGCTGGAATGTTCTGGCTGCTGCAGCTGCTCGCACTCCGCTGGGGACTGCTGCCCGTAACCAGGGGCTTGGCCACTGCAGACGCCGGCTGCGGCTGCATCTGCATCTGCATTTGCATCCCCTTCTGCTTCTCGATTAGCAGTGGGGTCTCGTCGCCATCGGCAAACTTGATCCGCTGGGAGCTGCCCAGGCTGCCCGTGTCCAAGCCAGAGGAATTGGCATCGCTGCGACTGCTCGCCAGCAGCGTTGAGATCGTGGGTGAGGGCTTCAGGCGGCCGCGACCGGAAGCTAGCGGCGGCTGGAGGATGCCACTCAGATTGGAGTTCGAATTCGATTGGACATGGCCGTGATTGTTGTTGTGGTTCTTGAGGGCCCCGCTCAGGGGCAGGCGGAAGTGGGCCAGCTCCCAGCTGTCGCTGGCCTCCTCCGTGTCGCGCAGCGAGCGGCTGCTGTAGATGTCGGACGCCTTCTGATCCAGATAGTAGTTCTCAGTCTTTTGGTAGTCGAAGCTGCTGCTGCCATTGAGCTTGGGCGAGCTGGAGCTGATCTTGCGCTTCACGCGGAGATTGGGCGAGTGCTCCTTGGGCGGCGGCAGCGCAATGATCGGCACGGCGGACGTTGGCAGCGGCGGTGGCGCCGCCACAGCCAGCTCTGAGTATTGTTTGTGGAGTGAGTGCGTCTGGCGCTGCGGCTGCTTGAGCGAGGATCGCCGCGAGAGCATGAGTTTGCTGGGCGAGAGGTGATCATCCGGCCTGGGCACCTCTCCCTCCAGCCAGTAGGTGAGCATCTCGCCCTTGCCCTTCATGGGCACAAAGCCCCGTCGGGTCGTCACGAAGGTACCGAACTCGTCCAGGGCCACCTTCGTGGTCTCGCTGATGTGGATCTTCAGGGCCTCCCCATTGGACTCCATGCGAGAGGCCGTGTTCACGGTGTCCCCGAAGAGGCAGTAGCGGGGCATCTTCAGGCCCACCACGCCGGCGACGCAGGCGCCCGTATGCAGGCCGATCCTCAGCTTGAGCCGATCCTCCGGCCGATGGTGGATCCTGAAGTTGTGCACTGCCTCCAGGAGGGCCAGCGCCAGGCGGGCAATCTCCCTCGCATGCTGATTTCCATTGCGAATGGGCAGGCCGGAGACCACCATGTACGCGTCGCCAATCGTCTCCACCTTGTACACATCGAAGTTCTCCACGATCGAGTCGAAGCAGGTGTACAGATCGTTGAGGAACTGCACCACCTGCATGGGTGTGCTCTCCGCCGAGATGGCCGTGAAGCCCACAATGTCACTGAAGTAGATCGTCACCTGGTCAAAGGTCTCCGCCACCACGGGCTGCCCGCTGATCAGCTGGGCGGCCACACTCTGCGGCAGCAGCTGGTACAGCAGCTTCTCGCATTTCTTCTTCTCCTCGTGGTAGTCCTGGGTGCGCTCCTCCACGAGCTCCTCCAGATTGTTGGCATACAGCTCCATGCGCTTGAGCAGATTGTCCACAATGTTTCCGGTTTCATTGTCTCTGGAAAGGAGAAAAGCGAAAGATTATCTAAAGATCCATCCGACAGATCCATGCTGCTCCGCACTCACTTGTTAAACTTTCGTATCATGGACTTGAGGGTGTTGAAGTCTGGCCGCTCGGCAGGATCCTCGGCCCAGCAGCGTCGAATGATGCCATTGATGTCGGCCTTGGTGTCGCCGAAGGGTTCGAGATCGGGGCGGAAGGGCTTCGGCATACGCTGCGGATGGTAGTTTTTCACCAGCTCGATGATCTCTGTGTGTTCGGAATAGTAGAAGGAGAGGCCTGGGGTTAGATTTCAATCGGCTGGGAGTTATTTCCATTCAGGCCTCAGAATGGGGTAAATTGTCAGTGTTTAATGTCAGTTTATGTCCTGCTCTGGCTAGGCAACTGTCTGGCTACAACTCGTATGAGAAACACACACAAACAGACATGTGCACGAAGGACCGATACCTGCAACTGGTTTGTCCACATCTTGTGCCGGGCCGATCGCCCAATTCGATTGCTTACGACATGAATCCCAACTGGTTTCATCACGAGGACCGGCTGTGGTCCGCCTTCAGGGAACAGGACCTTCAAGCGGAATGCCAAATGATGGGTCTAATGATGTCCGTGTCCCGGTCAAGGCGGTTGCCGCCCCCGTCTGTCCTCAGACGGGTCGGTGGCATGGACCACAGAATGCCACCGGAACCAACCGATGCCGACGTGGTCTTTGGCTGTTGCGACAAAGCGCCATCAGAGCCGCACTGTGGCTGGGGCAAATCACGCATCGAGTGGCTGTGGCAGCTGGAGCGACAGCAGAGGCTTAACCAAGCCTGGCTAGAGCCGCACGGCAACATCGGCCTGGCCAGAATTCCAGCCATAATTGGGAGCCCCACTAGTAGTGACATCGTTGGCAACAGCAAGAGCAAGAGCAAGGGCAAGAGCAGGGGCAAAAGCTGGCGACAAGAAGCAGGCTGCTGGTCCTGGATACGTCACAGCTGCGGCCTGGGCCTCGACTCCGAGGACATGGACAGTGTGGTCGTGCCGTACTGCTGCCGCGAGACGAGTTCGTGACTTGGTTTCCGTCTTGAACAGGGCGGAGCAGGCCGTCGACGGAACTTTTTGGGTCAGCCGTGCAATTTGAATTCGATTTTGATTTCGAGTGTGTGCGGAGACCGCAATTAAATTCGTCTACCCAGGCGCAACCGAAACTATCCTCTCCGAAAACTTCCATCCAGCGGCGGGCAAGTGGCACGACTGGAGGGCACGCTGCCTGATCCCCCCCAAACACAAGTCAGTGCATAATTTGATGAATTTTTCAAGTGGTTGCCATTGCTCTCCATCTATCTCTGTGGCAAGTTGTAGACCAAGTTTGGAGCGCCAATTGAAATCGGTGCGAAATCCGAAGTTGGCTTTAGGCTCTGCCTGTCGGGCATTCAAGGAATTTAGTTTTCGCGGGAAGTTGGGGCAACGAGTAGATGAATAAAGTGGCATAAAGTCAGTGCTACTTTTAGTTGAATCGATTTATGAACTTCTATAATCAGTTCATGGATTTCAGTGAATAGCTCAATGATATAGGTGCAATCGAATTTTTCTTACCAGATCATACTTCTGTGACTTTTTTGGGGGATTTTTTCTACTCCTAAACGGGTTTGGATCTAAGATTTATTCGAGGGTTTCATTTACCTTAATAATTTAACATTTTTTTCCGCTGTGAGGCAAACCGACTATTTCTCATAGATTTGGGGCCTTACAAGTTTTTAATGCATTTTTTTTGAGGTATTTTTTTAATTTTTCAAATCTGTTATTTAATTTTAATGTTCTGCTCAGAGGTGGTGCATCTTTTTTTCACATAACTTAAGCATCGTAGATCTGGTTTTATTGATCTTCCCAGTTCTGAGAAGCTGATAAATGCAGCAATAAATTGGATAGCTATAATTGATAGCTTACGCTTACCGTCTGAAAATTATTAAGCTTTCAAACTAAATTTTGATAATTTCTTGCGTTCCATTTTCGCGAAAATGACTATAAAAACTAGGAAAAGTCTAAACAAAATTATTTCTTGGGCTTTCTTGTTGTTCTTAAATGGGTACATTAATTTGGCGTCGCTTGTAAAAATTGATGGATAAATGGGAGTTTATGTGGAGTTTCATAGCGCAATCAAATCTCTCCCAGTCCCAGCTTTAATGCACACATCTTTAAGTCTTAAATCAATTCGAGCACACACAAAGTGATATCAGGTCATTACCGATTCTAACCACCAATTGAGTGATAGTCAGAGATTTGCCAGGCAGGACATTCATGAGATAATTTGTGCACGAAGCCGAAGACCGGCCCCCCAAGCCGCATGCAACAGTCCAGTAGAAAACCACGGACCAACCGCAACATGTGCAAAAATCTTGCATTAAAATTCCGCACAAGCAAAATCAGCCGCAGCACGAACAAGGAAGAGAAATACTTAGCCCCGGACGGCAGACGGTGGATGGTGGACGGTGGAGAGGATACACAGGAGCCAGTAGTAGCAATGGGAGGGAAAAAACAATTGCATACCTTGTGGCGATTTCTCATACGCACACTTGCCGAGAAAGAAGGGGCCCTGTCGTGTGGTTATCTCGTGCACAATGACGCCAAAGGCATAGACATCGCCCTTCTGTGTGCCCTCGGGGGCACGCTGGTGCTCGAGCCTCAAGAGCTCCGGGGCCGTCCACAGGAGGTCTGCAATGGAAGAGGAGGAGGAGGAGGATTGGGAGTGAGAAATGTACCAAAAGGGGGTTTGCGGTTACGTACTGCTCCAGTAGGCGTGGCTGTTGCAATTGCCTCCATCGCTCTCCAGGTCGTAGCGCGACCGTCGCAGCGTGTGGAGGCCAAAGTCGGTGATCTTCAGGACGAAGCGAGAGTCCACCACGCAGTTGGAGGACTTGAGATTGCCGTGCGAGCGAATGTCGGAGCTGTGGAGGAACTGCATGCCACGGACGATGTCGTGCATGAGGGACAGCTTGAACATCCAGTCCAGCTGGAATTGCTCGTTCTCCAGGATGTCCTGCAGCGAGCCCTTGGGACAGTATTCGGTGAGCAGGAAGCTGCGCCTCTGGTCCAGGCAGGCGCCATAGAACTTCACCAAATGATCGTGCTGCAGGTCCTTCATCCGCTTCAGCTGCAGCATGAGGTTGCGTGTGAGCAGCCCCTGGACATTGTCCACCTCGATCGGTTTGATGGCCACCTTGCTCTTGCGGAACATGCCCACGGGTATGAAGATCTGGCGATCGCCATTTATCGACACCATGTCCTCGGACATCAGCGTCAGCTGGGAGCTCTGCTTCACCAGCGAGTGGAAGGATCCTCGCAGGCCCCGTTCGGCGGTATCCCGGAACATGACATCCTCCAAAGAGACTTTCCAGCTCATCGAATTGATCTCCGCTTCGGCGATGTAGTGGCGGTAGCCAAAGAAGAAGCACACGGCCATGATGATCACCATGGTGCCCAGGACTATCGAGAGTATGGCATAGCCGGGAAGAGCTGAAAGAGTGATCAAAATGAATGAAGGATTCCGGTTTTATATGGCTCAAATCCACTCACAATTGTCGGGACACAGTGCGCCATCATAGCCACAGCTTGGACGATCCGATGGCGCCTCCTCGCGGTCCCCTGCCCAGTGGATCTCCTTGTTGGACTCGAACTCCAGGCGATTGTGTAGAAAGTGGGCCACAATCTCGAAGCGTCCCGTATTGGGATTCATATCGAGCAGGGAGTAGGCCGACAGCCGATCCCCATTGGCATCGATGGTCACGTTGCCGGTGATGCCCGTGAAGCTGCGGTTCCACATCCGCCGCACCATATCCGTGCCATTGATGGGGCGTGTCAGCATGCTGGGATCCTCCCGGATGCTTTCGTTCAGGGCGTTCGCATAGAGCAGGACCCCGTCGAAGAAGGACGTGACAAATGCCGAAATCGGTTCGTTGTCGCTGAACGTGTAATTGTATTTGTCCGCTGCAATGGCTTTGATCTGTAAAAGGGATAAATCCCCAAAGCACATTAGTATCAACCGACTCTCCCTCTCATATCTACTCTATAGCCAAGGGGCACCATCGTGGCTCCTGGCACTTTGGTTCCTTAATTGCTTTGGCTGCCACCTCCTTCGTGGAAATTCAATTACGCGTTCGCTCGCCTGGAAATTTCAAAGGATTGCGATGGCTGCGTCGGAACGTCTGTGACTCTTTGTCACAATCCTTGTGGAAATTATTGCAGACCGCCTGCCTAGACTACCACTGCACCACGGCCAAAGTTGTGCCAATGGCGGGACTTAGTTTTGGCCTTCTGCTTTGCCAGGGATTTGGCCCGTCGAAGAGTTGCGACTGCACAAATATACATTGAGCGGAACGGATAAGATGCCAAGAAAGCACCTACTAACTTGTTGGGAGGGGCAGAGACTTAAGGCTTAAAGACTCTCCTCTGGCCAAGTATTGACGGAAAATGTGGCCAGGGCTCTGTCAACGACGACAGCTCATTAGGCCAGGCGGCTCTCATGTGTGCGTCTGTCTCTAAGGACTTAGTACGTGTATCTAGCAGATACATAGAGAGAGAGAGCAAGTGTCTGCTTATCAGTAAGTGCAACAGCAGGAGCAGCAGCCCCATTTTCATTTGCTTTCCTTTGGTCTGGTTCTGGGGGTACTCTGTGGGTTGGCTTTTTACGAGTGCACTTCAGTGTGAAGTTGGGCTAACAAATGCTCTCAGGTGTTGTGGGGGGCTCTGTTTGTTGTAAATTTACCATGTATCAACAGAAAATGTTTACGATTCCTCTCCAGCCCCCTGTACCTGCTACTGCACCTGCTCCTGCTCCTGCTCACCGCTGCAGCTCTATGCAAAATAGGCTGTGTGGTCGAAAGGAGAGGGAAAGGAACGTGCACTGGCATTGAGTATGCATGAGGCTGAGGCTGGCCCAAAAAGCGAGGAATGCCTCCGACGGATAGATGCGAAATAAAAGCAAAAGCAGCAAAAAAAAAAGGAGGCACTACAAAAGAGCAACAAAAGAAATCTGCGAAAAATGTGAAAATTGGCTGCCAAATCCATTTCCATGCAAATATCCATGGACCCCACCCATCGCCCACCGCCCACCGCCCATAACCACTCACCTCATTGGAGACCCGCGTGTACTCATTGTCGTTGGGCTGCTTGGGAGTGACGGTCAGCATGGCGGTGTAGGCCTTCTGGGCCCGCTCATTATTCAAGTCCGTATCGTTCTTATCATACCACGGCTGCGACGTCAGATAGGGAACCCTTCAAAAGATAGTAATAGTACGAAATAGAAGTTATCAATCAAGTCGCTCTCTCGCCCGCTCTAATGTACAGTCTGCCCTTTTATTTGTAATCAATTTCGTATTTACTTTCTGTCTTATCACTGCAGTTTTAATTTGCCTTTGTGCCGTCGTGTTAGGTTTATTGCCAGCTTTGATATGCGTCATAAATTGTTTATAAATAGATTTGTAAAGTGTGCGGAACCAGCAAAACCCACACAGCTACAGCTACAGGCACAGCCACAGCCACAGATACAAAAACATCTTCTGTTCGAAGATGTTCGATGTAAATGCATTCAAAATACATATGTATGTACATCACCCTCTCTCCACGTTAGACGTTATCATCTGGGGCTCGCATGTGTTTCGGTTTAGATTCAATGCTAGCCTGGCCTCTGGTTGCGAATGCATTTTCGAAAATTATTGATTATGAAGAGTGCAAGACATCCATGATTCGGTCACGGTTCAATCTGAATTGCATTTATGAATGGGTTGTAAGGCGATTCGATTGTCGGTGGAAAAACTCATGAATAGTTGATGCCTATGGTTGGAAGAGATTGAGAGAAAGAAGGAGGGGCAGACATCTGGCCATGACTGATGTGCTTTATTCACATTTGCAGTTCTTATGCATGAGATGTAGATGCAGTCGAATGAAGACAGCTGCAGTGATAAAGACATTTTTTATGTCTCTGAGGAAGGGAAGGATTTTGTACTATTAACTCTCGCCATAAAATTCGCAATAAATGCTAATATATATGCCACAACCTATCCAGTGTCCGACTATAATCATGAATTTCTATTTTATACAGCACTTTATGAACATTAAAAATAATGAATGATAGTAACCCAAATTAACGAGAATTCCATAAAGAATTTTATTTCAAAATAGATCTCAATACAATCTTTTCAAGCAGGAAATTGATAAGCTAATTCAGACAAATGCACTCAGCAGTGCGGGTACGAATACGACTAGGGGTATATATAGATTACACTATATATAAAACGCAACATTTTTCCATTGATTGCGAGTGTCATGAAGGTCAGAAGGCGATTAGAATGGATTAAATGCACATGCAAATAAATATAGAAGTTGCCTGCAACCATACGAGTATTCGAGTGAAATATCAAAACTGAATCTATTTGCATAGCTGCAGGGGGAGGAGCTGAATCGGTGAATCTGCATTTCAGTGCAAGCCGAATATTTTAGAATGAAAATATGGCATTTATTATTGGAAGATTTACTTCCAATGGCCACTGCCTTTGGCGCTATTCGCCAATTCTTTGGTGTAGATCTATTCTATAAGCTATCTGGTTAGGGTGAGGCTGCGGTGGGAGACGCAGAGACCCGAGCATTACTCAGCATTTATATTTGTGGGTAATCATAATGATTCGAAGTCCAAGTCCAAGCCCGACTCGGAGTACAAGTCTGAGCTGAGGTGCTCTTACAGTCGATTTGTTGGCTTTAATCGATCTGCCTCTGCCGCTGCCCCTGCCATGTGCCGAAGTGTGGAATTTCCTCAATTTAAAAATAGTTTCTGTGGCTGCCACCGCGAGAGGGGGGTAAATGCAGATGCTATTTATGGACAACTCCGATTGCTACATTTCATAATTTTAATGACCTTGACTAATGTCTGTTCGCTGTACATTCAAATGCCCTGGCACCTCGTGCGCACTTTGTAAAGAATATTTTTGTTCGAGAGTGCGCGTGGAACACTTTTTTGTTTGTTTGTGATGTATTTTTATTTTATTTTATTTTTCATTGTGTTTGATCAAAGTGAAAGGCAACAAACTGATCACCTTTTGTATCTGTGGCATCTGTGTATCTGTGGTGTCTGTTAAGTAATTCAAAGATTTACTCACCGCGAAAATAACTCAATATTGATGAAAACATATTCGCCGCTATCGATCATATTCAACTCCTCGGCTGTCAGCATAATTTGACGTATCGACTGCGGATCGGCGCACATAATGACAACTGCAAAAAAAAAAGCCAGACAATACCAAAATTGAAATAAAAATAGTCATGCTTTTGGCCAGATCTGGTGGCTCTCTTGTCATTAAAAATGTATTAATTTATTGAAAAGCTGTTGATTGTCAGTGGCTCTGACGTCGGTGAATGCTGAAAAAGCGTAAGGAAGACAAAAACACATTGTTTCTTAAATTAAAACTCAAATATATCTTAATGGTGATCCGCACTCAAGTTGATATGAGTCTGAAAGCACTCGAAACAGCACTCGTTTTCGATATTTTTTTAGAGCAAAGAATACAAAGGAGAAACATTTTACAACTAAATTTAGATACAGCAAATATTGAAAGATATAAGCAATTGTCTAATATAAAGTTGGGGATGAAAATAGTAATTCTAGCCCTTAAAAATAGCAGCAAAATTATCTAATGCAATTTGGGGGAGCCGCTATTGGCTAGGTTCCGGTTTAATTAACTCTAATCAAACTTGTCTGAAATTTGCATATCAATTACCAATTGAATGCCATTTAAAATCATGAATAATGTTATTGAAATAAGTTGCATTTTGTATATGTATTTGATGGGTAGAAAATTGATAAAAGTTACCCATTCTGCAAATGCTTTGGCAATATTTTGATTACAAATTTTCAATTTATATTCATGTCCGAAATGTTTAGATAATACTGACAGCTGCTAATTATTTCTGGCTAATGTGAAATGAAATTGCTTCCACAGGCACGCACAACAGATCCGATGAATTGCATCAATTACAATTTCGATATCAATCCGGAAAGTAGTGGAGATAGCAGACTTAAGGTATTCATTCATTTTCTCTGCTAATATAATGCCATCTAAATCCCAAATGCAATTGCCCACACGCTCAAGAGTTCATGTAAATTCTATCAATTACAAATTGAGTGTCAGACCAACTTATGAGTACACATTCAAATGGCTGGCATTCCATAAGCCATCATAAACTGGCCAATGCAATTGCGCATACGACATGCTGTGCAGCACTCGTGATATGCAAACAAGGGTTCGTTCCCAGAAAGGTATTTGCATGTCAAATGTGTTGCCAACAAATACATAAACTATTTTAATAGCAAAATCGGAAACTTCTGACTCAGTGAGAAGTGAGGGAGGTACATACATATGTGTGTATATGTATGATACGTATCATAGCTAAAACAGAGAACAATCAAGTTCAATTTTCTCAGTCGGTAATGCAATTTTCAACGTCATCTTTTGAGTTTTCTTTGCTGAAATTTAATTACTTAAAAGATGGGAGCACAAGCCTTGGGCCTGGACCTGAGCTTGGCAAATTTCAAGTTCAGAAAAAACTTGCAATTGACTTGATTTAATTATGCAATTTTTATTTTCTTTATTTGTTTGTTGCTTGTTGTTTGTCTTTTAAAAATTGCATCCCGAACTTTAGCTGTGTGTTGTGCTGTGTTGTGTTGTTTGTGAGTATCAAGTTAAGTCCTGTGTGTGTGAGGGTGGAGAGTGTGTGTATTTTTATGCCATGATATGAATAAGTAATTAAAAGTTGAGCCCTGAGTCAGCCGGAGGTATTCTCAAGCATAATTGTTCTGGCAGAGGACTCTGAACTTTGCTTCGGTTCATAAAATATACATATGTATATATAAATCAATAACCAAAGCTTTATAAATTATTGTAAGCCATAAAAAAATCATGTTTGCGTAAAGATTGACACCAGGAAGATATCAAATAACAAATTGAATAAATCAAAGTTCGAATGAAAAGATTTCAAGTGGATTTCCTGAGCTGTAACTTTACTTATTTCTTCCATAAATGATTCAATAATAAAATAACAAAACACGTACAGATTTATGTCAAAAGTGTGCTGATTTATGGCAAAGAAAGTGCTCGTATGGACTGCCCTTGAACTCAGTCCTATTGTTAGATATAATCCATAACAGATAATTAACTTTCTTTGTCGGCAAACCCAAAAATAAAAATGCACAGACAACAAACTCATTTAGCATTCGAAACGAAGCACTTGTCGCCATCATTATGTTTTAATTAAAATGTATTATATGGCAAGCAGAATCTATTTGGGAACAGGGCTTCGAATATATGGAGTTTAACAGCAGTCATAAGGTATATATATAAGTATCTCGTTGTACGAAAAATGAATGATATAACAAAGCAGAGTCTTGGTGAATAAATCTTTTGTATATAAATAATAAAGGATAAAGGCTAGAACTAAGACAAGTTTTTGGCTGTGAATATCCAAGGATTTTGCATCAGCCTTGTTCTTGGCCACTTCATTTGAGCTAAAGAAAATTCTTTTCAAGTTTCAATACAAAATAATCAGTGCAGTTTTTTTATATTAATACTCTAGGGGTTTTCCGTAATTTGGAGTGCCTTTTCGAAACAATAAAACCATAACTCAATTAATTCCCTATCAGATGTAATCTCTAGTCATTCCCTCTTCGTTTTTCGTACCCCCATTCAATTAGCATAGAACTGTGAAGCGTAATGCCGCGAAATGCCTCACAAAATACACATGCATAACGATTGTAGTTGTTTATTGTGTTAATTGCCAATAAATGAAATTAAATGAGCTGTAATTAAACAATTTCAGGCGATCCAAATGGAGACAGAGGCAGAGAGAGAGAGAGCGAGAGAGAGAGAACGAGGAGGAGGAGGCAGCACCCGGGCACTCAGGCAGACAGACAGGCATCAAACACTACGTCTGCTTGATATTCGACTATTTGCTGTCACTCATGTGTGTCCGTGACAGCTGACGGCTTCATAACTAGGCCGCTGCTAATTTGATACTTTAATTAATAGCGAATCGTTGCAATGGGCAATATTCATGCCCAATCAATTCAAATTTCACATTTCAATTTATTTACAGTCGAATGCAAACATTGCTCATACGCACCGCTGTGCACATGGGCAGAGTCCGACGGCGGGGACTATAAATAGTACGAGAGACTAATTAATGCACAAACTGATCGGATACATCTGTGTCTATGTATCTTTGCACAGCAGATAGTATCTGCTCCTATTGGACTGGTTTCTTGAACTTGTCTTTGGCACGGTCTCTACAGCCGTGTCGTGTCTATAATTAAATCGTTTTCGCTTTCAATGACAGAGAACGCAATGAGGTTCAAATAGTTCAGGGTGGGATGTGCGCTCAAATGCACTGGCAAGTGCAAGTGCAAGTGCATCAGATGGGCAAACAAATCGACAAGGTCGTCTCTCTCTCTCTGTTGTCTCTCAGTTGCTCATCAAGGAGGTCAAACTACAGATATTCCTAGAGAGCAAAACGATGGGATCAGCCAGAAGAATAGCACAAAATGCATGTGGAAATGCGGAAGTGGAAATTGAAGGAAAAGAATGCATTCAGCTTTACCATAATTTTGTAGACACTTACTTCTCGTCTGCATGGCCACGTTCTTCAGCATTCGTGTGATGTCCGCCTTGGTCCAGGTGGTTGTATCGAATCCCAGCTGATAGACCGAGTGCTTTTCGATGGTATCGTGAATGGCGGCCAGGCACAGGAAGCACACAGAGTTCCCCTTGACCTTGGCATTCTCATTCTGGTAGATCAGGGCCGTGCGCGTCCAATTGAAGCTGTTGAGGATGGCTCGCACCACATTTCCCAGATTATTAACCTGCGCGCCCTTGAGGCGGGTGAGCGTGGAGTAGCTCTCGGACTTTTTGTTGAACTCCTTGGCATTGCCGCCGGTGGTGAGGACAGGGACCTGCCAGACATCCGCATAGCGGGAGATCGGAGCCAATACGTACTCGCAGGGCAGTCCAAACACGGCATTCACCTCCGGCCACTGGGTGTAGATCTCGAAGAAGCCAATGGGCCCGTACTTCGAGGAGCAGAAGGTATCCCTCGAGATTAGCTTGATGTCGAAATGGGTGCCACCGACAAAGCCCATCCGCTGGATGTGCCGGATGCCCAGCTCCAGGACGGGCAGCACCTTCGGCATTATGCAGTCGTTCTTGTTGTCCGACTCCACAGAGGGCAGCAGGGCCACAAATACCAGCTGGCGGTGGGCCACATGGTGGTGGTTGGGCATGGCCTGGGGCGGAATGCTCGGGAAGTGCTGCACCAGCTCCGTGATCTGGGACTTGTGTGAGTTCTTGGTCTCGGGTGTCTTGAAACTGTGCTCATCGGAGCTCGATCCCATGGTGGCCACGCCACCCACAGCCTCGACATCGTAGAACCAGGCCCGGGCAGGTCCTCGACTCGGCAGCAGGACCACCAGCAGCAGGCACAGGCTCAGGCCGAGGCTCAGTCCCCGTAATGTTGGCCGGACCGATCTGCCAACGGGGGGCATCTCGGATGGGATCTGTTCCGAGCTCTCCTCCACTCTGGGGAATGGTGTCGATTTCGTGGATGTCTCTCTCTCTCCGACACTCTCCCTCTCAGATGTTCGATTCGGGATACTCGTTTGTGTTTTTTGGTCAAGCGTTGCACTTTGTCACTGATTTCGATCGCATTATTTATGCGAGTGCTTTTATTGTTATCACAGCTCCTTCTTTAATTCATTTTTTCGAGACAATATATTTAACTTTTGCAGCAAGACCTGCATTGAAATTGAAATTTCGTTTATTAATTACACTGTTTTGTTTGCCTCGATTTTTTATTAATGATCGCCGATTGTTCAAATTTAATTATCCGTCGCGAAACAAAACTTTTCATTAGCCAACTGGTTCTTCCTCCCTTTATTTGGTTGCCATCAATATTAATTAGTATTCTTACAGGGGGCATAATTTTATTTTCTTTTTATTTCATCATCGTTTTTTTGAAGCATCTACAAATATGCACAGCCGCCAATTGCCATTGAAGGATAAGCCGAAAATCCAAAATAATATTTACTATTCGTATTTATAAATATTCGTAAATGCATGCCGAAAATAAGAGCCACATTGCAATTTTCATTCCGTGTAAAACACTTGTGTGTGCTGGAGAATATGAATACCAAAAACACAAATAATAATCGAGTTTCGCTTTAAGAGAAGTCGTTGTCCGAATACTCTAAAAATACTCCCGTTTAGGTAATCGGGAAAAACCTTTTGGACTTTACTTCGAATTCTCAAAGAGAGCCAAGAGTACTGAGACTCAAATAGACACGAAAATAGCAACTCTCGAAAATTCTTTATCCCAAGTTTCTGGAATTTCCCTCGCACAAAAAGGGTATACGAAAACGGAATGCCCACAAAGCTCATAAACAACCTCTTGACTATTTTTAGCTTCGAATCGTCTTACAGATATATTTATGCAAATGTTTGTTAGGGCCAGACGCCAGACGAATAAATTGGAACAATCCAAATCGACAGTCAATGGATTTTAACAGATACAATTCTTAGGAATTGTATTGCGAGATAAACTCGCTTGAAATCTTTTTTTGGGCTTAAACAGAAAATAATTGATTGGAATACCCGTACAATTTGTGTAAGACTCACTTGAGACTCTGACAACGCAGGCTACTAAAACAAAAGGGCTAAAAATAAACCCAAAATGAGGTATTTAAAATTCTTTTGACCTCACCTGAGCCTCGGGGAATACATATTTTGTTTTACTTTGTACTGACACGTATTTCGCCCGGCTTGTATTATTAATTTAGCAAGTAAGAGAGAGAGAGAGAGAGGGAGATTTCTCAGACCGAAATAATAAGTATTACAAATCTTTGATCAGATTTCCGAATTCGTTACAAATTTAACGGCAATTAGAAAAGTAAGTAAAGAACGTGTCGAATCGTTTTAATGGGGGGAAGAACCAAGCTGAAGAATGAGTCAACAGAATTCCGAAAGCGCATTATTGGGGACAGCAGTAGTTCCTGGTCTCCCAGCTCTTGACCAATTTTTCGGTTCTCTATTATCATCATCACCATTATAAAGCGACGGCTATGCGTTCATTAAACTCAAATCCAAAGCTGAATAACATCTAAGGCCCAAAGCCACAAAGATATACTTTTTTATCTAAAAATAACCGCAGACAAAAAAGATCCCTCCAAGCCTTTCAGATGTGGCCAAAAGCGCCAAAAGGCACAACAAACAATGGCAATAAACACAATGCGATGAAGAAAAAACGGATTCGCCATTCGAGAGATCTATATAAAAAATCAAATAAAATAAAGCTACCATAATTATGCCCTTTGGCGTTCAACTTTTTCTCATGCACACATACATACGTTTCTTTCTTAGGATTTACAGAGCGGTAAAATATGAGAAAAATGTTCAGTTATGATCGAAGCTAGCAGTAAATAATATTTGGAGCATCAAGACTAACCTTAAGAGGGGTAGAAATTGAGACATAGATCAATCACAGATCATTCTTTGCCTCATCATTGAATGGGAAACAAATATCTGAAATTCGAAGTATATCTACCCCAAAATCCAGAAATACTCTATCTAATATTCGAATGAACTTGAATGATATAATATTTCTGTTCTATGAATGAACTCGATACCAAATGTAAATCTCTCCCCACGAAACCACAATCTAATAAATAAATATAAATCAAAATATTTTCCATTCATTTTGAGGGTTATCAACTTCTTTTTATGTTATTTATAGAACCTTTCTTTCTACTGCATAATGAAGTGTTTTTATTCCTAAATATTCGATATATTGGATATTGGACATATTCGATATATTGGACATTTAGCAACACTTTCAATCAATTTCAGTTTGATTGATGCCTGATGCCAGGAGACAGACACCAACTCCCATTCTCAAGGTTGTCCGACAAACGATTCGTCAAATGCCAAAAAGTAGGAGAAATATGGGTCAATTTGGGGCTTGAGACGAAGCCAGACAGGAGGGACCGATAGACAGACAGAAAGGGGGGTGAAGGAAAGGAAAGAGATAGCAAATATTTGTTTCTTTCTTTATATTTTATTATTATTTGAATTTTGTGGTTTTTTTCTGTTTTTTTTGTGGGGCTTCAATTTTGTACGCCTTTCGGTTTTGAGTATTTTTGGCCCAATCGGGTCTTAAGAGTTTACACGTGCCGTGGATTAACAGATTCCCACTCTTCACCCCCCTCTAAAGACCTCCACGATATATGTATGGACCTCCATAGGGGTGCCCCATCGTTTAATCAGGTAGCAGTCGTTAGATGTGCCTTGGGATGCCGTTAGACCTCACTCTCCCACTGTGATTGAGACACATGATTTATGAGATTTTAAACTACAATTCGCACATTTTGCGGAGATACTATCTTTCATCGTCCCATGCTGATCGGCTTATGGTAATTCGCTTATTTGTCTCTCGCGCCTCTGACTAATGAAGTTCACGCTTTATTAATAGGTTGCCTAACTGGCCAACTGGCCAAATGGCAAACTGTTCAACTGTTCAACGTCACCTGTCATTTTGGCTTATGGCTATTTTTAGAGCGGAAAGCCCAGTCAACAAACCCCCAGCTCCCCCTCCGCGCCCTGTCCAGCTGTGGCCTACGTACCCTTCGTGTTTCTGCTGTCATCGACTTGGTCATGTCGTTTAATTACTTTTCGGAGACCCACGGACTATGCAAATAGCAAAATGGAACAGATTTGTTTTCGATTTTGAACAGTCAGCTGGCAGCTTGAAACCGTTCAACAGTCGTTAGATTTATCGTTCGGATAATTAAATAATTAGTTAAGCTTCCATTTTTATGGCATATTTATGTGTGATTAGACACCTTAGTAAAAACATTCATTCATATTCAGTAGGGGAAATATATACTCGTATGTATTATTAAAAAATACTTCATTAACAGATGAATATGATGCATGGCAGAGAACTTTGTTACAGTTCTCTTGTTTAATGAATAAAAAACAGACAGCCAAGTACAAAGTGCAGGATGGAAACACTTTTCTCATCTAAGTCGTAAATGAAATACACTTTTCAGCACAAGAAGTACCTCCCAGAGGTTTATCACTTCAGAATATTTATGGCTTAAATAAATAGCAGATATGTTAGCTACTAAAAGTTACCGTATCGTAATCAAATCATGACCGAAAGAACCTTCCTGCTGTCAAGCATCATGAGAGATCATCTAGAATTTCCCTTGAATACAAATCATATAATCCAGGGAATATTTATCATCTCTCTCGTATCATTTTATCATCTTCTCTGAGATCTTGGACCTTAGAGTATTACTGTGTCGCTGTTTATCTCATAGCACATACATACGCACATGGCATAGCCTTCTTTACGGTCATTACTACTTACTACTCTTTATTTGTGGGCTAATATTTTTGTTTTGGTTTATTTTCAATGGTTTCTTTTCCCCACGATTGGATCGACTCGTAGGTGCTGTGCTGTCCAAGCAGATTTTTGCTCAACCGAAATATGAGCTGCACATTTTGTAGAGTGCTCTGTTGTTATTTTTAGCACTACTTGAACAAAATGAAAACACAATCGAATGGCGCGTAGTACTGAGTGTTAGGTAATGGGTAAAAAGCAGGAAACACTATGAAAGTGTTCTCCAGAATTAGCCATAACTAATTATAAAGATCATTAGTTGGATACACGATCTCTGCAGTTCGATTTAATGAACTCAAATCAATCACTGCTCTCGCTAGGCACTCATTTGCCTCGCAAACTGTAATCATGAATCAATTCGATTGGCCATTAGCATATCTTGATTCATCTCTGGCACTCACAGACGCTGCTGATCCGCTCAGCGACACCCGAGACAGGTGTGACTATGAGCTGCCCGTGTAAGCAACCAAATAGTTCCACTATTCATATCCGTTGGTGGGCGTTTTAATTACACTCATTGCTCATTCACTCGTCAGAGTGGCACTCACCCCCCTGCCGTGGAAACTTTATGCATAAATGTTTACGGAAAAACATTTATTTGGACATTGCACTCTTTATGCTGTGAAAAATCAACAAACGACAACAAAACAAAAACAAAGCAGCGACAACGAAAATATAGAAAAACAAAACAAAAATGCGAAAATGCGAAAATGGAACGAAAAATGCAAGGCAAGCGATGCTGAATATTCCATTGGGGGACTTGAATAATAAAAAGAGAGCAAAAAATTGTTAGAAGTCGCTGCTTCGATGCTCTAATGAAGATCTAAGATCCCAAATGAATAGCTAAAGGTACAAAGTGGAGAATGGGTTCGATTCGGTGTTAGATAACATTTTTCACATTTTTTTCCAAAGGCTTTCCATCATATTTGTAATATGTACATTCCTTCATTCCCCTCAACAGAGCTGCTGTACCCTCGACAAATTTTCCAACGGAAACATTTTCAAATAACCGAATAGCAACAGTGAAAAATTCTACAAATTGTATTTCAAGTTCAAC
Source organism: Drosophila helvetica (assembly GCA_963969585.1). NCBI lineage: Eukaryota > Metazoa > Arthropoda > Insecta > Diptera > Drosophilidae > Drosophila > Drosophila helvetica. Next base: position 8,898,559 of record OZ018403.1, read on the forward strand.
ACGTCTGTCAGCACTGACCCCACGCTACTGCTGCCGTTTTTTTTTTTTTTTTGCTTTTCCGTTCTCTCCCCTCTGGGGACTACTGTCCACTCCGCGTCCATATGCAATATACAATATTGTGCACTTTCCGTTCTATGATTTCGCTCTCTCCGATGTCCGATGTCCGCGACCCTTCCAATTGTTTCTCCCATCTCATGGATGTGAAATAATTCCTTTGAAAAGCAATTAAACGGTCCGCGAAAGCGGAGCCCCTCAAAGAGAAAGAATACCAAAAATTGTTGTATTTTGAAGGAGTAAACACGATCTTCTGGCTACTGCGACTGGAATCTGGTAGCTACTGGCTCTCCAGCTATTTGTTTGCTTTTGCGATAATTATAAATACGAAGAAACGGGCAAATAAATAAGCTGGGAATTAAATTTGGAAAGGCTTAAAAAACGTATTTTGTTGTGTGTTTTCAGTGCCATAGATTTAATAATATTTTTTGAACAGAGTTCATTTAAAATTCAACAAATTGTTTGCTCATATTTGTCGAGCTTTTTTTGGGAGACATATTTATTTATATTATTTTATAAGCAATTAGTCATGGAATCGAGTTCCCAACACTTCAAATCTGATCAGAAATAGTTATTTACGGCGAAAATATATGATAAGTGGTTCCAAATATGAACAAAAACGATTATTACTGGAAAACTAGTGCCATAAATCAAAATATTTGTTTACAGCGTTTCCATAAAATTCCAAAACAGTCGGCAATGATAAATAAACAATGGCAAATGCCGCAAACATTTTGCAAGCAAATCGAATTTTGTGGTCAACGCGAAATGATTTGTGAATCTTTTTGGTTTCTGGGATGAATCTGACAGATTTGTCGCTTATTGATTAGCATTAATTTCGTTGCGGTTCCATTGTCGCGCAAGTGTTAATTGTCCGCAAGGGTTAAGCACTTCCATTTCACTCAATCAAAGCATTCATTAATACCATTCATTATTTTCCTTTCTAATTTCACTTTTTCTCTCAAGATTTTGTTATTTATAGATTTGCTTCTATCGCCTGCACATTTTGCCAAGATCTCAATGGTATTTACTTTTAATTATGCGCTTTTTATCTTATCACTCTTCTTTCGTGTGTGGTTGCTGCTATTGATAAGGCATATCGTTGAGCATACAGTGTGAAAAAACCAAAAGCCGTCGCATTTTAAATATTTATATTTCAAATTTTACAAAAACGCGCGATTTATTGAGTTTTTTCTCTTTTTGTCGATGCGTTTCATGCGCGATTTTCTCAGCGCTTCGAACACGCTCGAATCGTAAAACCGAACTGAGGAATCGGAAGCAGCCGGAGACGAGCAGCGGAGACACGACGATGGCGATGGCGATGCCGAAGCTTTGGCAGCGACGCTAAAGCTTTGGCAGAGACGCCAACGCCAAACAGCGACTGCGCTGCCAATTGCTGCGTAGGTGATCCGCAATGGAGGGCAGATGTATTATAGAGGATCCCACCAGGGATAAAGTTGCTAGCTCAATAAATCAAGATAAATATCTGTGAAATCTATCGTCGCTCTAAAGTCAATTTCTATCTGCGGATAGCTGGGAAAAATATTTCCAAAGTCTGAATTCGACAATAGAAGAAAAGTTTACTTCAAGTAGAATTATTGTTTTTTACTTCATACCTATGCAAATGAGACCAATATAATCATGACCAGTGTTATTGTAATTCTGATTTTTATTGTTAGCAATTCAATTGAATTTTCACAGCCTGATATGAATAATAAATCCCAATCAGCAGAAAGAATCCAGACTCTTGGCTAGAACACGCATGTGCTTGGGCTTTCTTTCCTTTCATATGCCTGTTGTCCGTTACGTTCTCACATGGCCAAATCCAATTTGAATATCAACTACGTTGGAGATACGTTCCCATACAGGACTTGTCCTAAAGCACCACTCCCGCTTAGATTACACACGCATACGAATGGGAGGCAGATAATACTCATACGCAGCGTGGCACGCATAAAGCGTTTGGCTCAGTGTGAGTGCAGTGCACCCATGCTTGTGCATTCCATTTCCTTGTTGGTCCCCATTCTTTCATATTTCAGTTTTATTCTCTCATTCGTTCTATCCATGTTTCCTTCTTTCTTTTTCCTCGCACTTGAACTCAATAAATCACTTGGATGAGAATGAGTTTTTTCGGCCCTCCTACAAACAGAAGGAATGAAATGCACTTGTTGCCCTCATTTTATCTGTGTCTTCGTTCCATGCGTTTCCCTCCTATATGCCAGAGTGTGTGTGTGTGTGTGTGTATCTATGGGATGGTGCATTTTTGAGTAGCTGTAACTGTGTGTTGTTTCTTTTTAGTATAATTGTTTGCACTCCTTGCAGGCTTTCGTGTTTGTTGAGCCAGACATTTTCGAATTAAACCAACTGATGCCTAAGATTTCCAGGGGAAGAGGTAGTACCTCTGTTCACTTTGTGCATCACCAATTGGCATACTCAGACAGTGTCAGACTGACGGTCTGTCCCTCTATCTGGGGTCCCTCTCTGTGTATGTGGGATAGCCATAAATTAGATTCCTCCTGCCACGTATCGCATTCAATGCCAGCCATTTCTGCTATTTCCTGTTTGAGGCTGGCATGGCATTCACACAGCTAAATGGATAGACAGTTAAATGGATGGATGGATAGATAAATAGCTGACGGTCATGGCAGATGGCAATCAGAAGGAAATCTACCAGTTTGACTTCTGGGTGAATGGGAGGCCATAGAAGTTGTTCCTGTTTCTTACTGAAGGAGCCAGAGAGCATTTCCTTTTGAAATTGAAATTAAATTAAATTCCTATTCCTTTGCCGCCCAGCCGCCCAGCCACTTTTGCCACTCATCTTTATATGCAGCACGGACATTTACATTAACATTTTACACAGACGATTCTGGCTTTCAGTGCTGTGCCCTGTAATCCATATAAATTGTCAATAAAGCGCAAATGACTCAAATGGAGTTGTCTGGTAAAAATGTTAAGCATCCTCTCTGCTGTTCCCCTTCCTTCTCCTTCCGCCGGATTGGAAATGGCAGCAGCTGAAAAAAGCACTAAGGGAAGGCCATCGAAGAGAGCGAGAGAGAGGGAGGGATTGAGTGTAAGCTGAAGAATGCCAATGTTGATTGCACCGGGCAAGGACGCCATCCGGAACCAGCACAATGACTGCCCACAGACATCACGCATACGCCACCGTTGCTCCAAACTCGCCCTTATCCCTTTGTCCGAGAAAGCGAAATGTAAACGAACTTAAATCAATTCCTTAAGTATCGTTCTTATTGAAATTAATAAATAAAAGTCTGTTAATGCTTCCTCCACCTCCACCCCCTGTCTCTGCGGAGGCTTTTCCATTTCCTCTTTCCTTACATTATATTGCTCATACGCAGTGCTGTCTGCATTCAATATGTGCCTTCGCTGTGGCTCTTTATGCGTGAGGATGAGCTCCGAGCAATAACTGTAAATGAAAACAACTGTTGAAGCTGCTTCTATTCTCCAGATCAATGATGAATCCGGCTCGAAGCAGCAAATGTTGATGTTTTCGAGTTGAGTTGTAAATTCGAACTGTTTTATTTTCAAAACTTATGCACTATATATAAGAAAATTATAAGGTAATTAAAACTAAGAGCAACGCTAAGAAAAGGAGGGATGTGCGGCACTTGTTCCCACGCTAATGCCTTCTAATGACCCTACTACCCATATACCACATGTGTTAATAGATTTGGGTTCGACGACAAGTGGCCTCCTTTAAGTGGACTGTACTGTTTATTATGTGGCTTGTGTCGGTGCCTGTTCATGTTTTATGAGCAAAAACAAACAGGGAATCTTTTTGATAAAAAGTGGGAGAATATTAGCATAATAGGGAATATTTTTTTCTTTCTACTGATTGAAGGGACTCATTCTTTAGGATAACAGAGGAAGCAGCACCGGCAGAAGGGAAAGTACTCCTCTCCAGAGAACTGGTATAGTAGCATTCTCTAGCTGAAATGATTAATTTCCTCTCACAAGCGTCTACATTTATATAAATTGCATACCAAAATATCATATTAAAATAGTTTTTTAACTTGAACATGCACTTTTCGTGTCCCAAACAATTTGTGAATCTTGCACTTACACTTCAAACTTATTTCCATTTTCTCTGGCAAGTTGGCTCCGCCTTTAGCCTGGCAATATGCCGCATCAAAGGGATTCCACAGCTTTTCCCGGCGATAAAGGACAAGGAAAGTACTAACTGAAAAATCTCACAGTCAAGTCGTTTACAACTCGTTGTCTAGCCCACATTTTTATCAGACTACTACATGCTTGTGTCTGAACAATTGTCTTACTAATGTCTCGAGATAGAGATAGAAGGATAGCTGTAAGAGGCTGCATATGACAGAGAAGACAGGACAACGCTTTGATTTGTTGGGATGTGCTTGTTTGTGCAATTAACTCGAGCTTTGGATGGATAAATAGCTCAACAAAGTAGGAGAACCTCTCAGATTGTAGGGTGGTTGATTTGCAGGATATTTCTAGGAATCCTTTTGCCTTATTAGTGAGTAGGTAGTGCCAAAGATTTGTGTTCAACTTTTCAACGTAATTAAATCAAATAACTTCTCAACAAATTGGCGAGAAGAATCTATACGGGGTAAAGGCCGGAACAATGGCTGAATTTTATAATTAATTCCATGTATTTGCATGCTTAATCAAAAGGCTGCCTCGTCTTTCACGGAAACTTTTCCACAAAACTTTTCTTTCCGCTCTAGCCTAATGTGTTGAGTACACTTTTCCAGGCGGATGGGGTGTTGGGTCCTGGGTATAGTCTATCAAAAGTTTTAATTCTATGCTGGAAAGTCAGACTAGGCAGGAGGCGAGGTTCGCCCCTCTTCCCACTTACCGCTTTAACCTAGGCTGTATTTTCTAACATTGAATCTCCCTCATGCCCTTTGTGTGTCTGTCGTTCCCCGTGCGCGTCAGTTGTGGCAGCTTGTCTGTGCCCCTGTGGCTTGTTGCAGCTCCCACTGTGCGAACTGCATCAGAACATCACAAACTAATACCAAAGCCCCAAAATGACTGCAAAATATGACTCTTTAATACACTGCTGAGGCGAAAGGGTACGATGCGTGCGTACATTGGCTATGATATGGAATCCAGGGAATGTTTTTCCAAATAAACAATCTTCCCCAGATTAAACCCAAGCAAAAGAAATATGCCTTAGAATTTAACGCTTAGAAAAATGTATCTCACTCTCTGAAGTACTTTTCCCAAAGTAGTCTAAAGTTAAATTGTTTTCCACAAATAAAATCCATTTTATTCAAACTTTCCCACTGCGATGAGTCCCAATTTCTTTCAAGTGAATTTACAGTTCGTTAGTTTCGAACGAATTTGATTGCCAGCTCGACTGGTTTTTGGGTTTTCGGGGGGCTTTGGCTGCTACCAGCTGGGGCGAGCTGAGCGATGGCCACATCTGGTGTCGGCATTATTACCCAGCGCTCAGTCCTGTTAATGATGCACTGCGGCGCACTGACAGGCAGTTTGACCGTGACACCAACCACACTGTGACACCACGGTCTCCCCTTGCAGTCCTTCTTCCCTTGATGTCCCTCTCCAGCACTTCTTCCCATCCGTTCCATCCGTTCTCGGTCTCTCCCACATGGATGAGAGCTTTGGGAAATTTATAGTTTTCCCCACTTTAACGATTTAAACCGCACTGCAGTGGCCCCAGGAGAAACAGCAGCATGCAAATAATTGAAAAAGTCAGCTACTCTGTGGCATTATGGATTTCTTTTTGGCCAATATGGCTACACCATTTGGTCAGCCAATTAATTAGTCAAGGAAATTGAACGAGACTGCTACGGTTGCAAAAATATTTCCCATAGCTTGCGGTGGTAGCAGAAATTTCCGGATATCTTTGAGCTAAAATCAACAAAATATTTGACATGAAAAAAAATGTGAATAAAATTCGATAAATTTCAAATATATGTAAGCCATAAAGCGCTAAAGAAACATTTGCCGCACACTGCATTTACATATATATGCTTCCTATGGTTTTTTTAAGCAGAGGATATAGCGTACATTTATGTTTATTTTAGCCATTTTAAATTCAATAGAAAGCTTAGCAAAATCAATGGGAAACACATTTCAATAGTTTTTCTAACTGTCAGACTGTGAGACAGGAACAACTAAAAAAGTGGTTTCCGGGCGCCAATTACACGGCCAAAAACAAGGCAAACAGCCAAAATGTGTGCAACACTTTTTTACCCGACTCTGCTGTACATTTGGCATTTTCTGGTGGCTGCCTTTGATTGGCGAAATGTGCAAATGCAAACAGCAAATAATTATATAATTTGTGTGCAATTTGTGCAGGGGTCTAGAGAGGGGGTAGGTGTGAAAATATGGGAAATATTGCGCATATTTTATGGAATTATTAAAGAGGGTGAATAGTAATGGGGGACTCTGCTGCTCCGTTTAACTTTAAGTTTTTCTCGTAGCTATTCTAAGGCTGGAGGTTCAGGGTCCTTTAAATAGGTTACGCCCTGCAGCTGTCAATATAATAGTAAAAAACTTGTCTCCCGAAGACGGGGGACAGACCTTTGGTGTGTGTGATTTGCCACATTTGAATAATTAATCAGCGCCTGGAGTTCAACCCGGTCAAGAGCCATTTGTTTGTCATATTGATAGCCTTTCTTTTAGGTAAATATCCATTTGTTCTGAATCGCACCAGACCAGACATATTAAATGCCACAAATGCATAAAGAGACCCCATAAGGGACCCTGTCAGTAGGCAAATTGGGGTTAAATTTAATTGAATTTATGCTTAACTTTTGTGCGACCCAGCTGAATGGTTCACTTTGCTCCGTTGGGTGGAAAGTGGAGGCGTCTTTTCCAACAAAGCCACACTATTGTTCTCTACTTTTGTTTTCCCATATGCCACCATCTATCGTGGGGGCGGCTGGTGGATGCAGCCACTGTGCGATGCAGGGGCCTGACAGGCGCATAATGAAAAATTCCAAAGATGACATTGTGATTTCGGTTTGGGGCAAACAAGATTATCCTTATACACAGTCTACTCTTTGCAAACCGTATAGAGCCAGAGAAGATAATCCTGGATATTGTGGAAATTGATTGGGAAAAATGCAGCGCTAAAGATCAGAGAAAAAATTCAATTAAATGAAGAAGAAGTTGTTTCGAGTGTTTCTATTTCAACTCAAATATCATACGGACAAAATTTGTGGAATAATTAAAAATTTACTCTCAGCACATTCACATTTATGCAGATTTAATTCACTTTTAATGGTTGTTAAATACGCACACAAATAAATAGAAATGTTTCGTTTAGCCTAAAGTTATGGTTTAATCAAAGTTAGATGTCCCCAAATGTGCAAAAAACAGCACAACAAAACGTTTGCAGTCGGCTATCTAAATGTTATGGTTATATAATAAACACATTCAGAAACACACGTACATGTATCTGTTATCTACAACTATTCGCACCCACACCTTGTCAGACAATGGCACGATTGGAATTTAATTTTGTCTCATAAAAAATTATTATAACGGTGTGGTGTGGCTGGCGAAACTAATTTGCATACATGACAGGCAGGCAGGCAGGCAGGCAGGCAGTCAGTCTGTTTGGCCAGAAAAAGATGAAAGGGATGGTTACTGCCAACAGGAGTGGCTCCTCCGGCATTGTGGTCTATTGTGCTGCCAGTTAATGAGGTTTACAGTGCTCTCTACGCAGCTCCATGCCACAGGCTGTTGCATGCTGCTGTGGGTACTTTTGTTGCCACAACAGGACGGTCTGGGTGGGACACAGTGTACGACTATTTCATAACTCAAAACTCAGCAAATAAATGTACGAAATTTCCGCTTTTTTATTGAATGAATTTCCTTAAAGGATACGCAGTGCTATTTGCCCTAAGCTCCCATTCAGCTGAGTGAAAATTAAATGAAAATTTGCAACTTTCTGTCGGCGCCAACGGATAATCAACTGCGAACATGGCTTTTCACTCAGCGATTCTAATTGCATGCATTAAAATGAAACTTTTTCCTATTTCCACACGCTTTTCCCCCTCCACTACTGAGGGTGTGGCTTATCTAACAGTTTCCACCTTAAGCGACAAATCAGCTCGGAACAAATTAGTTATTTCAGACAGTTTTTCCCGGGCCAACAAATTGAATGGGGAAAATTACAATTGCAGCGAAAATGAACGAATCAAATTAGGGATAAAAATGAAGCTCAGCTCAAGTTGCAAATTTCCCAGCAAATATTTGTAAGACTTAATCCTATTTTCCAGTCGGCAAAAGTGCTTGCAAACACAATTAGTCGAAATTTATCTTGAATTTTTGCTTGAAGCCCAAAGTTTTCCAACCCTGAACCAACAAAAGTTTTCGGGTGTCCGCACCGATAAAAACTTAATTTAATGGTTTGACTGTTTCTGAAATGGGAAGGAATGGGAAGGAAGATTCTTTGATTTTTTATGAATTTGCAGTCACGATTTTCTGGTTTTTTAGACCAAGCAATTTTTCGCACGGGGAAATACAATTTTCCGCTGGCTGACGGGCGACAGTTTACCATATGCGCTGACAGATGCAGGTGCCAGTGCTAAAAACTGCGGGTACATATATAATTGACACGTGAAATGGTGCGAAAAACTGTCGTTTTGTTTCAATGAGGCTATAAAAAATTACTAGGAACGAATAAAGAGGAAGGTGTTAAATCAAGAGCACTTGAATGCGCTGAAGAATTTAAGTGTGAAAGGGAAAAGGTCGGTCAAAATTGGAAGGAATGCCCCCCGAAATAATAAATTATGTTGAACGCAATTTTATTGCACAGTGCAGGGACGTTGTGGGATTTCCCCTCCGTCTGTAAGAGTGTGTGTGTGTGTGTGTGTGTCTCTGAGTTCGGGCTTGGCTGCTTGGTGGCCTGCAAGCTGACGCCAAAGCCAAGGCAAATAAAGGCAGTACAGCATAGCGAAACGAAACGAAACGAATGGGGAAAGCCCCCGAAGAATGGAAGCGGAAATGCAGCGCAATTCATGGCACTCTGGACAGAAAAATGCATTTAAGTGGCATATAAATTTCGCACACTCGCAAACAACAGCCGCAGACACTCAGACAGGGTCCTGCTAAAGTCGCAAGAGTCCCTCTGGCCGGTGGTAAGTGGCAGAGACAACAATTTGATTGTTTTGCCCACTAGTTGGGTAAATTTAAAGGCTGAAATGCGACGGGAAAAACATTTTGAACTTTTGTCCGGCATGTTAATTGAGTTTGGGGCTCTCTCGCCTCTCGCGAAAAGTAATGAAGTGGTCATGCAATAATTTTCTATGGTTTCCACAGGAAAATGGCAAGAAGATAGCTGGGAAAGGAGCAAACGAAAGAGTGGTAAGAGACGCTGCTGGTCTTGAGGCGTCTCTCCAAGGCAATTAAAAAACGAGGGGGAACGTTATGAGCCGCGTCTGCGCCGCGGCTCTACTTTATACCCGGTACTCAGTCAGTATATATGTATGTGAGCTTGTTGTAATTTATTACATGTTCGCAAAAGGAAAATATTAAATTTTAGCCAAAAAAAAACAATTTAAGTCGAACCTTTTCGGAGATTTTGATCTATTAGATGTTTCCATATTGGTTAACATAAATTTTTTACATCTGCCATTTCTACATGTTTTTATCTACTTCCTACATATACATACACGGCTGTGTGCGAGAGAGAGAGGGAATCAGTCTGCGCTTGGGAGGCCACTGAAATTTCATTTGTTCCTTCTGACTATATTTATGATCCGATCTGATCCAAATTCAATACTCTGATAGATATAGTAATTTTCTATGATTCTGCGTTTTTGGTTTTCCCGTATCTTCAAAATTGTAGATTTTCATCTTTTGTGGGGGCGGAAGGGGGCGTGGCCAAATTTTAAAACAAACTCGTCTCGGTTTGATATCACAGGAGCTTGGATAGAAAGTTTGGTGGTTCTAGCTCTTATAGTCTCTGAGAACTAGGCGTCAAAAAATTCGATCAGGCATAGCGCCTACCCCTGTGTGTGAGAGAGAGCGAGAGGGAACGATGCATTTCGAAATTGTTTTCTTCATTGTGGCTATATTTATGAGTCGATCTGATCCAGATTCAACACTCTGATAGATATTGTCATTCTCTACGATTCTGCGTTTTTAGTTTTCTCGTATCTTTAAAATTGTGCATGCCACAGATTTTCGTCCTTGGAGTGGGCGGAAGGGGGCGGGGCGAAATTTTGAAATACACTTGTAACAGTGCGATAGGACAGGAGTCTGGATACAAAATAGTGTTCCTCTAGCTTTTATGGTCTTTGAGCTATAGGCGCTAATGAAGACGGACAGACGGACAGACGGACAGACGGACGGACAGACAGACATAGCTATATCGACTCGGCTATTGATGCTGATCAAGAATATATATACTTTATGGGGTCGGAAACGCTTCCTTCTGGGTGTTACACACATTAATTTTTTGCACAAATCTAATATACCCCTTTACTCTTCGAGTACCGGGTATAATAATTTGCATTCTCTTTCGCAAACATGAAGGCCGGCATGAAAAAACCAATTTGGGCTAAAGTGAGGGAAATTAGCCATTATGCACAATGAAAAATAATCTAATCTTATGGCAAAGATTATCTAACCTAAAGGTAATCTACACCTATAAATCTCTTTGTTCCTTTAACGAATACCGAGGGGATAGTCTCAAAGTTATTTTCCCGATGAAAAGATGTACACTTTTCAACGATTCCCATGTGGAACCATAGCTTTGATGAGTCTAGTCTCTTGTATATTTAAACTTTGCCTTAAAGTTGTTCAACATATTTTTTGTACAACGTTCCTCGGCCAAATAATTTGCAAACTCAACGAAGTTCTAACCAGTGCAAACCTCAGTGCAAAAAAAGCTTTTATGGCCAACGTGAAGTTGTGGCCACGATTTTTTCTCAAGCCTGACTGCCCGGCCACTCCTTTGGGCCCCGCCTCCAGGAGGTCCTACCGGACGCGGTGCGCCCTGGGAAAGTTGTGGACCTGAGCACAATGTTAACGACAGGCGTGTGGACAGGATGGGGGGAATGTAGGAGTGCGATTGAGGATAGCGATAGATACATGGAAGGGAACACAGATACATGCGAGCACACCATGGAATAGCCATAGACAATGCATAGCAAAAGCGCAAAAGCCGGTAAACAAAACAAAACACAAAAAGAGCAGAAGAGCGGAAACTAAACAGGGTTAACAAGCCCGCTGCTTTCCGGCGAGACCCGTGTGGGTAGAGAACTAAAATCGAAAGCTTGTTATTTTATTTAATTGCATGGCCAGCATGGCAATTTTCATATTTGTACAGTCACAGGGCACACATGAAAGGAGAAATGGAGCAATTGACTAATGCGAATGTGTTTGCGCAACATGCTTAACTGCCTTTGCTCAGGGGTTGGCCAGTGTGATATTATCAACAACAGCTGTCGGGTTATAAGTTGTAGAGGTCAGTGATGGCAATAAAATAGATCAATTATGGGTAATTTCAAACTCCCCACAAATTACTGCTTCCCCTCTCCCAAAGGATCGTTTTAGTCACGTTTCATTAGAGCGCTTTCGATTGTGTTGTTTCGATTAGTCGAAGGTGTACCCCCACGGCGAATGCGTAATCTCAAAAACCACATTCAACAAATTACACAGCGAGCAAACAGAAAATTCGTGCTACGTGACGCGCAGAGCGCTTTATTGTTTATTTACAGTTGAGTGCAATTTTCATTTGTCAAAAGGAGAATAAATGTGTTTACCCTTGGCGCATTTGCAGACGGCAACTGGAGGTCTTTTTACACTAGTTTTTCCGCTCTTTTTCTGCGGTTACCCACGGTTCATGGTAAATTAATTGCGTATACTCCGGGTGTGCGGAATTTACTGATGATTTCCGCTCCAGATTTTATTGGTTTATGCATGTTTGCAGTTAATGCTTTTGCATTAAAATTTAATTAGGATTTGTGACAAGCATCTGTGACAAGTTATCAGAATGTGTAAAAAAGCATAGTCTAAAAAAGTTTGACAAATATATTAATAAAAGTATGGTAAACAGCTGGTGGTTTCAGATTCGTTATATTTAGTTCAGTGCATTTAGTTCGGTTTTACTGACAGAAACCAAGCACTTAAATATATTTATTCAAAAAAACTCAAACGAAAAATAAGTGCCGAATAAATGCCACTGCAAAAGTACAATTTTTCGCTCGCATTGAATTGCAGATTTCCCAATTTGTATGTGCTCAGTTTATTATAGCAAACAAATCTCTCATGTTTCACCCGCTTAAAGAAACCAGGGAAACTCATTAAATCTGCTAAAAGTTGAACTTTTTGCAAAACTTGTTCCCAATTTTATTAGGGGTATTGTTAAACTCTGCTTGAATTTGATTTCATCCTGTTTTATTTTGCCAAGCTCGACTCTCTTCTCAGTGCCTCTGACTCTGATTTGTTTTATGGCCAACAAAAAGAAAAATCTGCAGCCAAACATTGCAGCCAAATGCGGTGACGGCTTTCGCTTTGAAAAAATGCACAATTTATTTATTTATTTTATTTGTTTAATGTCTATCAAAGCATTTCCTAAACGATTTCTCTTTTGGTTTTCGCTTTGTGCTCTAAGAAGATATATAATCGACTCCATTCAATTCCCTGGGTAGCTGCAAGGCTGGAATCTTTTATTGCTTTGAAATTTGCTTTGCTGCTTCACAGTTTTCCCTCTCAGCTTCGGCTGAGATTTTCCTTTTATTTTTCTTATTTGGTCTGAAGAGGCGTAGTTTTATTTTTGTTTGTTGCTGAAGAGTTTCAGTTAAAGTGGGCTAGAAACTTCGGTTATCCCTGAGGGGCATTTAACTGGTCGATTTTTATCAGCGGAAATGGAAAAAAAGCGAACAAAGTACTTGATTACTCTAGGGGTTGTCTAAGGACTGCCTTTGCAAGAAAACTTCTCAAGACTAGATTCCAAAACATGTTTGTTTGTCGTTTATTCCTTCTGTAATTGTCTGTAATTAAATCCCAGTGTAGAACCCTATTCTTCACCTTCTTCAGCCCAGACCTTCCACAGTTAAACGTTATGGTATGGCTGCAATTATATTTATACCTTTAGCTATCTCTACACCTTTGTGGCCCCACCGCAAACAAAACCCTACCACTTTCCATTTAGATGCACAACCGACTGACACTTTTCCCCTCACCACCCGAAAGTATGCAACAGTTTTCCGCCCCGCATTTCCGCCGATGGTAGAACAGAACGGGTGAACCATTTTGCGATTGACAAACATGCCGGCTTACATATTGCTCTCCTCTCGGATGCGTGTAGGTCTGGGAAGTCTTGGGGATTTTCCATGGCACATTGCACATATCCGTTGCACAGACTAATACAGAGTTTGTACGTCAAACGCAGTGACAAGGTCTCCATTTCTTCCCCCCACACCACCCCACCCCACCCCACCACACCACACTTTTTTTACTCTATTCTCGCATCTCTCTATCATGTCTTATATGCAAACATTTGTTTTACCCTTTGTAAAACGTTTCTCTTCAGCTATCCTTTCCTTCGCACATTTCTTTGCTGCTGCTCATTTTGCTGTCGGACTCAGATGCCTTTGAGCTGCTTGCTACATGTGGCATGAAGATGTCTTGGGTTGCATCTAGTCCTGCCTGCAGATGGGAACAATTAAGAACTTCAGCTCGTCGCATGCATTTTTTATCAGTGGGCAAAATTTCAACGGTAATTTCCATGGAAATAGAACCGAAAGTGTCTTGTAATGGAGAGATTTGTTTGCTTTCAGCAGCTGGGACTGCTGTCCAGGATTGTCATCATCATCTTCATCATCCAACAGAAAGTGTACCCTTGACTAATTGTTTTTCTTGCATTTCAAGCTGAAAACTTGCTACCAAAGTTTGTGTCATAAGGCGTCAAAAGTTGTCCTTACTAATCAGGCAAGTTGGCGATAAGAAAACGTTGAGTAGACCAGAGAGAGAGATCAAGAGAGAAAGCCCTAAATGATAGCTGAGAGCTCGAGAAATCCTTATTAATCACAGCAAAATGCAAAAAAGCAATTTGGTATTCAGGTGTTCTTAGCTGTTAACAGCTTTTGGCTTTTAGGGCAGCTCCAGTGAACACGTGACGCTGGCCAAATAACGGTAAGAGTCGCTCCTGCTCCTGGTCCTGGTCCTCCTCCTTTCCGTCTGTGTGTGCGTGTGTGGGCTATCCACATATGCACTTTACTTCTTGCGGGTGTTTGCCAGAAGCCAAAAAATGTTGAACGACTTGCAACAACAGCAGAAACTTTTTAATCCCATGGCAAGAAGGAAAAAGACACACAGAAAAACAAGGGAAAATGTTTTTCTGAAATATTCCAATTAGTAAAAGATTCCAAAGTAAAATGTAATTAGATTGTTTTTGGAATATTCATGTTTATGTGTGTTTGCTGATTGAATTACAAACGCAATGAAATTTATTTTCCAATCGATTCGATTATATTTTCAATTTCGATTCCGATTCCGTTCGGGCTGCCAGCTGAGGCCCCCTCCGCCATATGATGCCTAATTGCGAATGCACTTAGCACCCACATACCAGTACAGATGCAGATACGAGTGCACAATCAGATATATGCTAATTTGCATATAGTACTTGGCTTGTCTCTCCCAATGCCTTCTGCCGCATGGCCTACAACATTCGACTCTGATTGAGCAACTTTGCTTGGCTCCAGAGCTCTGCCCGGACTGAAATGGCAATCAAATGGCTCGGCTCATGTGTTCCCACTAAAAGCCAATCCAATACCCCGCCAAGGCTATGATTCTACTTTGTTTGCATTTCCTGCTTGCGAATAACTAAGCGAAATTTAGCGAAAACTCTCCAACAATCCTTGCCCAAACTTTTGCCTTTCTTTTTGTTTTTAGTGTTTTTTTTTGCCATCCATTTTTTTTTTTGATTTAGTTCAGGGTAAACTTTTGAGTTTTGTTTGGATTTCTAATGGAGGGGGGGCATACTGTTCATTTTATTAAAGCCTAATAAATATTTAAGAAATATTTATGGAGAGTTCTTATGACTAAGAAAAGGGAGTGCATAGATTTTACATAATAGAGATTTAAGAGAGCTGGAGGAACCATATTGTGATATATAGCAGGCCAAATCAAATTGAGAAAAAGTGCAAATTAAATAGCAAAAATCTCACTATAATCTTCCCTAAAATATATACTACAGCACTCTTAAAGATTTTGTTTTGGGATCTGTGTCTCATTAAGATCTCAAGTGTTTTGCGGCACAAAAGTTGCGGCCTGCAACTAAAATAAATTGCCCAAAAATTACCGCATTAATCGTGCCGTGCGCTTTCCGCCGGCACTAACTGCCGACATATGCAAATTTATGACTCTCTTTTTGCTGTCCTACAAACATTTTTAGTTAAATGGCCTTTGTTGTGATGAAGTGGCCTTCTTTGCAGGCAGGATCAAACCATTTAAAAAGGACCTGCTGCTAGAGCTGCTCTGAGAGGTAATCTAAGGGGAACTGCAATTTTGGGAACAATGCAATTCCAAGAAGAATGATTTATGAGCCAAGTAATGTTAAGTGATTCGCATCTTTTCTGAAATGCACTTTAAAGTTTCTTTCAACCAAGCTAAGGAGCAAAATACGAGTACTCTTGGAGGCAAGTCACATTTTAATTGTTGTTGCAGGCTGCTGATGCTGCTGTTTTTTTTTGTTTTTTTATATATGACCCCTGGAAGCTGCTGTGGCGCCTTACTCCGGACGTGTGCCAAGCAAGGAATCAGCCTGAAATGGCAGCAAAGAGCGGAATAGACGGCGACGTTGTTTGCATGGCAATGAGTGGAGCAGCCAGCAGTTTTGTTGAGTGAGGATGTTTTAAAGACATTATGACATCAGTCATAGTTTTTGAATTAAATTCTCAATAAATGATAGGTGAAAAAAGAAGGAAAATCCTCTGAAAGAGTTCATATCTGCAATCATTTTGCCACTTTTTTCACATGCCACATAAATTGTATTCTCCCATTATTTAGGGAAAATCCCTGAGTAATTCCCTTGAAATAATTCATTTATAAATACCATAGGTAAAAACTGACAAGCAATACTACGAGAATCAAATAAATATAGTGCAAAATTGCATCAGGAAAATGCCCTTTTGCAGCTGTTATCCCATTTATCCCACTGTGTCCACACATTCACCGATCATTTATCAAAATCGCAGCTTTTCCTTGTCAAAGTTGGATCCAACCAAGGAATTGCTTGGGGGATGCGGATGCCACATGCAGCGAATTATTCATTATTTTTCTTGTATTCTGTTTTCTGCATTTTGTATTTGCAATTTGTATTGTTCTTTAAGTCCATCAATCATTATATTATACGTGGGCACTTTAATTTCCACTTGTTTTCGCGACAACTTGAGTTCTTCCCACACTTTCACGTGATTCCACTTTTCCGCTGTTTTTCCGCCTTGGCTTGGCTGTTGTTCACTTAACGGTTTATCACCGGCTTCTGGCGCCATTTCAGCGGAGGAACGGGAACCCGAGTGAGTTGGGTCCTCGTTTCGATATCGATATCGATATGCAACCGGCATTTTTGGCACGCCACACAGCTGGGGCAAGCTGCACGTGGCATCGTCATAAAGCTCTTGCCAGTGGGCTGGTCCTAGGGGAAAGTGGAGTGGGTTTGTTTATGTTTTATTTATTTATCGGGGCGAGAAATGGTAGAAAAGTTTCGGAAGCGCAGACAGTGATTTATTTCAAATAATCAGAGGATTGTTTTTCGATTAAACATACTTAAGAAAAACTGAGTTCAAATCAGGTAAGATCCTGATGTTATTTTTATGGAAATTTTGGGCTATTAGCTGTAAATATTCCCATATTTATTCCTATATAAAAATAACACGTATACGCAGTCGCTTCGTGCAGGGCTTTGAAAGCTTGCAAAAGCTTGTAGCATATTTTTTGGTGGAATTTCTTTGGTTGCTGTCTCGATTTGTTGGTGAAACTTTTAACATAGTTCTGTAAGCTTACATTGACATAACAGTTTCCTGAAAATAACATGAAAATTCTCTGTTGTTCTTTTTTACTCACTTGAATGTTTATTGCCAATTTCCCGCCGCATTTCCTCTGTGCGATTTCTCAAATGGGGCTCGAGTGGAAACTGTGCGAATGTCATGTTTTCGTTGCGCATCTGTTTGCCCAGGGATTTCATCATGAGGAAACAGGTGTGCATCCCGGCCACACTGCGCTGGCCATCGCGCTCGTAGTAGAAGATGGAATGGGACCAGTTGTGGCTGCAAAAAGGTGGGAAATGAAAGAGAAACTGAGTCAGCAGCAACTTCAAATTTATGTGGGTACGAGTATGTGTAGGTCTGTTTTGGTCTCCGATTTCCAGTCCTTTCCTGTGGCTTACCGCTTCATCACATTTATAGTCAACTCAGAGATGGTCTCAAAGCTGACCATTCCAGTGCGCAGCAGCATATAGAACTCATCGTTGCAATCGGTTTTCTTCTGCTCAAAGTCATATGTGGATCCCCCCACAGAGATCAGAGGGGTGCCCTGGCTGTTGAAATACTTTGTGATCCGGCTGACAGCAGCTGCAAAAGATAAACGATTCAGATAGGCCAAAGTTCAAGTTAAGAATCAGATGGGGTCTCACCCAAGGAGTAGTCACAAACGGGGCCAAAGATCACCTGGGCACACTGCTTGATGATCCCATCCATGGCCTTGATCACGCCCAGCGAGGCATCGCACTTGGTGTCGTGGGCCAGCCACTCAAAGTCAATGTGCGGGGGAATCAATGCCTTGGAGCGTATCTGCTGCTCGGCCACCTTAAGGATGGGCAGCACGCGCGGCAATGAGGCCTGGTACATGTTGTCGTCCGGCAGCAGGACCAAAGCGCGAATGGTGCAATTTCTGCCACTGGCATCGCAAATGGATTCACAGTCACGGGCCGGCTCAATCCGACACTCGGCCCGACAGCTCTCCAGGTTGAGGCAGAGGCAGAGCAGTCCCAGGAGTCCCAGGAAGAGCTGGTGCCTCCCCATTGGGGTATTGTTTGCTCCTGTCGTGTGGAGGACTGAGGCTGACACTCCAATCAAATCAAATGATTTGCAACTCTGCTGCTCGTCTGCTGTGTCATGTTGTAATCCGAATTGACTATGAGCCGCCTTGATTTGGCTCATTTGCATAGTCCTTCCTCGCTCTATCTTAGTTTGCACTGGTATTGTGGTTTCCTTCTCCAATTTCTCATCCAACTTCACTCACTGTGTCTCTCTTTCTCTCTCTCTCACTCTGTGATTGCTGGAGGACTCTTGTGACAGGCGGCGGCTAATTAAGTTGCTTTGATTGCCGGCATAATTGAGCTGAAGTTTTGCCGCTGCATGTTGCTCTGGGGTTTCGGATCTTGTTGGATGTTGAGGGTGCTATTGCTGCGGCTCCTGTTGGTGTGAATGAAGTCATTGAAGTCATTAGCAGTGGCGCCTTCTCTGCGGGGATATATACATAAATCATTAAAGTTTTAATGGTCTTCCCTCGAGGCAAGAGTGCGTTCAAATGGCTGTTCACAGGGCGTATGCTTAATATTCAGAGGCGAAAACTAGTTTAAAGGGGAAGTTCTGATAAAATGATGAAATGATGATGACTTATGGTCTGTTTTTTTAGATTAATGAATATAATCCTAATAGGCTACTCAGTGAAAATAATAAAACTCATAAGGAGCATTTTCCGATTAAGATAAAAAGTGCTTAACTTTTTCTTAATTTAATTTCCCCATTTTATTTCTTATCACAAAGTTCAAATCATTTAAACTTTTTTGAACAGGTAATTCCATAATTAAATATCATAAAATGTACTCATTAGAATGCCTGGAAGATCCCCAGTCATAAAAATCAATGTCTTTGCCCATCATAAATATCTTTATTGTCAAATGCAGCTATCGCATCCTTGAGTACACAAACAGTTGATTGATAGCAAAGAAATAGCAAACTTTATCTTCCATTGAACTGCAGTTTGTGACTTCTGAACGTCACGAAGTAAAGAAAAACCTCCGGCGTACCCATATATTCGTGTATATGTATGCAGTATATATTGGTAATATATGATCCCAATCCTTCATAAACTGTTCACGATTTCGGCTGTAACTACACAATTTAGGGTTCAATGAGTTGTGGGTTGCGGGTGTTTTATGATTCGATTTCCCTGCTGATTCATCGCTTCTGATGTCCATAATTATTTGCTCGATTGCGATTGAAGTTGCTGCATTAGATAATGGACACGGGGTGCGCTATTGTTTATGCCAATTTCCCTGGAATTGTTTTGTGGACATTGCATGTGCGTCCCACGATAAGGCTGCCATCAGGGAATGTGTCGAATGGTAACATTCATGGAAATCTCATACAAATTGGCCCCACTCGACTGGCTTAAACTTCAGAGCGTCACACTATTTCTGCCCGCAATCTATTCGTAAGTGAAACGTCATAAAGGCAGGAAAAAACTAACCGAAAAAACAAACCATCCAGCAGCAGCCGCAGCAGCAGCAACAAAAACGTGTCAAATGGTAGGCGGCAACATGCTGCCAGATCTAGTTAGTGGTTTGGGCCGATGCCTAATCTTATCTAACGACAAGCGGTAAACTTATGATTGCTGTGTATCGTCGAGAGTCGTTTCAGTTAGTCATGCGGTTCGCACAGCCAGTGCTAAGAGTATCTCTGACCCGTTGAACGATCTAATTGGCTTAGTTGATAGAGTGGACTTTGGTTGGGAACACGCATTTGAAGTTTTACGAGATTCAATGATACAGATATAACGCTTAAATAAAAGATTACCCCTTATCGTTTAAAAGAATATTCAAAATAAAGAATAAAAAAATAAGTTCCACATATTAAATAGAAATGATATTCGTTGGTTTTCTTCAGAGAAAAGAGTATTCAACAGGAACTAGCAAGAAACGGGGTATTTCCAGGAGTACACTTTAATTCAAAATCCAAAAAGGTATTCATAGTTCGGTCTGATTCAACTTCCATCATTCCTTCTTGTTTAATAACATCCACTGCGGAGTCCGGATCATACTTTTGGGGACCACCAGACAGTAATTCCCTTTGGGGCTGGCACAGGGCACTTTATCTGCTGTCCGACACAAATCTCCGTGGGCCTGAACGAACTTGAGATTGCGTATACGCAGCTTGTTGTGGAAAACCCCAAGCACGCATTCGAGAGAACTGGCTGTTGATGATGATGATGATGGAACGGGGAACCCTGCGTATCGCTGAGCAAACACCAAGAAACTGCGATACAACATTTTTGGGCTGGCAATCGGAACTGTCAGCAATTAATAAGAATTCATCACCAGACCCGCTGACACTCGACATGAACTGTGACAATGCAGAAAATAGTGAAATATTAATGATATATCAAAGCAAAATGAAAAAACTCTTTGAGTCATGTGCCTGCTGCCTGCCTGCTGCCTGCCTGCCAGTAACCTGCCGATATCAGCAGGTGGCAGGAAGAAGAGAACTAATTTCATTCTGTGAAGCCCAGAAGCAGAAGCAGAAACAGAACATCAATCATACTGGCAGCACACACTATTTGCATTGATAGAAGGACAGAAATAGCACTGGAAGTACTGTGAGCACTGTAGAAAACAAATACTCGCACTCCACAGTGGCATTCAAGGTGCCGACGCGATGAGAGTGTGAAAATCAAATACATTTATTAACTAATTGGCATGGACATCATCGAGGCATTTCAGGCAGGCGGCTCTTATCAGTTTCAGGCTCAGTCTTTGGCCGAACGTCAGTTTATTTTTAGGCTCTGAGCACTCTTAGCCCCCTGACTGATTATGATCGCCTGAGGGACCGACGACCGAACGACTGACAGAGCCCTGAAATCGCACAAATCGCACTAACCGCCGAGCTGTGCGAATCAATCATGTTCGGCGGCATTGCTGAACATGTTGCCACTCCGAATGGCCCCGCGCACGGAGCCTGGTCGTAAGCCCATCGAGCAGGCTAAGCCCCAGCCACTCAGACACACATGGACGCAGTCGCCGCCGATTCACGGCAGTACTAGAGTATTACTATGTTCGGTTTTCGGTCGTTTTTTATCAGGCACTCAACTTGTAAAACAAACGAACAAAATCTATGAGATTTGGGCAATTGTCTGTCAGGGGAATTCCATGATATTTGCATATTAGTAAATGAACCCCAAAAAACCAATTTGAACAAGAAATTGTATTAAAATACTTTACTATAAAAGCTATTCAGCGAATCCTTACAAATAGCTCCTCTGTGGCTCCTTTTTCCAGTGCTATTTTCGAGTGCTATTTATAGCTGCAGTTACCCAATGCCAATATTTTTAATAACATTATTTATATAAAACCTCAAGTACTACAATCTATTAGATGTCCGACACTTCAAACCACACCAAGTACTCCAGCCCACCAAATGCAATATCAATCAGTTTATCGACTATTTTTTTTATGGGGAGAATAGAGTCTTTTGGGATCGAAGAGTCGAAAGACAAACCGTCTGCGATTAGACCTTTTTCAGTCTATTTATAGTAAATTGTTTATTTTGAATGTGCAATCAACTGGCGGAGTCCCGACCGCCTGCCCTGTGCCTCGATAAGATTACGGAAAAGTTTGCAATATAGGTACAGATATATACGATATCTATGGGGAAGTGGGGAAGCCATATGGGAGATATCTGTTTCCAAGTTTCCTACCGAAATTATAATATCTTTGAACTTCAACGTCCACAATGCCTGTAACCAGGCGAGTTCATTTTGGTTTATGAATCGGTTTTAGATCTCTTCGATTTGCATGAAACTTAAATATCCATTTGTCATGTGCGGGAATTTGTGTGCTCTTATTAATTATGAATTTTTAATGCCTGCATAATTTCATTTAAATTTAGACAGCCATGAGAAACCGCAATTGAAAAAGTTAACATGAAAAAAAGTAAGCACTTTGCTCCCCTGACACGTGCTCGCTCTACCATCTAGACAGCGGGGGGAAAGGCAAAGTCTAAACTTTATCCTTCATCAGGCCAAAGGCAAGGGACTGTTGTACCCTTAGCTCCGTGTTAACAGCATCTCAGGCCACCCCAGAGACCATGCGGTGACATTTATGGCACGCCTGTTAAATTCCACGGAATATGGCCAGCAGCAGGCGTCCAACGAACCATAATTAAATCCTCTGCTTAAACGGATTTAATTAATTTTTGCTCGGTTACAGTGCCAGGAAACAAATGTGGGAACATGAAATAAGGCGATTATAAGGATTTAAAACAAAGCATTTAATGGAAAGGCGTGAAAATGCTCTCAAATTAGAGAAGGAGATTGCCTCTAGAAGAGAAGAAGAAGGGAGAAACTTATGTGTTTTTCTCTCACAATGTGAGAACCTGCATAGAAAGATTCTCCCTCTCTGGATCCTAAAAAGACTTTAACTTAAAATACACTTGTGCATTTGTCTGTATTTAATCTGTATGTTGAAAGAAAGTGTACACTTTCTTCAGAGCGTCGGCAAATCCCCGACTTGTTTTAATAAAACACTAGAAATCCCAAAACAAATCCACAAAAATACCAGCCATTTTATGACCATGCCATTATATGGTTTGTTTTTCTCTCTCGCTGGCTGGCTAGCGCAATTGACTTGCAAAAGTTTTCTTTCTGCACCCGCATATCGTCGAAAACAGTTTGAAAACTTACCCCACAGCAGCACCCCATTAACTGTGCGACCAAGCCACAAGGCAGAACAAAAACTTTAATCTCCAAAGAATCGCCAGCTTAAAGAAGCTCTAACTGAAAGTTTACTTTATTTTGCCTGCCAAACCCTTTTACCATTTCCTACAGAACTTGTTCATATTTGTTCGGGTATTGGTTTACCAATTGATTAATTTGTATATTTATACTATCACGTGGCTAAGGCCATGTCCGACACCAGGGTGTGACCATTGGCCTGGCTCTGTCACGACACTACGTATACGCAGTGTGGCCGGTGGCCTGGCATATACTGCATACTTCAGTGCGCCGTCATCGGATGTCACTTTCACTCAAATGTGGTTTAGCAAGCAGAGCTTAAACTTTATGCTAAGCATGGCTAAAAAAGCCAACGAACAAGCGGAAGTCTGTCCGAGACGGTCGTAAAAATGTACACCGAAAAGGGAACAGGATAATTGATGTTTCTGCACACAACGAGCAAATTGAATTTTGTCGTGCAATGGTCAGACGGAATTAATGTAGTGCATATTTCATTTTCGAATTTTAATTTTAAGTGGGAAATGTCATGGCCCGATGAATCCAATAATTTTCATATTAAATGATTATCTTGAAGAAGATCCTGTCGGAGTTTTAAGATAAATTCTGACATGACAAGTGACTTTAAATGTAACAAACACTTTCTAAGAGGGATCTTAGATTGTTGCATTATCCATAACCTTCCCAGTCCGTGAGAATAGAATATATTTTCCCTATTTCCGAGCTCCCTTGCTGACTTTTATTGTCCTTAGGAAAAAAATCTAATCTGATGCTGGCATACGGGTACTTTTATCCACACATAAATCCCTAGCCAGCTAAGCATAAAAAGAAAGCGCTTCAATGATTTATGCAAATTCAATAAAAATACAATGCGGCGTATGAGTAATATGCACTCCGGCCACAAAGTCAACAGGGGGTTGAATATTTTCAAAATTCCGGCGAAAGGGTTTTACCACGACTAAGTAACGTAGTCTATTCCCTCATCTATAGTGCGATTTGCATTTTGGTATATAATTCATTTGAGTTTTGCCGATGGCACCAACATAGTTGCCAATATTTTCCCTAGGGCAAAATGTTATTTTGCAATCATTTGGTTTCATCCCAGACAGATGCAGGGGGAGGACAGGGAGTGGTGAAAGTCGATTGAAAGTGTGAGAAAGTGAATTTGCATGAAATGCAGCACAGGGGCGTGTCTTAGATTGAGCAAGAGTATCCTGTCAATGGGATGCCAAACATGGAATGCTTTGGGAATAGACATGCAGATGGATGGGAAAAGTATCTTACCTACGCTTTTGTCTGGCAAAATACTTCAAACGCTTGCAGATATCAGTGCAAATTGTTTGTGCAATTTTTCCTTTGGACAAATTTTACCTTTGTTACTAAACTATTTGTGCTTTGGAACTTTAAAAGATTCTCCTTTTAGTACACTTATTGAGCGGTTTGTTGGATGTTTCACCATTCGAAATGAATTGTTTTGGTTGTTTGTTTTTTATTAAGTTATTTAACTGTTGATTTAATAACTCCTTCGGCTGATTCTTTCATAATTTTTACTTTAAAAATTGCTTCTCACAATTATTTCATCTTTTAAAGCATTATTTTATGGTAAATGTTTTTCCATTTCTACTGTATTTTTTTGTTTTCTTTTAAGACTTTTTGCATTCACTTTCCATATTTATTCCACATTCACTGCATATTTTTGTCGATGCATTTTCCCAATTTGACTGCGGCAAACCAATATTTCTTTCTTTTGTTTAAACAAAACCGCACCACAGCAGCATTCACACCGTTTCAGAGCCAAAAGAATATATATTTTCACGCAATCAGCCGCATCAAAAAAATGTACGAAATAAATCGCGCGCGATTTATTCCCATCGAAAACCAATTTTTTTTGTCGCCCCGCTTCAGTGCGCGCCCGTTGTCGATATTGAACTGAAATTCGCGGTCGCTTGGGTAAACTGCTCACTTTGTTATTTTTCCGCTCTTCATTATTGGCCAAACTATTGAAAAGCTCGACCGGAGACCTTTTTGAGGAACATTTCACCAATGCAGCACGCACACAAAGTCACAGATACGGATACGGATACACAAACTCAACAATGCTCCATGTTAACTGATAAGAAAGCCTGCTGATAACAGCTGGCCCTAACAGTGGGCTTGCTGTTAGCCCACTTCTGGGTCTGTTAAATGCAGCTGATGTCAGTTGCCTGATAGGTGGGGTAGGTAGAGTGTGGGCCAAGCAACGCCCCCAATTAACGCTCTAACAATGTCGCCAAAGGTGTGAAAATAATGGATAGTGTTGGCATAAAAGAGAGTACATAAACTATAAACTATACGGAATGGTGTACATAAAAGAAAGCACAGAGAAGACAGTGCTAGGAAAATAAAGGGACTACATTCTAGTTAAGTAGAAAGTAATTTGTTCTTAAATGAAATTTATATTCTCCTATGGCTTAAGCCCTTTCCTAGACTTAACCCATTATTTTAGTTTCTTGTTTGGACCTGCTCTTGGTCCTTTGTTCTAGTTTGTAATTTTCCACCGCTTGACGCTGCTCAACTCGCATTTTCTTGTACCCATTACTCGTTGGATACAAGGACACAATCGGTTTGCGTGGACAGCTAGAAGGACGTGTTTTTGGTAGACAAATAGACTCGCATATTACCCTTTGGGGAATAGCATCTTACATATATCCATGGGTATCCTTAAGTGCCTTGCACCGCTTTACCACAATAGCACTCAAAAATATTTTCATTTGCAAATGCTTCTGTTCGACGCACACCGCGTATACGCAATGTCATTATGGCCGCATCGCTCATACGTCCGAGCATTGTGTGCCAGAGCACGCATTTTGGCTGAAATCGGTTGCTGGTCCACTCCCTGGCTGCTTCTCTCCCTCCGCCACGATCCTCTGGGAGTGTTGAATGCACAAAAATTAATAGCATTTTAAGCAGCAGCAGCACCAGCGGCGGCAATGGGAGCAGCCGTTGAACGTTGAACGATGCTCGCGCTTGTTGTTTGCCCAACAGGAAACTTTTTGCGTTCTCATAAGTGGGTAATGGGTGGTGGGTGGCGGGGAAACAGGAAATGGTTTTCAAGTGCGTTTAAATGCTTTTCCTGTTGTCCTGCTTATGACTGAGTGAGCAATTATTGTATAATTATGATTTTATGTGCATTTTTTTTCAAAAAGAGAAGAAAAGGAGGAACGAAATACAGCTAGGGATTGGGGGTTGGATATCAAATGAATGGCTGATATTAAACTCTTTGGAAGATTATTCTTTGGATGCTCTAATTGTGCTTGGAGGCTGCCTTAATTTGGTCCAGTTGTATCCTTGTTGTTCATACGTTTATTTAATTATATTATCTCTTGTGGACAAGCGCTTAAGGCTGACTGAATGGGTTAAAGCTTTACAGAGCAATGTGAGTGAGTGTTTCGAGTGTATTCGAGGGTGTTTTTGTGAGTGTGTGTGATTCTACGCAGACATATATAAGTATTCAAAGTGTATTTGGTTTTGGACATTCGCAATCATGAATACAAAATGAGAATAACTAACAATTATCATTTACTTAGAACTACATAAGCTGTGCATGTGTGTGTGTGTGTTTGTCTGTGTGTGGCAGGTGCCGCAAGCCACCATTTGTTGCAGCCACTGTCGTCGTCGTCGTCGTCGTCGTCATCGTCGTCTACTGGGCGGCATTGCCATCGTCGTCGATCGCCTTGAAGATAATGCCATAGATGTGATCGACCAGCTTGGCCCACGTGGCCGCTTGGCTCTCGTCCAGGCTGCAGGCGGCGGTAAGCACTTCCAGGATGATGCCTTTCAGTTGCTAAAATAAAGAGCAGGGATATTAAGGATCGGGAACACTGAGACAGAGATATCGATCTCTTACATTGTACGACTCCTTGGATATGGTACGCGGTATATGACTGACGGCTATCTTGGTCCAGATCTCTTCCAGCTTCTCCACATCCCCCTCCTGACCCAGGACCCGGATGGAATCGTCAAAGACGCGTATGATTCGGCCTGCATGTGCCCGGAAACGTGAATTTCCCTGGAAAATATACAAAAATATTACCATCTAGAGGGAGTACCATTCCAGGGGTCGTCCAATACTTACACTTAGCTCCTCGAGTGGCACATCACGGAAGGGAAACTTCTCCAAGTTGGACGGAAAACGGGTGAAGAACTCCTGCAGTATCGCTGCACCCGAATCTGTGGGTGTTGCCACGGGTATTTCCCAGGTCTTTTTGATCACTTGCACCTCATCGCTGTTCATGTTTCTGCTCCGTTTTGCTCAGTGTATGTGTACTCTTGCTCACTATCTCTCTCTCACTCTCTCTTCCGCTCTCTTGCAGGTAATTGCCTCGCTTTTTTGTTGGCTCTTAAGCTGAAAATTTGGAGCGACAAAAATATAATAAAATCAATTATCATCTTCTCTCTTTCTCTTGCACTCTTTCTCCCAAATATGAAATCAAAACAAGATACAGTGACTTATATAAATATGCGCACAGCACGTGCTAAAAGTCAATGCCTCCGCCATGTCACGACAACAACAAAAACGTCATGGGCATCAGCATCATTATTACCCAGCACAAATTAACGTCTGTCAGTCTGAAGCAGAAGCCCAGGCCCAGCCCCTAGCCCCCAGCCCCTAGCCCCCAACAGCGCCTCTGCCCAAGACCCCCTTTCAGCATCCAACAACAACATCATCAGAGACAAGGATTAGAGATGACAACGTGAGTTGGCGATGCTTAGAGATAGACGATCATGATTAAGAGCGATTGTTAATAGGATAGGAGAGGATACTATTCCAGTGATAGGATGTAGATCAAAAACAAAGAAATACTATAGAAATCCATCCATCTATTAAATTCAAATTAAAAAAGCTATCTAAACCTTCACTTTGTTGCTATAAGAATATATTTAAATATCATTTAGTGTAATGCTCGCCCCATCTCTAATTACCTTTTGGCGAAGGCATGATGGTCTGCTCTCGAGTTCATTAGCTGACCCTCTACTCGCTCCCCTCCCTGCCCTGCCGCTACCGTGCCGTGCCATGCCCCAGTCTGCCCTCAGCTGACCTCCCCTGCCACCCACTGCCACTGCCACTGCCGCTGCCTCTGGCTGTGTGGCACCCATCACCGTGGATACTTTGTGGCTGGCACTCGTTTACAAAAAATTATCATACCCCTTTCGCTGTGCCCCACTCGAGTGAGATGTGCGAGAGGTGAGAGTGGGATGGCTCTGGCTCTGGCTCTGGCAGTGGGAGTGGAATTTCTCGATGCGGAAAACGGAAATGTAAGCCGCAAGAGAGCAAAGAAATGCGAACAAATATGCGACCGTGCGGGCGGTCGGTCGGTCGGTCGGTCGGTCGGCGTTGGTCACTCCCATTAGATATGATTATTGAGTGAAATTATATTAAAAAGCAAATGTGTATTTTTCGAAAAGCCGTACCGTCTTTTGGCAAATGCAAATGAGACAGAAGGCAAAACAAATCTAGATTCCCACTCATTTCCATGCAAATCGCAAATCAATCTAGGAGAAAGGCATAAATATTTATGAGGAGCGGGGCGCACAGGAAAATTCACATTTAACAAAAAGGAATTTTGATGAATAATAAATAGAGATGAGTTTTCCTCACTCTCATGTTGTTGTTGTTGTTGTTGTGGTTCCTTGGCTTGGCTTTTCCGCTTTTCTTTAATGACAGAAACACTTAGAGTAGTATCCTAAAGGCATGTCAGGCGGCCCAATGAAAGTAAACTCAAAAGTTTATTAAAAATTTACAAACTGAAAGAGGGCCAGAGGGAGGGATAGATAGATAGACCATCGGAAGGGGAGAGTGGGGAAAGGGAACAGCTTGAGAAAGCTAGAGAAGGAGAGGGATAGAGGAAAAGAACAGTATAATAAACAGGCAGAAAAGAACAGGAAAATGGACTCAAGTGCAGCCGCAGCAGGTGGCCGACATCGTATTGTTGCTGGGAAAAGCCAACAAGGAGGGTGGGGGGTTTGAAATGGGTGAGAAGAGTGGGGTTGAGATGGTGGAAAGATGGTAGGTGCAGGTGCAGAACGGGTGGATGGAGGTGGAGGCGAAAAGATAGTACTGTAAAAAATTGTGCCATCTCTCAGAGTAACCTTGTCTACAAGACCCCCTTTGGGGCACGAATACAGACACACACACGCACACACACACACACACACACACTTGGAGAGAAAGAGATGTGTGCGTACGTGTGAGGGGCACATATGTCTTTCACTGTGTGCGTACTTTGTAATATCCTTCATGCCCAAATGGCCTGTGGCTTTTGCGGTTGTACTAGCTCTGAGGGGCAGGCAGGCAGGCAGGCGGGGAAGGGGTAGGGAGAGGAGGCCTGTAAGTGTAAGTGTATAAGTGCTGGCCACTCTCTCTTCCCCCCACACTCTCTCTACCTCTCTGTGTGTGTGTGTCGGCTGCAGTCAAGAGTGAAAAAAGGCAGCAACAAATCAAGCGTTGCCTTCTGTATCTATGTGTGAGTGTGTGTGTGTATGTTTTTGCAAAGGTGTGTGTGTGTGTGTGTGTGTGTGTGTGTGTGTGTGTGTGTGTAAGGACATTGAGCGCTTAATTAAATTAAGGCAAACTTGATGGACAGCTACTAGACAGACAGCCAGAGAGGGGGTAGCAGGCAATCAGGCAGTCAGGCAGGCAGTTGAGGCAGGCGTAGAGAGATGTTCTGGCAGCTGTAGAAGGGGGTGTGGCAGCTGAAGAGGTGATGGGGGGACAGGTAGGTACAGGTAGGTACAGGTGTTGCTAAAGTGCCGCTCTAGCCTTGTGTATGGGAGTGTATCTGTGTGTGCGTCTGTCTGTCTGTCTGCCTGTCTGCCTGCCTGTGTGATGCTGCCACTCAAGTGTCGCTATGGATTTTGGTTGCAATTCCCTCTCTGCCTCTACATCTATCTCTGCCTCTCTCTCTATCTATCTCTGTATTTATTTTATTTTATTTTACTTTTAAAAAAACAACATTCTGTCGGTTGCCAAGTCGCTGGCTGTGTTGGACCTGAGAGCCATTGAAATGTGAGCTCCACTGGCATCAAATATTTCTAGAAAACAACTCGGAAACAAGTTGAACAAAATTTAGTTGGAAATTTATAACTATTATGAGGCAAGGGCGCGAGGGGCAGCTGGATACTGCGGGTTGGTTGAACCCCGGAGGTGCGCTCAAGTAATCGTCGATATTGGATATTTTAAATACTGACGAATAAAAGCAAAGCATTGTTTCCGATTTCTGATTCGAGCGGTGTTTATATTTGTTTAAGCAACAAAAATTCGCCCAATTTTTCTGTGGAACCTTTGCGGAGGCTTTCAGTCTTATCCAAACAGATTTCTGAATAATATAATGATAATTTACATTGAAAATGAAGCCACCTTTCATACAACAAACATTCCTTTAAATAAATACTCGCATGGATTTAAATGGCTCTTAAATTCCGCTTAAAGCAAAAAACTGAGTGCCCATGCACAGCGAAACACACATACACAGTAGGGCAACCATATGCTCATCAGAGACATTAAGGATAATGACTACCTCAACAACAGCAACAACAACAACAACAACAACAAAAATAACGACAGTAACACCAACAATAAAAATCTGCTGCTCTTGTTCGCAAGGACACCACCATAAATTTAAA
Source organism: Drosophila helvetica (assembly GCA_963969585.1). Lineage (NCBI taxonomy): Eukaryota > Metazoa > Arthropoda > Insecta > Diptera > Drosophilidae > Drosophila > Drosophila helvetica. The sequence continues at coordinate 8,928,979 of OZ018403.1, forward strand.
CACAGCTTTTGTGCAGATTATAAAAAACTGTGGATCGTTCAATCATATTTAATTTAACATTTATCTGTTAAAGTAATGTTTTTAAAATTTGATTGAAGGTCCGCATTTTTAATGATCGTTTGTATGAATTTATGATATCGTGTTTACACTCCCAAAATAAATAGTTTATATATCGACACTTCTCCCTACACAGATCTCGACTACACTAAAGGCTTATGCGATCAAAAATATAAATAATAAGAGCTCCATGAGAAAGTATAATCTTCCGACCAAAATGATAATACCTCCAAATCAACGAAACCTTTATACGAGCAGTAGAGAATGGGCTGCCCAAAGAACGACTATCATCAGCTGTTTTGCCTGTTGAGCGCTCTGGACTCTAGAGATTATTTACAGTTTGTTTTTTGTGGTCTTCCTTTTATTCACCCAATTCTTTCATAATTCCGCAATCGCAATCCACTATCGTTTTCTGTGTTGCGTCTTTCTCTTTTGTATTATTTTCTGTGCAGTTGCTGCTTTGGCTTTATTTGTTTATTATTTTTTGTATTTGCAAAACTTGATTGGTTTTTTTGTTGTGCCGTTTTCCGTGATTATTCCCGTGTCCGTTCCCGTTTATTCTGGCTCCGAACGAATAGCGGAAATCGGATTGCGGATGGCGGATGGCGGATACCGGAGAGAGTGGACCGCACGATTTGCTTTCAAAAAGAATACTGAGCGCGGGCTCACCGTGTGTTGCTGCTCTCTGCCGGCACCAGTGCACGTTTTAGTGCGCGCCAAAACTGTACTGAGCGCAAGCTGGCCCCAAGAGAGCCCCCAAAGAGAGAGGCAGAGTGAGAGAGCAGGTACAGTGGCGTAGTTGCAGGGGGTCCAAGGTGTGCGACACCTGGCCAAACGATTTGTATGCCCAGCAGGCACAACATGAACTTATTAGGCATGTCCCTATATGGCAGGGTATGCAATGGCACGTGCCTAAACCGACTAGAATTGGAGGGTATGCCCGCCACCCATACTAAACGGAGTCAAGGGCCACCTGTGGACAGCAGAGCAGACCAACGTTGGCTTCGTTTAAGTACGCTCTCAAAAGCTTCGACTAGGGGAAGAGCGAAAGCTTTTCTAATCGTTGATGGGAGGGCTTTAAAACGGTTTTTTAAAATACGGACTTTAAGAGAAAAAAAACTGGGATTATAACTAACTATAAAATTATAAAGAAATTTGCGTTTAATATCGAGCTGTGTATACGATTGTAAATGGTTAAACCATCGTATTTTCGAATTTCGGAATGCAGAGTTTAAGACATGCCTGCAAACCGCCCTCCATTTCTGTACGAACTAATGATGGATCTTTGTTCTTAATTCTTATTTATTTTTTACCCTGTTTTCTTTTAATAAACTGTCTAACTTATTACTCAACAATTTAAAATGCAGATCAAATTTGTCTTTGATTTCAATAGCAAAGGAAAAAACCTGTGCTAACCAAATTAGACCTGTTTACTTCATAATATTTGCACAAATACTCGTACTGCATCACTGTGTTCCTAATCAAACGAAATGCTATTTAAAACATTCTTAATTCATTATCAGCAACGCAAGGCAGAGACCCAATGGCTTATTGATAGTACAAACAAACAAACAGAACTGATATTTATAAAAGACAAACAAAATCTATAGAAAATCGCATTAAATTCTTTGCAATATGTCACGCCACGCAAAAGATTGTTTGCTTTATGCAAATAAATGTCTGGGCAATTGAGGATTGTAAACATTTAAATTGGAAAATATTTACATTAATCATGGATACTCGCACGATGGACACTTCAATTCAATTCAAAGTCCGTTTACACTCACACAAGTTCTTCAATGGAACCCCGGAGACAACTGCACACGACGCCGTTAAAATTCAAACTGAACAAAATTTCTGGCCTAGCCGAGCCTTTATAAAAGATTTTTCGAATAGACAACAGCAGCAACAACCAAATGAAAGCCAGCATAGTAGTTCCCGAAGTCGTAATCTTCGTTTACTATCAAGCAGCCGAAACATTTCGATGGGTAGGTCGAGTGTTGGAGATAGGTAAGGGGAGGGTCTGTGACTGGTGACTGGTGATTGGAAAGTTCATCGTTTTGTTTTTCTATTTCGCAAGATAAGGTCAATATTGCAGGAGAGTTTGTGTTGATTCCAAACACAACTTGTTTAATATTCTAATCAATTGAAAACAGAAGTACCGCGGTACAAAATTTCAGAATTAACATCTAATGCAGCGGTCGGCAAGCCCCTACTTTATGTGCATAGGAAAGTCACGTACACTTGCATGGTGTTCAGTGGTTGGCACCAATCCATTGTTATGTTTTTCCTGGTGTCTACGCACTCAAATTTACAAAAACTCCTTGCGCGAAATTGCGTGCCGACCCCTGATCTAAAATGATCACATTTTCTTGATTTGATTGTTTAGCAATATAATGAATGAATTTCCCATCTTTCTCCCTCGTTTTTCGTTTGTAATCAGCAGTGATTTCCGAATCAGATGATCTGAGTTGTATATTCTGGAAAATCTAAAATTAATTATGCAAAATCACTTTGATTTGAGCTGCGCTTGGTGGTGAAATATACAATTTTTAATCTAAAAACTCAAAAATAATTTAGAAATCTGAGGGTTAAAGATAAGCGAATTTTAGTTGCAGATTATGTTTGTAGAAAAAACAATGTTTGCATTTTGTTTAATTTTCTAATCAACTAAATACACATCTCTTCATATGGTCCACAATTTGGCAAATATTAAACCTGGCAATAAATAACTGGTACTTTTCTATAAATTATGGCCTCCACTTCGTCCACAGTGTTTCAGATAGAAAAGAAAACGTACCCAGATCAATAACCAAAATTCCAAAAATAACTCTACTTAGATGTTCGTGTCTCTCATTACCTTTTCGTGTTATATTTTTTCTTTTAATCGAGGAGTTTGCGTTTTCTGATAATGAATATTTTGCATGTCGAATAGACTGTTTAATTTTCTGTAAATATCGTTTGCAAATAAAAGAATTAGTTATGAATAATTAGCTCCACCTTATTTTTAATTGCATAATTATACCGAGTTCTGAATCAAATTTAAGTTTTGAATTTTTCTTATCACGTCAGAGCTTCCTGTTCGGGTCTGTCTCTGAGCCAGACAATTGTTTAGAGCCCGATTCGGGTGTAATTATAATGCAGTCGAGACGGCAATACAAATGACATAACACTCACATACGAAAATTTGTCCAAACAAACAAATTGCTAATTTCGTGAACACATTGTTTTTGTTAAATTCTCCCCGCAGTACGCTCTGTGCGATTCCAGTCACGTGGATGTTGATGTGGAATTATTAATGCGTTTAGGCGGAATTTGTTTAACCAAGAACATTAGTATATGCTGGCCATATGTTATTCCTAGAGCTTATTATTTGTTGTAACGCCAAACAAACGAATATTTGCACCCATGAAGAGAGGCAGCGGCAACTGGAAAACAACAAAATGCATGAAAGGCAAAGCCAAACAGGTGAGAATGCTTCAAACGAGATTACGACTAAAAGATACCCTGTATAAGGATTTTACTACATAGAAAAGTTGCATAAAGAGAGCATAAAACGGGGTAATAATACTAAATATTTCTAAAAGATAATCATAATTAGTATTTATGTATTTTCTATACAAAACAAATATACTTTTGCTCTCTCACGAGTACCGTGTATAGAAACAACAGATGATCCCCCAGAGAGCGCGAAAAAGAGCGCAAAAGCGTGAGAGAGAGCTATCCAATTCTCATGTGTGTGTGTTGGGGAGAGGGGTAACATATTCAGCCATATAGCAGGGCAGATCTCCGCTGGAGCAAAGCCTCAGTGGAGCGCTCAGTGGCGTTTTGACAGTTGCCACAGTCAGTAGTTCGCTCGGCAATGGCCAGATAAAATAAGATCACATAGAGAGAGAGAGAGAGAGAGAGAGAGAGAACGAATACAAAGAAAGAGCAGACACAAACAAAGACGGAAAAACAAACTTTTAATCAATTATAATTAGATAATAATGGATGCTGGGCAGCAGAATGCGAATGCCAACAACAACAGCAGCAACATCGACAGCGATAAATGCCAGAAGCTAAAGAGATTTGTGATCGTGGGCCTGCTCATCACCATTGGGATCTTGAGTTGGCATTTCTATGGTGAGTCTCTCTCTTGAATTCATTCGATTCTCTTTGGCCTAAAGAGTACATTTAAATACCTCTCTTAGAGTACTTCCAAAGCAAACCGCTGCCCAAGGCGCCCGATGATGTCTTGGCCCTGTCCAAGTCTCTCTATGCGGAGGAGACTGCCGTCAGTCCATATCTCTATAAAGTGAATCTCCAGGGAAAGACCACATCCGGAGCCCATGACGATAAGGCGCCAAAGAAGTGAGTAAATGAAGGGCACTTTCGTTTGATCTAACCATTCCTTCCCTCTAGTCTCTTTGAACTGCATCAGGATCTGTTGGCCAGAGATGCCAATTCTACAACCGCTCTACTCCTGCGCCTCTTTGACAACTACGAGCTGGATGTGGCAGTGGCCGAGCATACCACAGCCGAGCATGAACAGGAACAGCACGATTTTCTCCGGACTGTGATGAATACACGGGTGATGAAGCTAACGATGAGATTTTTGGCGCACAAAGGTGAGCTGGAATAGTGCTAACAGGGATATTCTCACATGAATACCCTCTCCAGATATTGTCGGCAGCGACTACGATGATCAGCTGCGTCTCCTTCAGGAGCTGTGGTTCACACCCTACTCCCGGGGACGTGGCATCGTGGGCAGCTCTAGTTTCGAGCACGTCTTCATGGCCGAAATACGGGAACAGAAGGTGCTGGGTCTCCACAATTGGCTCTACTTTGCCGATCAAGAGCAGCGTGGAAATATCGACTACAAGGGCTGGCTGAGCCACTTGGAAATGGGAAAGGTTAGCTCCAGCTTAGGAACTCCCATCGAATAATGATCCCGATTTCCCCTCTCTGACTTTCAGCCCAATCAAATCTCCCTGAGTCTGCGTAACACCTTTCACGGCATACGGAAACCCGTGACCGGCTTTTTTGTTGGCACTTCTCCCGAGCTGGAGATGAGTCTGTACACGGCCTGCTTCCTGGCCACCCCGGAGAAGGACCCTTGCCACATTCAGCTGGGCCATGCCCGCGTCTCGATTGTCTCGCATTCGTGGAGCTGGAATGGCAAGCGCTTGATAGCCACCGCCTATCCCGACAATCTGCCCTAGAACCCAGAGCCCTCCTTAAGTCAATAAAATTAGTTCAATTCGTGTCTCAGCGCCGCTACCTCATAACACACAGCTACAAAAACATCCAAGATCCAATGTCAAAGTCAAGTTCATTTTATTATCGCACTTTATGAGTGCCGCGGTGTGGGGGCGGGGCTCCCAGAAGTTCTCATGACTGTCATTGCCAATTGCCAAACAAGTCAGTCAGGCACTGTGGGCTGTCCATTCGTCAGGAGGTGCCCTTGAAAAGGGCAATATAATGATGGCCAGCACGCCAAAGACAGCTTTACAGAGTTGCCTAAGACTATCCATCTATCTTTGAATCTTGAATAATAGTTATAGTAAGGCAGGAACTTGTACTCTTTGCTGTATATAAAAGAAACCATTTTATACTTTTCCTTCGTATCCTTCGACCATATTTCCGATAAATCTTCAAGTGTATTTACTGCTTCGGTCTTCCGATGAAAGCCTTTCGGACTAGTCTTTACTTTTCAGTTGTTTTGACAGCATTGCGTGGGTCTTAAATCATTAAGTTGTTTATTAGTTGTAACATTTATGTTTCTTCCTTGACTTGGCAGAGGAGAAATTGAGGAGGAAGTCCACCCCAACACCACTGAAAGCTAGGCGAACAGAATGGTTTGTGTTGTTTAGGAAATTAATTGATGACGATAGGCCTGAATATCCATTAGATTTGGTTGATTGAAGTTGTTTAGATCAGCCCAGGAAAAGGTGACCTAAAAACTTCTTTGGAATATTAATTTTATTGCATTTAAATTTATTTGTTGTAATTACAAAAAATACGCAATATTTATGTATTTGTTAGGCTGGAAAACATATGAGTAGAAGTTGGAGTGGGAGTACTAGTACGTTTGATGATTGAAGAAAGGGTCGCTGAAGGAAACATGGTGCTGCTGTCCCACTATCCTTGGGCATCTGGATCGCGCTCTATGATGACCGTTGCGTTGGCAATGTCCTCCTGCTGTGGTTGCACTATGGCCGGGGCGCTGCACCGCCGGGCCGTGATGATGGTGGTCTGGGCTGGCGATAGGCTCTCCTCGGAGCCATCGGGCAGCACCACAAAAGTCTCACTGAGATCGGCCAGCTCGGAGCAGGTCTCGTCGTTGGAGGAGCGCATCAGGCTGGGACTGCTGATCGAGCACTCAAGCAGCAGTGGATCCTCCAGGTCGGGACTCCAGCTACTTCTTGCCGGCGGCTGCCGGGGCAGACTGTTGTGGCAGAGTGGATTTGCTGCCGGCGACAGTGGATCCAGTTCCTGGCCCCACAGCTCCACTGCCCGGGCGCGGTTGTGGTCGGCTCGCGGTGGATACAGCTCCGACTCCTGCTGCTGCTGCTGCTGCAGGGCCGCCTCCTGTTGCTGGTGGGGACGTGATCCCCGTGGCGGGCGGCGCTGCCAGCGGCGGTGGCGATCGGTTGTAGTCCGTTGCGACTCGCTGAGGAGGAGCCGCAGCTGCTGCCGGATACTGGGGCTGGGATTGGGGCTGCTGCGATTGGGACTGTGGCTGTGGCTGGTTGGTTGCGGCCGCTGCTGGCGTGGTGTCATACTGGTATCCAGACTGTCCGTAGTCGGCGGCACTGTAGTCGTATCCGGCCGTGGCATCCCCGTAGTCGTACTGCTGGCCATCGTAGGGCTGCTGGGCGTAGGCATTCGGATCGTAGGCACTCGCATCGTACTGCTGCTGATCGTAGGCACTGTAGTCGGTGTTGTATGCGGCCAGATTGGCGCTGCCGGCATTCGCGATGCTGCTGCTGTCGACGAGGGGCTGTTGTTGCTGCTGTTGCTGTGGCACTGACTGTTGCTGCTGCTGCTGCTGTTGCTCGGCTTTCTGCTGCTCTGCCTGTTCCCGCTCTCGCTCGCGTTCCCTCTCCCGTTCGCGCTTCTCTCGCTGTTCCCGCAGTTGTTGCAACTCTCGATCTCGCTCCTCGCGTTCTCGCTGCCTGTCCTGCTCCTGTTGTTGTTGTTGCTGCTGCTGCTGTTGCTGTTTCTCGCCCAGGCCAAGGTTGTCCTTGAGATTCTCGTCATCGTTATCCTGGAGTCCATAGTCGGAGAGGAGCCCCTTGCTGCCGCCGTTGCTGATGCTGCTCTTTCGCGCTCCTGCTGCTGCTGCTGCAACTGCCCCAGCAGCAAGAGTTGCTGCTGTGACTGCTGCAGCTGCTGGCGCCGATCCTGCGGCAACTGCCTCCCCTCCACCAATGCCTCCACCTCCTGCTCCTCCGCTATAGTCATCGTCGGCGCTGTTGTGTAGTTGTGGGGTGCTTTGTATGGGTTCGATTGTGGTGCCATAGGCCGCTGCCTGGTAGTCGTAAGCGGCTGTGTGAGTACAAGAATTTCGATTAGTGTTTTGGTTTAGCCAATTCAAAATTATAGAGTATCGAGTATAGAGTATCGAGTATCGAAAGCGTGGCAGTGTCAGAGTGTGAAAATGTAGTCTAGACTCCATTCGTTGCCTCATCCTGCGCGGCAGTGGGTCCTTCGGTCTCTGACGAATAGAAAATACCTTTTTTTTTGTATGTGTCTGTATCTGTTTTGGGGACTCTACTTTGGGGGGTGGGTGGGGGTCTCTGGGGGATTTACCTTTTCCAGGAACTAAGCTAGTATAATCATGTGGTGTGGTATCTAATTTACTCATATGCTCCTCATTGCTTAACATGCGATTGGATAGATATTCTAGATTCGATTGTAAAGCAGATATTTCCTCTCTTCAGAAAGGGATAGTTAGGTCAAAGAAAGAGATATAGATAGACACAGACAGAATGGGAGAAAGGAAGAAAGAGAGAAAGGAAGAAAGAAAGAGAAACACACACATCTATTAGTCACATACATCAAAGCCGACTTTTACCTGCAATTTCTCTAATTTGTGCTCATCTTTCGACTCCTCAGAGCCCGGCTCCGGGCTTCCATTGTGCACTTGTGGCAATTGTGATTTATATTTGGCCCAGATCTGTCTGAGACGTGCCATCAGCTGCTCGTTTGTGGCACGTAGCTGTTGCTTCTCCTCGCTAAGGTTTAGCCGCAAAAAAAAAAAATGAATTAATCAACGAAAAAATACTTTTAAGAAATAAAAGAAATCAAAGATACTGAAACTTATAAGATATACTGAAACTTTTAAGGGACAATGCATGATCTACTTTAGATCTTTGAGATACAGACTGACAGACAGATCCTGACCAAATTATATTCAGGAATTAATTCTCTGTGCTAAATGTATACCTTAATCCTATATAACTATATTATGAATTCAAAGCACTATCAAAGTTTGGTGGCCTGCTCTTGCTCCTCATCATCCTCATCGTCCTGCTCGTGCTCAACCACAGTCCTATCCTCTTCCTCCTCCAGCTCCTTGAGCTGCTTGTCGATCTGTGCCAGCTCCGGGGATGGCGTCTCCTTGACAAAAGTCTCGTTGAGGGCCTGCGCCACTTCGTCCAACTCCCTGACGAATGTCTCATTCAGCGATGGGCTGACTTTGGGTCGCGCCTGCTTGGGCACCAGTCGCACATTGACATCCACTTTGACTGGGGGTCGGGGCTTCTTGTGGCAGCCATCGCGTTGCAGCAACTGCTCGAAATAAAGCTTGGGCTTGATGCTGGCACTCAAGGCATTGCTGCCCTGACCTCTGCAGGCTGTTGATGTGGCCGCTGTGGATGCTTCCGCGGCTGTGGCCAGGGTATCAGTGTCCACCGTCAAATGCTGCGTTTGACATGGGGCCTGACAGGGACTGGCACTGCTGCTGCTGCTGATGGTCTGATTCAAAACTAGATGCTGTTGCAGCCAAGGCAACGGCTCCGTTTTGCATGGATGACAGCAGCCCGCCGACTGTTGATGAAGCTGCTGCTGCTGCTGTTGCATTGTCGATGATGATACTGTTGCAGGTTCGGTTGTGCGATGTTGGTGGTGCTCGTGCAGCGTGGTGTGATGGTGATGGTGGTGCGTCGTGTCTAGGGTGTACTCGTGGCCGTGACAAGGCATGCTCTTGCTGTGTGTAGTTTGTGTACGCGCTTTCGCTGATGTTGCAGATGGGGCTGCCGATGTTGCAGATGGAGCTGTAGATGTTGCTGCTGTCCTACTGCTGCTGCCGCTGCCGCGCCTGCGCATTGCTGGCATCGTATAAATGTGCTCGTGTTCGTGCCTATGTCGCATAAAACTGGGGCAAAAACATTTTGGCTTGGAGCCCAATGTCGATGTTGCTGTTGCTGCTGCTGTTGCTGTTGGTACTGTCTCTGCTTTGCCTCTTTCCGCTTTAAAGTTGCCTCCAGCTCTGGGCTTCTTATAGCTGGATAGTTTTGGCAGCGGTGGCATTTTGGCCAGCTCCTGGGCCAGGCGTTCGTTGCTTCTGATTATGTTCTGCAGGATCTCATCGCCTTCGACACCAGCAGCAGCAGCAGCATCAGCAATATCCTCTGGCATGGGGCTCGTAACATCTGGATCTGGGATATCCAAATCAGGCATCTGCAAAATGAACTCGTTTGCGCTTTCTCTGATTGTTGTAGGCACTGTGGTGGCTGTGGTTGCTGTGGTTGCTGTTGTTGCTGTTGTTGTTGTGGTCATGGGCACGTTTGTGGTTGTTGCTGGCATCACACGATCGCAAATTGGTTCTAATTATCGTGAAAATTGCGCAGGCAGCCCAAAAGAAAAGGTTTGAAGAAGTACAAGTACAGGCGTGTTAATCCAGTCTCTAGGTAGGTCGACAATTTTTGCATTGTTTTTTTTGTTTTGCTTTTTGTGTGGAACGAATCTCAAATAAAGGAAATGGTGAGAGAGAAACTTTGGATTGGCCTTGAATTTCAGATTGCGCTGTGCGGTGGTTTCCATATCTTAAGAGCTATAATTCTATCAAATATCCATATACCATTACATTCAAGTGTCATTATAATGAGAACGTGATGAAACAACTAAACGAAACTGCAATAATAGTAGTTCAAAATGCTTAAGCTTTCGTCTGAAAAACATTTCATCGAAATCCCTTCGATAGAAGTCGAGTTACTTAAGGTTATATAGGGATAATGATAGATGGAAGCATGCTAGGAATATAAAAACTAAGTTGCATGTGTTCTAGGACTAAAATGATTGCAGTTTCTTATTGCATAATCGTACATACTATAATGGGATCATAATTACTTGTGCTTGTACGTTGTATCCTCTAATTTGCCCGTTAGGGTCTTACACTCGCCCGTCAGTTTATCCATGAGTTGCTTCTGAGATGTTATCATTTCCTCAAGCTCATTTACCGTATCCGCTACAAACAGATATTATACGCTTTAGTGGATAATCTTCACAAGAACTACATACATATATAGGATGTTATGGAAATATACAATGGCAACGCGCTACAGAACAGAAACTCATGGATAAACTATTGAACTTTTCTGTATGACTGCATAATAATTTTCAGATCGAATAATGTATCTTTTGGGGATTTTTCTCTTTTTCTCTTTTTGCTTTAGAATGAAACCAACGCACGCTTACAATATGAGCATCAATAGCTTAACCAGAGTTTATAGAGGGTGAAGGATAGATAGGGTGTGTTTAGGATACGGAAAAGTGATACGAAAGGTGAGAGAGGGAAGAATGAAAGTAGATCCTACAATTGACCGGACATACCATGCTTATCCTGCATTTCCGAGATCCGCTTGTCCAAATCTTTCTTGGTGGGTCGTATTTCGTTCTTCAGCTCCCCATAGGCCAGCTAAGGGTTCGATATTTACAGTATAACAGATCTATAATGATCATAGACCACTCACCTCCTTCTCCAGATTGGCTATCTCATCGTTGAGTCGCAGAACCTCCCGCTTCGAGTGCAGCAGATCCGCATCCCCGCGATCCAAGCGCTGGCGCAGAGAATTGATCTCCGCCTGGAGGCGTGCCGCCTCCGTTTTGGTCTCCCGGGCAGCCCGATCCAACTGCAGACGCAACGAGGTGATCTCCTGCTCCAGGGACTGCTTCTCGGCATTGGAGGTAGCCATGTCCGCCAGGAAGTTGGTGCGATTGGCCCTCAGTTCGTTCTTCAGCTCCTCGATCTGCGAGTTGCGATTGGTGACGTCCCGCTTGAGGTCGGTCTCGTACCGCTTCTGGCGCTCCAGCTCCAGCTGCAGCTTGGTCACCTGCTCCCACTGGCTGCTCAGATCGCCGCCCAGCTGGTCGACCTGGGTGTTGTAGCGCCTCTCCGCGCTGGCCCGCTCCTCGGCCAAGCGACGGGCCATTTCGTGCTGCAGCTCCCGGACACGCTCGTGCTGACGATCCAGCTCGTCGCGCAGGTGACGCACCTCCAGCTCGGCCTGGGAGCGTTCCATCTGCACCAGATCGCTTATGTAGCGCTTGGAGGTGGCGCTGCCCTGGCCCTGGGCCTTGGCGTCGTCCAGCATGCGCTGCAAGTGGCGCACAGTCTCCTCCAGCGTGAGCTTGTCCTGCTGCAGGCAGTCCAGCTGCTTGCGATGGGTCTCACAGCTGCCACCGCCCAGAGTGGCCACCGTCGTGATGGGATCCGTGTGGGCCAGCTTCCGCTTGAGATCCTCGTTCTCAGTCCTCACGCGCTTCAGGTCGATGTTGGCCTGCATCAGCTCCGCCTCCAGTTCGCTGATGCGAGCCTCGTACACGATATTGGGGGCACTGGCATACCGCGGACTCTGCACCTTGAGGTTGCCCTTCCGTGGGGTGGTCGGAGTCTTCCGACCGCTGCCATACATCAAGTGCTCATCGCTGTCGGACGACGGACTGGTCGTGACCGCACCTTGGGGCATACCCGACTTCCCCGAGCCCATGTTCGCCAGCTCCGAGCGTGCATTCTCCGTGATCTGCTCGTTCTCGTTGATCACATCCTTCACCTTGCCCAGAAGATTGGTCAGCTCGTTGCGACAGTACTTGGACTCCTTCTCCAGCTGCTCGATGTAGTCCTCCTGCTTCTCAATGAAGTTGAAAATCTCCACCGGCGCCTGGACACTGTCCGTGGCCAGGGGGGGAGCAGGCTGAGCAGCTGGGACACTGCTGCCCGTATAGAGAGCCGCCATGGAGGACAAGTTTTCCTTGGAGACGGACATGCCATAGCCCATAGGCTGCATGCCGTAGGTCTTCTTGGGGCGGTACGAGCTCATCCGAGACTTCTGGCTGGGCGACAAGTACTTGGAAATGTCCGAAAAGACTGGACGCTCAATCACCTAATAAAATAGGAATAATGTCAGGCATATTCCCTTCCTTTGCAGGACCAACTCTCACCGATAGATTATCTGAAAAATTGTCCCCGGAATCCTCATTGAAGTTACGCAAATAGGCGGCTGCACTGCCCCCGGCCTTGGGCGGCGTATAGGAATTGTCGGCCAGCATTACCTTGAGACGTCCGACAGCCTCATTGTAGGCATAGTTGGTGTAATCCATGGTCTTGGTCTTCTTGGTAATGCCCCCCTTCGAGGACTTCATCGAGAAGTTTCTAAAGTTGTCAACGAAAAGCGGAAACAGTATGCTTAAAGGGCTCTTATCAAAGATCACATTTTAATTGAAGTTCTTTCTTAATTTTGTTGGGAGGAAAATGACTAGAAAACGGAGTTGCTCGGCAACTGAAACTTAAATTGAGACTGAGACTGAAACCGAAACTGAAAACAGAAAACCGAAAACTGAGGCTGTCGTCCACATTGGGGTGACAATGGGAGGTGTAGTGTCCGTCGTTGCCAGGACAACAGGTTGGCCAACATACAAATGTTGCAGGTTTTTAACCCTGCTCCTTTGCTGGCCGTGTGTTCATGCGTCATGGTTGAGCCAACATAAGTATTTGTGGGGGTGGTTAAATCCTTGCTACCCTGAACGATAATGAGTAGAACTCCTGCCAGGAAAACCCTATAGATCTGGGTGCTACCCAACGTAGAGGATTGAAAAAGAATACTTGACTCAAAGGGTTCAATAATCATTTAGAAATTATCATCATTTAATGTGCATCTTACTTTGAACCAACCCCAAAAAAAGTTATAAATTATAAGTGTCTGTAAAGAGTTTGTATTTGCTCTTTCTTTAACTTCAACTTTGCAGAAATAATGTCTTAAAATCAAAGACTTGACCCGCTTTAAAGAGTGTTCCATTTCAGAGTTTAATCTGTGTAGAAATTACCTCGATCGCCTCCTAATCCTGCCACCAGCACTGCTGCCACTGGCGACGCTCTCCCTGTCCGAGTACCCGGAGATGCGGTGCTGCTGGGCGAGATGACGCAGGTCGTCAGTTGTCAGGTGGTGCTGGTGGTGGTGGCCTGTTCCGTGGCTGTTGCCGATGCCACTCGCTTGCGGTTGGTTCTGCGAGTGAGTCCGAGTACTTTTCAAATTGCACAAAGGAGCGCCGTACTTGAAGAAGTTTTCTGTTTTCATTTTACCAACATCGGGGTTGGGGGCAGGGACACAGGAACGATAAGGGGCACAGAACGTTTCGGGGGACTGGGTTGGGTTAAAAACTTTGTTGCAAGTTGCAACTGCTGGCATGCAACTTGCAGGGAGGGAGGGGGAAACACTTGTGGTATGCACTTCCTTCCGCCTTGCGGTCTGCCCTTTAATTGTTTCTTTGAGTGAGCGACAGGCCAGGACGACAGGACGACAACGCGTTGAAGTTGCACTGAAACGGCAGCAAACACAAGTCAGGGCTTTTATAGACTCGGTCCCCAGAGAGGGGCCGGGGGGCCCCAGATATATAGTTTAGTGTGCTTCCATAATGTGTTTGGTGCCATGTCGTGCCCTGTCAGGAGTCAGAGAGAAAGAGAGAGAGAGAGAGATTCCAAAACATTCCCATTAGCATTTTGGCTTTGCTGCAATGCAATTGTCGTCATGGGAGACGGGTGCCCCCTTCCGAAAGGGGGGACAGGCACTGGGTACTGGGTACTGGGTGTTGAAAGTTGAGGAATCTTTTAGGCATTGGCGCCTCTGGTTTTGGTTTTGGTTTCGGATTTTGTCTCTGTCTCTGTTTGATCGATACCAAAAGGGGAACTCGTCAATGTATTGAAGGCACGCTCATTTGTGCCAATATATGGTCATATACAAATACATATATGTATGTATTGTATATCTATATCGTGGCAGACCCTCTCTTGTGTCCCTTTGTCCATCTTTTCCCTTGGGTTGTTCAACTCTCTTTCTGTGCTCTAAAGGAATTGAGGCCAAAAACGTTTTTCATTGCCTATTTTAAGGGTTTCTATCTTGGGCTTGTTGGCTGTTGCTATATTGGTATAATAAAAGCTTGGGCTGTTGCCTTATTTACCGCCTCAAACCACTTTTTTCTGAGGAACTTAATTAATAACTTGCGAGCATAACAAGGTCAGAAAGTCGCAATGATATTTCAATTATGTGAAGTGTATTAAGTAGAGGTTTTGGGAGGTTAAAAACGCATTAAGAGGAGAGTATATGGTAGATCCTGTTAGATGTCCAGTAACTTCAAAAAGAATCCTGGTGGGGCAGCTTTTTTCCTCAAATTTTTCCCTCTCTGTGTGCACATTCCAGAAGTCCTCCCCATTTTGAAGACTATTAAATTTCAGAGTCTTGTTGCCTTGGGCCTTGGGCTCTGGCCCGGCCACATGTGGAATCCACCTAGACCTGCCAACAATTGATTGTCGATGTACCATAACTTATGGCCAAATCACAGGCATTTAATAGCTCAAATAACTCAAGATCAGGAGCTATTCCTTCGCTGGCAACACAGCGCACAACGGATCCGAGTCGAACAGAACCGAACCGAACCGAACCCCAAGTGCAGCCACACAATCAATCAATGCAATCTCTGTTATCATGAATAATTTCCCATCGGGCAAATGCACAGCAGCCGCTGCAGCGGCAGAGAAAAATAAAAACCCTTTTGGCCAAAATAAAAGAAACAAGTCAGAATGGGTTTTATTACCATATTTCGACTATGGGATACCTCATGATTACATTTAATTTTTGTGGTTTAAATGAAATCTTTAAAGATTAAAAATATAAAAATTATAATCAAGATCGAAGCATTGAGACAGCTAGATTAAGTCTTTAACTATTTCTAGAAATTCCATATCGATTATTGCTGTAATTTATAGTTCTAGAAACCAAACGATCTGCCTGTTGCCCACTCCTTCTGGAATACAATATACCCCATTCCTCGAGTCCGATTACCGGGTATTAAAAAACCCTTTTGGCCAAAAAGAATACAATTTTCCTCTACACTTGGAAGCCCTCTTTTCCTTCTATACATTATCAGCTTCTTGCGATTTAATTACCCGGACTAGGGAAAACAGAGGAACAACACACAGTAGGAACAACACATCCCAGAAAAATTAACCCTCTCAGATAAAGGCATAATTCCGTGTGTTCAGAAATCTGCAAGACAATTCATAAGCATGGCCTTGCCTGCCAGCCTGCCAGAGTGTGTATTACGATACCAGTGGTGGTGTGATGTAGTGTGTGTGTGTGTGTTATCGATCGTGGTCAAGAGCAGCAGCGCGCAAGAGACCCGAACCATGTCCAGTCCCCAATCCCAGGCTGGAAGCCCTCGGGGCGCTCTCAGCAATTTTCATTGCTGCCGTTGCTCCAGCTCCAGCTCTTCTCGGTCTCTGGTCTCTGGTCTCTGGCTGCGGCTCTGATCGTTGTCGCGATCTGTTGGCCTGGCCTGGCCTGGACCCGGCCTGGGTCTTCGACTTGCTCTGATTCTGCGGCCAACAACAATGTCGCCAGGGCCGTTGGAGTCGCTGGTGCTGCTGCTGTTGCTGTTGCTGCTGCTGCCGCTGCAATTGCTGCAGTTTCAGCTGCAGTCGCTGCTGCTGCTGCTGCTTCAGCTGGCGTTGCCGCAGCTATTTACAACACTGCATTCCTGTGCCGCAGTCATTCAAGAAGCCAAGAAGCTGAAGCCCAGGCTCTGGCTCTGGCTCTGGCTGAGCCGAAGTCTGAAGCTGAACTTGTTTCATGCCACATTTTGGCTTAGTGTGTGCTCTAGCTCTCTCTTTCTCTCTGTGCAGCACCGCTCTCTCCCTCCCTCTCTCATAAATGCTGTAATACGCTCGAAACATGTTTATGAAAAGAAAGAAATTCCATTGCAAACAAAAGAGGAGGAAGAAGAGGGAAGACTGTGGAAAGAAACGGCAGAGGGAGAGGGAGAGGCGTGCGCAGCGCATGCGCGCATGTAATCCAGCTCACACTCACACTCGCACACACACACAGCCAGTAGAGCGTGCTCTTAGTGGAAATATTTTTATGAGCAGAGGATCTCCGCTCTCTCGTCTCGGCTTACGCTCTTCTGGTTTACCTTCTTAAGGTGTATTCACACAAGGTGAGGCCTTGCCAGAGAGTGCTCTCCCGCATTGGGTTTCAGCAACAGGTTTCTCCTCACCTTGTAGTCACACACCTTGACTCTCTCTCTTGGCACGCTCTCTTTCTGTATGCCAGTTTAGCCCAAAGGCATGCATAAGGTGGGTCTTTAGTTATGCCATGGTGGATATTGCTTTTGCGATCTCCGGCAAACTACAAAAGCAACATTAAAGTAGCACAGCATAGAGGCACAGCATAAGAGAGGGAAAGAGTGAATGCAACGTGCAAGGTGAAATTGTTTTAGCAATTGGTGGTAACTTATAATTTTCAAATAAAGACGGTGGGAATTGTTTTCCAAATTATTACTATACATTAGATATAATATAAAATACATACTAGGTATTTCTTATTACAGTCAGTAGTAATTTTAAACTCTCCCCAAAATCTTAAAAAATTTCCTAGTCGTTGTATTTGGCAGCTGGACCTAATTTCAGGGATATATCTTAAACGATTTATCTAGATATATTACACAATTAACCAAACTATGCACTTAACCAATGTATTTTACAGAAATACTATATATTATCCATTTCCCCATAAATTTATTATTTTCAAAACCAATTTCATTCTCAAAACCCGCCAAGTTCGTTGCTTGAGTCTTTTGTTTTTGCGGCTGGCAATGCTGCACAGCAGAATCGATCTTCTCTGCCGCCACCACTTAAGGTGGGTTTCCAAGAGAGCGAGCCGAACGCCGCCTCTCCTCTCTTGGCGGTACGCTCCGACTGAAATATGCGCGGATCGGCTGCCTGGGTCGCTCTTGCCACTCACCATTTACCTGTCGTCGTGCGTTGTTCCAATCCGACCGTGTCCGCAGCGGATGAAACTGAATCTTGAGGCGCCGCATTTCGTTGCGTGCCGCCTGCCTGCCTTCGTGCCTGTGCCTGTGTTAGTGTAAGTGTTGGTGTTAGTGAAGTGAGCGCAAAAAAGAAGAAGAAGGAGAAAGATAACAGCAAAAGCAAAGCCAAAAGAGCCACACAGTGAAAGATCGAAAGAAAATAAAGTAGAGAGAAAAGTGTTGTTGTGGAATAACCAAAAAAAAAAGAAGAGAATAGAAAGAGAAAAAACGAAAACCAAAACCAAACAAAAAGCAAGAAGAAAAGAGAAAAAAGCGAAATTAAATGGAAATTCAATGAGGAAGCTGCAAAAAGTGCCAGATAAACAAAAAGGAAGGAGGAGCGTTGCATAAATGAGCACCCAAAGGGAGTTACCTGTATAATCGTCAAAAAAGGTAGAGAGCAAGCAGAGAACAGACACAGATCACAACTTATTAAATTGCAATTCCTCCAATCAGGTTTTTCGCTCTCTCCCCCTCTCCCCTCTCCCCACTCTCTCTCTGTCTCTCTCGTTCCATCATTATTTATGCCCCCGTCTCTTTCTGCCGTTGTGTGGCTTCATGCAAAAGAGTGACCCTCCACCCCCCGTAGTGTGCTTCATGTTTTTCATTTTATTATTATTAATATTGCATGATTGTAAAACGTTAATGAAATGATTCGTTCATTTAAGGCGAGTATTCGACCAGATAGGCCGACACCTCGCAATGGATTCCGATTCGATGGAAAACCCTCGGTTTTCGAACAGTCCGGAACCCCTCGAACCAGTTGCAAAAGTTGTCACATTAAAATCACACCTTTGAAGATATATATTTATTGTTGTTGTTGTTGCTGCTGCTGTTGCTGTTGCATGCACCACTTTGCCCGTAACTCGTTCGCGGTCTCTCCCATACGCACACAAACACACACAAAGTGAGCGAGAGAGAGAGAGATGCGGGCACACACAGATACAGATAGACACACATGAGATACAGATACATATGTACTCCTTCTCTGTGCTGCTGCATGCAAATTATAGTAGTCGAGAGTCAAGGAAGTTGGCCAAAAGAGGCTCTGGCTCTGGCTCTACTGTGGCTGTGGCTGTGGCTGTGCCACCACTGGCCATTACCCCAACCAGAAGTTGCAGCAACGGATATGTTTATGGCCAAATTATTGAATCTCATGCCTGTCTTATAACATAACAGCTATCTATCTATCTAACTATCTATCTATCAGTTGCCAATTATGTCTTGGTGAACGACTTTCCTTTTTTTTCTATGCGATTATAATATAATATTTAATGCCAGGGTATTTGGTATTGCAAAAAGGAAGGAAGCTTGTTTTCCACCACATAAACTGGATAAGGATTGACTCTCAAACATCAAAGATTTCGAATACATAGATTCATATAAATCGTATTACAGCCAGAATAAAGGGCATATTTTTTCCCATAAAAGAAAGAGTGTTATTAAAATGGTACGTGCCTCCACGTCATGTTCCACTTAAAGCGCAGCGAATGAGGAGACCCTCCTGAGAACCCTCCTCTACTTCTAGAATCCAGCATACCGCATACATAGATTTCCCATATTTTTTTTCCCTGGAATCATTGGGATTTCCCTCACTCAGTCGCTGGCTCTTCTCTCACGCAGATTTCTGAGGGTCGCTACGGGTCGGGCCAAACACGTGTTGGCCAAATGTTTTCAGCTCTTCACATCATTAGCCAATCGCCCGAGGGGGTGCCCCTGTTGATGTTTTTCTTTTTTTAGCTAGAAATTTATTTTAAAACAGAAAAAAAGCAAACAAATTTATTATATTGCATTAATTTTAATGTTTTTCTTTTTTCTGCTTGGCTGTTGCTTTTTTGTTGTAATTTGTGCACGTTAAATGATTATAAATTGGTCATTTGATATCTGTCAGGTAGAGGCTTGACACAACATTTTGGCATACACTTTCCTTGCCAGCGGCGACACAGCAGCGAAAGCAGCGGCAAAGAGTTGTCCATTTACTTATGCATTTACCAATAATTTAAAATATTTCTTACACAAAAATGTCAACATATGCGCATTGCAATGACAAGGCAGCCAGCAGCCAGCAGGCCGACCATTTGGCCAGCTCATGGAGAGCCAATCCAGAGAGCCATACGGCCAGAGTCCAGTCAGCCATGGCCCGCAGCAGCAGCAGCAGCCCCAATCCGGCGCTGGCAATCAAAGCCAAAAAGCTTTCAAGCCAAAAGGCTGCCGCCGCCACAAGTCACAGACATGGAAAAGCCGCTCGCCGATTTCATGAGATTTTCAACAGTTTTTTCTCTCTCCTTTTTTTCTGGTTGCTGTTGTATTTATTTCTCATTTTTATATATCTTGAACCTACCTTAATGGGGGGCTCCATTAGCTGTGTGGAATGGGTTGTTGTCGCGGCAATCAGGCATTAATGGGGGATTAGTCAGAGGATAAATATTTAAAGATGTTTGCAAAACAATTTTAAGTGTCTCCTTAAAGACATCAGTGTCTGTGTGGGCCTTAAAGATTATACGCACGCGTCGTATTCAAATTGTCGGCTGTAACTATATTTGAGAGAAGAATAATAATATAATAATATAGTAGAATGTGGACTAGGTTAGTACTACGCCGTAGTAATTCTTTATGGGTTCATTGTGGATTCAGAACCTGCCCGTTTAATCTATGAAATCTGTTTTAAACCTGTTTGGGAATTATTTCAACTGGTTCACATGGGACTCAGCCAACAAACTTGGCTTTTATGCTAGAAATCTGAATAACTTTGATGTTGAAAGATGTTTTCTCTACTGAGGATTAAAAGTGATATAGAAATGGTTCAGAAATTACTATTTTCTATATAAACCCATCGCTTAAGTACATTTTCCTAGATTTCCAGAGGGATCTTCTAATAATTAATGATATTTTGCTTGCCAAAAATCAAATTAGATGGATTTTTGTTGAGTTAAGAAGCAGTAGATTGTCTTAAGAAGCACTTGCTTATCGATTAAGCAGAGGTTTACTCTGGGATAATCAGTAGATTAATTATAGAGACAGCAGATAATCAGTAGATCAGTAGATCAGTATCTGTCGAATTCCTGCCTCTAACAACATTCCATTTTCCCTCTTTTGTTGTAGCCTTTACTCCTCCTCCTAGAGTATTTTCCACTTCGTTATTAACCCTTGACTAATCGACTTTCCTTTCTTGTCCGCAATTTTTATTGTGTGTCTCTTTTTTCCATCCCAGTGTTTGTGTGTGTGTGTGTCTGTATATATGATTTCATAGCTCTTGGAAGTTGCAACAGCAACAGTGCAATCAGCAAATACTAAAATGCAATGCGACGTATTTTTTATTATTTATTTTTTTACCCATTTTTTGTTGTTTCTGCTGTTGTTGTCCTTTTTTTGTTATTTTGTTTCGAGTCGAGTTGGGGCCAAGAGAGTCTCTCCCCATCGCGGACGCGGTCTCCGCTGGAGTCGAGAGTCTCTCACGCCACAAGCGACAGTTTTGTATTAGAAACGGCAAACTTGTGGCAACTTGTGGCTGCAGCTAGTTACGGGCTTGATGATTGCCCCAGCTCCAAAGGGGCGGGAGGGGGCAGCAGAGGGTAGGGGGCTGCTGGAGTCGAGAGCTGAGGCAGGCAGCTGGAATGTTGTTTCGCTGCTAGTTGGCCATGTTGCCGAGTGACTGACATAGTTGCTGCTTTAGTTGTGGTTGTAATTGTTGCTGTTGCTGCTGCTGCTGCTGCTGCCGCCGCTGCCGCTGCTGCTGCTGTGGCAGGGCATTGCAGGCTGAACTTTAAAATTTAATTTGTTAAACAATTTATGTGCGGCATATTAGCTCCAGGTCCAGGTCCAGGCCAGGCCAGGCCAAGAGCAGAGGGCCGTACAGATGTGGAAGGTGGCTGGATGCGGTGGAGTCTATGCGGGCGTCGTTTCAGAGAGGAGCTCCCCATGCGGGCGCGCAGCACAGATAACCTGTTGAGTGTTCGTTTCGTTCCTCTCTTCCGATCAGGCTCTCTTCTGAAATCTCCTCTCTTGTGCATGTCTGCGTGAGTGTGTGTGTGTGTGTGTGAGTGAGTGAAAAGTTGCCAAAGAGATTCAGACAAAACGGTGCTTTACATTCGTTTTTGTTGTTGTTGCTGTTCTTTTGGTTTCTTCTTTGTTTTGTATACCCTTCCCTTGCACGAGGAGAGGGTATTATGAGCTGGGGGAGAGCTTGGGCTTGCAATGCAGCAGATGCAATGCTGGAAAAACTGCATCCTTTTGGAGGATCATTTGCAGAGAGAACTATATATCTAGAGGGTATCCAATCATTCGATATGCCATTCGATTTGTGGCTGTCCATTTCTCTGCCACTTATCACTCGATCATCTGCATTTCTCTGCCCCTCTCTCTCTCTCTCTCTCCATTTCCCTCCGGCCATCTCTCACTGTCTCTGTCCGTCCGTCGCCTGGTCTTTAATGAAATGTAATTTGAAAAATTGCGCGCGGCAAATTGCTGGCTTCTTGTTAGAGACGAGATCTCGTTGTCGCTCATAGAATTTCAAATATTTTGTCTTAATTAAAATTTTCCGCTCTCTCTCTTTGTTTCTTTCCCTGACTGTCTGTCTGTCTGTCCTGCCGGCTTGTCTGTCTGTCTGTCTGTCTCTTTCTGAAAAGTCGGGCAGAGCGTTTTAGATAAATTAACTCTGACATTTGGTCCGTCAAGCATTTGTCGCTGGTTTTTGCATTTTGGTCGACATTTTTATTGGACTTTGACTTGGCCTGGCCTGGATTTATGTCTGCCAGGGATTTGGGGATCTCTCGGATCTGGATTAGCTCTGCCATCATTCACGTCCACAATTGTTGGCCCCGTCAACGTCAAAGTCAACGGGCCAACCCTCCTCCCCCTTTTCGGGCAGCAGCGTGTAATTTGCCTCGTTTCTGGGTCTTACGTTTTTTGTGTGATTTATTCCGTGGCTGTGGCTGTGGCTGTTGCTGTTGCTGGGTATTTAATTCTGGGTTAAGCATCGCTTAAGCCAGCAGTCTCAAAAACAAAAGACTTTGACCACGAACTGGTTCCATTCGGCTGCGACTGGAATCTGGAATCTGGAATTCGAATAATGCTCTCCGAACAAGAAGGAGAAGCTCTCAAGAATTTGCCTTTGATTGATGGCAGTCTCAATGTTTCAATCTCCTCCTCCACGATTTCGCCTCCTCCATTCGGCAGTCCTCCTCCACCATTTCGCTGCTCTGTTCGCTCCCCTTTTCGCTCCCCTTTTCGCTCCTCTTTTCACTCCTCTTTTCGCTCTTTCCCTCTCCCCTCTTGGGACGTATTTTCTTCACGGTTCATTATATAAGATTCGGTTTAATTAGTTTGACTAAAATTTTCGCATTCCCCTTTAATGGCTGTGGGGTGAAATCTGGCGGAGTTACAGATAATGACGACCAAAGAAATGGCACAGAACCATTAAAGAAATTTCCGAAAATAAAAAAACCAACCGAAACCAATTTTGATGGATAGCAAAGTCATCAAGAAATCAATTTATATTTATATCTAGATATATTTAATCATTTCTTCTAGCTAGAAAAATTGAGTGAGCAAAAATGGGAAACGAGTTTTCATCAGTCTGAGAAAGTAATTGCAGATTGAAATGAAATTCCAGCCAGATAGCCAGAGAGATCCCTGCCATATGCTCTAATTAATTCTCTCACCACAATGGATCTTCTAGCCATTCCACACCACACTTTCTACAAGATCGATCTTTCTCTATTTATATATTCATATAAAGAAATATAATACCATTTCAAAGCACCGCCCCATAGCATTCTCCTCTCTTTCTATTTGCGAAAACTCTTTTGGAATTCTCCGTGGGATCTGTGATCTGTAAACTGTAATCTGTGTCAACGACAACTTTCAATTCTTTTCATTCAGTTATTTGCATAGAGACAACAGGCAGCAACACGAGAAGCATCCATCGATACGAGTTCATTTAACTCAAATGAACCGAACCGAACCGGACCGGACCGAACCGTTCGTTAACCGAACTCCAAACGAAAACAATCCAAATACATTTCCTTGAAACAGAATATTTATTTACTTAGCTGTTGAGTTCATTTTAATGAGTGCCAGAATGTAAATACATGTTGAGGTGTAGCCCCATTTCGAGGGGTAATTAGGTTATCATATCATGTTTGCTCTAGTTAATGGGATATTAAATTTATCCCAAAATATACACCCATAAAATCTGCCAATGAATACAAATAATCTTTAATAAAAGCCAACACTTAAACATGGCTTTTATAGGGTATTTAAGTGGGGGCTTTCCCATGAATTATTAATTCCCCTATAAAAACCTTGTTAATATTCGGTATCTCTGACATTTATCCACTTACAAGTCAGTGCTACATTAATCATGCTGTTGAAATGGCTGTATCTATGTCTGATCTTAATGATCTTTGCGCCACACATCAGCGGCTGTAAGTAGAGGGTTTCAAAAATATCCAACAGTTTTTATTACTTTTGCTAAATTCAATTGAACTCAGGCAAACCCAAGTGCTCACAACCGCTGAAGAAAGGACGTGGAAAGGCAAATATTCGGCGATATTTTTACAATTCGGCTACGGGAAAGTGCCAGGAATTCCGCTATGGAGGTATGGGTGGAAATGGAAATAACTTCAAGACAGTCAAGGCATGCCAACGAAATTGTATGTGAAATATAATGGTGTAATATTTATTTAGAGAGTGTTTAAAATAAAAGTTCATAGAAACCAATAGCTTAATTCGAGCATAAAGTGATTTAAGATCATTGAACCTGTTGGGGATCCCATTTATTTATAGAAATAAATAATTATAGTAAATAAATAATATCCTAAAATATTATCATATCGAATCGAAATCATTTATCAGATATATGTATTCGTACCACAGCAGTGGCACTTTTTTGGGTGGCAACATACGAGTATCGTATGGATCCATTTATAGTTCTTATAGCCCATTGTTTCGAATGGCAGATGATCTTGAACCACCAACTAATCTAATATTTACTGACTAGCACTTGCGTTTGCTTAACAATATTTTTTTGGGATATTTGTATATTAATAGAAGAGCAATCCAAGTCAGTCTCCATAGTGCCATCCAACATGTTGTTGAAGTTCTCGGGTGTTCTCGTTCTCCTGGTGCTGTTCCTGCACCAAACCCAACCCCAGACGCGTAAGTGGCTCCCAGATAGAGGACACTCCCACAGAGACTCTAAATAAATATTGGATTTTAGTTAAGAGGAGATGCCTGCTGCCCCTGGATCAGGGCACGGGCAAGGCCTCTCTCCGCCATTGGTACTTCAATTCGACCACGAGCAAATGCCAGAGATTCATCTTCTTTGGTGGCGAGAAGAATGGCAACAATTTCCAGACCAAAGCTCGCTGTAGGAAGATTTGCCTGGCAAACCTACCCAGGCCCATCGAAAATGATCCGATAGAAGTTTATGAAGTCATGGCAAATAGTGTTCAATTCTTTTAGAATATATCCAGGCTATATATTAAATATATGGTATATACTTTTCTTTAGCTAATTGCATTTTGTTTGAAATCTGTGAAAATCCAGTGGATGCTGCTGCACCCAGTTTCCACTGTGGTTTGCTGTGGCATGCGCAACAAATATTTTTCTGAAGTTTTTGTTTTTTCACTCATTTTTTTTCTGGAAAACTTGTCAGCGCCACCCACTTTCTATGGAGATTACTGTTGTCTCTCTGTATGTGTGTGTGTGTGTGTGTGTGTGTGTGTATCTGTGTATTTGGCCAGGAGGTGTTAGGCGGGTGCGCTGACAGCACGATGTAACCGCAACAACAGCAGGCAGCAGTCAGCAGGCGGGCAGAGGCAGGGGCAACGTTTTGCTAAATCAAAATTGACACTATGCAAAAAGCCAACCCACAGAGCGGCGGCAGCAGCAAACGGTAGCCACACAGACACAGACAGGCGAAGATAGAGATACAAACACAAACGCAAACACAAACATAGACACATAGATACAGTGTGTCGGGCCAGAGTGGGGCCAGGCGCTCAGCATGCCATGGCATGGAGGCCAAAAGGTGCCCCTCCTGTCCGACTCCAACGCCGACTCCTCTCGTGCATATGGTCGGTGTGGTGTTGTTCCTGTGTGGCGCCACGCCACGCCAAGCACTCGCTGTAGCCTCTGGTTGGTGGCTCATGGCGTTAGATTTCAGCCATGTGCAGACAACGGACGCCGCCACATACACGGCTACACACACACACACACACAAACACACACACACGAAACGTACAAAATAGCAGTTATTAGTTTTGTTGAATGCACGCACAGTGGGCCAGAAACAGAGCAATATGAATGCCATGGGAAAAATGCCTTCCATTCCGCCAAGAAAATTCTCCAAAAAGAGATAAACTATGCTTCAATAGATCTACAGTGTCCATGCAATCATTGAATCTATCCTTGACACCTATAGTATCCACAAATCCATTGAATGAAATACATTCATTCTATATTATTCATAAATCCATTCAATGGAATACATTTTCAATTCTTAGTTTGAGAACTTGCAAAACAAAGTCTAACCACTGTTCCCCTTCCAAAAAGCAAACCTTAAACGTTCCAAAACCAAATTATATACCCAAAAAACCGCTGAAAGAAACAGTTAACACCATAATTTGTTGCACGTTTCGCCCCACTATGGCCAGCCAGAGCCCTGACCAGGCCAGACCAGACCCCACCTTGTACAATATTGTGCACGGCGCACTGTGGGCCTCCAGCATGGCGACATTTGCTCATTAAGCATATTAAATAATTAGTACTTGTTGTTGTCATATTTTAAATGCTCGTTTGCGCTTGTCGAGCGCACTTCAAGAGGCTTGGCTCGACTCGGCTCTCGGACATGTCTCGGACTGTCTGTAGAAATATGTGTATCTGTCTGTAGAGATTCAGATACAAATCCCCACGTAGACCAGTTTCCCATACGAAGCCAGATGAGTGTGGTTTGGCCTTTAGCTTGATTTCAATTCTCGCATTTTTCACAATAAAAATTGTAATATATATGCGGATTTAATTGAAAAGGCAATTGGTTTTAAATTCGTTAATACAAATAATAAATAAAAAATACAAAATGTATATTCTAGGTAATTGAATGGCAATTGATTGAACAGCTTGGAGGTTGAGTGCGACTGAAGGCAGTCTGGTATATTTATTATAGATGAGAGCAAAGGAGAGACATAAGAAAATATATATCTTAATAAAAAATTGCATGGCTCTGGATATGTATTAAAAATATATGTATGGACCCCTCCCACATCGAAAGTCTCGGATATGCCGAAGCCAAGTAAAAAAAAGTAAATAAATGAAAAGATTATATTTTTTTTTAAGCCCGTAATATCAGAGTACATGTAATTCCGCTTTAATCAAAAACACCTCGAATGGCATTATCTTAAGTACTTTCGAAATTGATTTGAAACCAAAACCGGACCACAGTTAATCCTAAAACAGGATCTCTTTAAATTGATCAAAGTACAGTTTGATGTTCGATCTCAATTTGAGGTGTTGGATAACGCAAACATACCAATTGATTCAACACCTTAGCTCAGTGTTGAGCAACAGCACAAACCCGAATTTTCTTGAACTGCGTCTTCTCGTCTTTCAACGAGGTGTCTTTTCTGATTTAAATATTTCTTGAATCTTATCATAAACTCTATAAACAACTTTCACCCCATATAGGCCTTCAACTTTGACACAATCTGCAGCCAAAGAGTGTTGGACAACAAGAACGAACATGGACACGATCTTCTAGCATGTGTACAACACTTAATGGCTCTGACTAATCGCATTTGCATGGCTCTCCCAAAAGAATAGAAACAAAACCCAAAACGAAATGAATTACATTTGCATGTAAATTTATGCAAATTCCATGCTGTGTTGCCCAATGAACCATTTGACACTTTTGTCCACACACCAGAGCCCACAGCCCAGAGCCCAGAGCCAGGAAGAGTGCTTTATTAATTATTTATTGTCTAACTATTTGTGAATTATGGCAAGAGATCGTGCGACAGACAGAGAGAGAGAGAGAGAGAGAGAAATCAAATAACTCTCAGCCTCAGCCTCTCAAGTGGAGTGATCTCTCTGGGCTCAAAGCATTTTCCTTTTCTTTCTGTTTTTTCTTTTTTTTTGGGTCTTGGGGCGCTTTGAACCAGTTGAGCGACATTCCATATGAGGGGCGACAGGCTTTGGTTTCGGTTTCGGAGATGGCTAAGATTAATCAGCTGCCATAAGCCAAATGACAAGACATATTTGCTGTCCCCTACCCGTCCCCCGTCCCCCGTCCCTGTCTCCATCTCTGTCCCACCCCTCCTCCACCAGATCCCAGATGTGCTCTGTCCCTGGTGTGGCTTTTGGGCTTGGGTGTTATTTTTGTGGCTTATTTGTGTTTATTTATGGCAAGGCTAGAAATGATACAACACAAAAATACGAAAAATTAATTTCAAATTTGATTACAATAAAAAAGTAAAGCCCCACAGAGGATCGGAACGGATCGGTTCCACTTGTGAGCAGAGCGGACCAGAGCATAGCGGAGCAGCTTTTGATTTACTCATTTCGTCTCGTCTCGTCTCAAAGTGTGCCAGGCAGGCCCCCATCCCCATCTCCATACCCATGCCATGCCATGCCCAAGAGGTGCCCCATCTATAGGTGTGCCTCTTCCCAGTCGCAGCCCAACCCAAAAAAAAAAGCGCTGAAGAAGATTTAACAACCGCTTACAGGCCCAAGCAAACAACCAAGAGAGAGAGAAAAAAATGTGAAATAAATTTATAGTTTTCTATTTAGATAGCTGGCCCGTAAATTATGCAAAGCCTCCCGCTCCTGCCAAAAACAGATATTATGGATGGGAATCGGAATGAGAATGAGAATGAGAATGGCTGCTGCCGGTGCCTGCGCCTGTGCCTGTGCCTCTGCCTCTGCCTAGCTAGATTGCTAGCCCGAATTGGGTTACTTTCAACTTAATTTAAGGTCTTAAGGTTAGGCCAATAACAGCGGGCCAAATTGCGGAATGGGATGGCCACAAGCCACAAGAGCCACAGCAATAGAACGGCCCACGCCTGCTTCTTCTTGTTCCTCTTCAATGCTTTCCTACTCCTCCGAAAAACGATCCATCGATCGAAACTGGTTTCGTGTGCCTAACAACAATATGAATGGAGCTAGAGCTGAAGCTGAAGCCGTAGCCATCCAGCCATCCGGAGCTCAATGCTCAATGGAAATGACAGCATACGTGTGGCCAAATAACAAAAAAATAATACAAAGAATGATTTGATGGAAGTGTGGGCGATCCCCGCTTATTAATTGTATACAAAAAAATAAATAAATATACGAGTATATGCATATATGGTTAGCGATTTGTTGGCCAATCTTATAACTCCTTAACTTATTTCATCCACAAATTTCTGGGAGTCTGTGGTATCCGCTCAATGCTGAATGCTGAATGTTGCTGAAAGGTCAACTGCAACAGCAGTCGAGACTGTGTGTTTTCATGTTGAAGGAGTGGTGGTTCCCCAATAAAATACTTTATACATTTTTATGACTTCAAGCTATGTCTGTGTACCTGCCTCTCCCCCTAACCCACTCTCCCCGTCTGTCTGTCTGTCTGTCTGTCTTTCTCTAATAATTGCGAATGGCATGGAGACCCACTTAGAGCTGCTGCCCACACACTACACACATCAAAAAATCTGTCCATGGCCATCTTGGAATTTAATTGCATTTGATATGCGCGTCTCTCCGGAACCGTTTGGCAACACTGGAATGCAGTTTCTGCCAAAGATCTCCCCTTATGGAAAATACTTAAAAATTCTTTTACAAATCAAATAAAGCTGACCAAGACAAGATCATAAATATAGCATTTCCATATCCATTTTACAAGGAAATTCCATGCTAAGAATGCAGTTTGTATTTTGAAATGTTTTGTTCAGATGTGGATTGCCATTTTTAGTGCATAGCAGCCCACACCAACAAATCATTCCCATGGCTATTGAGGAATCGAATTTCAGTGCTCTAAAGTTTGCCATTTCCTTAAAAGAAAAGCCGAGACATTTGAGAGTTGGGCTTTAAATTCGAACTGAATTTTACTCTATTGTTATCGCTAGACCCACGGAAAGGATACATAAGTAGTATGCATAAGTGTTTTCTCCACTTGTTATTAGGTTTAAAGACCTTTTCTCTGATCACACCCGAACAGCCATAAATTATATATATTATGTAATTTTATATAAGCTTCAACTCAATTTAGGAATCGGTTTCACATAAGTGAACGTGGATAGGGTCTTCCTCTTTAAGTACCCGCAATAATGTGTACCTATCCAGCACTCCTCTGTATTTTCCAACACTATGTAGAATCCAGCACCTGCTATCACCTGTTACTTACAGATATCCCCTCCATTTTGCCCACTCTTTCCAGACTTCAGCGCCATTCCAGAAAGCTATCAAGCAGATCGAAACCATGTCGCACAAGACGAGCACGCGCCGTGCCACCGACCTGGAGTGTCCACTGGCCTCCCTGGGCAGGAACAGCAATGCGGTGCGGGATCAACTGGCGGCAGCGCACTATCACCATCCGCATCCACTCAGCTCCAGTCCGCTGGATCCGCAGGCCTACAAAATGTCGCGCAAGTCCCCGAACCTGAGTCTGGACACCAACGATGCACTGGCCTCGCGCAGCTCCACGCCGCACAGTGAACAGCAGGCCACAGCCACGACGGCGGCAGCGGCTGCCGTCCTCCACATGGTGCAACAGAAGGCGGCCACCTTTGAGCTGAGGGGCAGGCACACGCGCCAGGAGCAGGGCGTCTACGGGGCCCACTCGACCGCCTCTGTGGGGAGGCAGGTCAAGAAATCGCCTGAGATTCCAGCTCCTGCCACACGGAGCACGGCTCCCGTGCCACAGCCGCGCAACTTTCTCACCCTGGAGCATGTCCTGCAGTATGGGGCCCAGAGGCCCAGCTGGCTGCATGGCAACAGTGCGGACACGGAGGACTCCAGCGACAATAATGTGGGAGGCGGCGGGGGAAGTGGAAGTGGCGGCGGTGGCGGCGGCAGGCGACGCACTCAGGGCGGACGCTGCAGCGTGCCCACTGTCCTGAGCAGCAACGGGGGCGGCAGCAACGGAGCGCAGTATCTGCTGGACAAGAAGTTGGAGTCGCTGTATCTGGGGAATGCGCTGCGAGCCATGCCCCTCGGGGCCGAGGCGAGTCAGTACCAAAACGAGCGCTACTACCTGGAGGACTACAGCAGCGGCAGCGGCAACGAGCGGCTGCCAGGTGAGTGGTCTATTGATCTCCTAGAGAATTGCAATCCCAATTGACGGTAATGTCTTGCAGAACGCCTACATCATCCGCGCACCTCCAGTCCCAGCGAGACGAGTGGCTCGGATCGCTATCTGCTGAACAGGAGCACCAATTCGCCCGCCAATGCCTTCCAGCTGGACCACCACCACACCAAAGTGCAGAGCCTCTCCGACGGCCTGTGCAATCTGGGCCGCTTCTCGCCCAGCCTCGACCAGGGCTATGCCACGCTCGTCTCACCCTCACCCACCGGCCACCACTCGAGCGGAGCGGGCAATGTCACCACCTCCACGACCACCAGCGGAGGCGGCATCATGGCCAGCAGCACGCCCACCACAACGCCCCGTCGTGGGGCATCCAGTGGCGGAGGAGGAGTCGGAGGAGGAGGCAGCGGCGGCGGCGGCACAGCCATTGGTCCGCCGCCCTGGAACCGCAAGGGTCCCTTCCGCTGCGGACCCTACTTTGATCGCCTGCCCGACGAGACCGTTGTCCGCATCTTCAGCTGGCTGGACAGCTGCGAGCTGTGCACGGTGGCCCGTGTCTGTCGGAGATTCGAGCAGGTGGCCTGGCGTCCCGTGCTCTGGAAGTGCATCACCCTGCGGGGCGAGCACCTGAACGGGGACAAGACCCTGAAGATGATCTTCCGCCAGCTGTGCGGCCAGAGCTGCAATGGCGCCTGTCCGGAGGTGGACCGCGTGATGCTCGCCGACGGCTGCCGCATCTCCGACAAGGGCCTGCAGCTGTTGACGCGCCGCTGCCCGGAGCTGACGCACCTGCAGCTGCAGACCTGCGTGGGCGTCTCCAATCAGGCTCTGGTCGAGGCCCTGACGAAGTGCAGCAACCTGCAGCATCTGGATGTGACAGGTGAGAGGGGCACAAGCCTTAACTCTTACTTGGCCAATACTAACCCTTCTCCATCTGTGTACAGGCTGCAGTCAGGTGAGCAGCATCAGTCCCAATCCTCACGTGGAGCCACCGCGTCGTCTGCTGCTGCAGTATCTGGATCTGACCGACTGCATGGCCATCGATGACATGGGTCTGAAGATTGTCGTCAAGAACTGTCCCCAGCTGGTGTACCTTTATCTGCGACGCTGCATACAAATCACGGGTAGGCATAGAACCATCTGTCCCGAAGGAACCCCTCTAAACTCTTCGTTAATCTCTTGCAGATGCGGGTCTGAAGTTTGTGCCCAGCTTTTGTGTCTCGCTGAAGGAGCTGAGCGTCTCCGATTGCCTCAACATCACCGACTTTGGCCTCTACGAGCTGGCCAAGCTGGGGGCCGCCCTCCGCTACCTGTCCGTGGCCAAATGCGAACGCGTCTCGGATGCCGGCCTGAAGGTGATTGCCCGGCGCTGCTATAAGTTGCGCTACCTGAATGCCCGCGGCTGCGAGGCCGTCAGCGACGACTCCATCACCGTCCTGGCCAGATCCTGTCCGCGCCTGCGCGCCTTGGACATTGGCAAGTGCGATGTGAGCGATGCCGGACTGCGGGCCCTGGCCGAGAGCTGTCCCAACCTGAAGAAGCTGAGCCTGCGCAATTGTGATATGATTACGGATCGGGGCGTCCAGTGCATCGCCTACTACTGCCGCGGACTGCAGCAGCTGAACATCCAGGACTGCCAGATATCCATCGAGGGCTATCGGGCGGTGAAGAAGTACTGCAAGCGATGCATCATAGAGCACACCAATCCCGGTTTCTGTTGAGGAGCGGAGCAGGAGGAAGGATCGGAAAATACAAAGCAAAGAGGCAGGCCATACAAGGAGCAAAGATTGTTAAGAACAACAATTGCAACCACACACACGTACACACACACACAAATATTGTAATTTGTTAGCCAGGAAACGATCGGAAATCGTAGCCAAGATTAGTTCAAGGATCATTAATCCGAGTGCCGAAATGATCGATGATTTTAGTTGTTATTGTAAATTGTATATACCGAAACGGAAGCTGAACAGGACTTAGAGCATATACATATATCGTAGAGGAGTAGGCGCAGAGCAGAGGATTGATTATGTTTAAGTAGACTAATTCTTGATTAATAATAAATTATTTGCCCCCATTATCATTCGTGTATTTTGAGTAAAATACTTCGAGGATTCACCTCGAGCAGATCCCGCGTGTGCCGCCTGCCTTTCTTGCCCTTCTTCTTCTTGCTCAGATGATCCAGGGCAATGGTGGCCTTCAAATGCGCCTGACTGCTGCCCGTCGTCGACGGCTCTAGCCAGTTGCTAATCTTCACATCGGGCTTAATCTCGATCCGGGTGCAATTGCCCTTCTTTAGATATTTTCTCAGGACCTCAAGGTTGCGTATATCCTCCATGGTGGCCAATGTCTTGTCATTGATTCGCCTAATTGCTCGTTTATCGGCATTAATCTTGGCCTCTTGCTTCTTCAATGCCGACTGATCAAATAGCAGAGACGATGATCGCTCCGATATTTCCATTATTCTCACTCGATCCTCCAGCGAGTCGACGGGCATCTTCTTCTGGAGTGCCGATAGTTTCCGCCTATCTTCCGGTGTCATCTTGTGCTTGTACTTGTCAAGGCGATTCAATTCTTTCATTATATAGTCCATCCTTTTCAAATAGTCCCCGAGACGCTCGGCGTCTTGCTGGATATCCGTCTGCATGCGTGTGCGAAATCGACGCAGCTGATTGCTTATTATCTGCACTCTCCGCTGGTCATAGTAGAGCTCTCGCACCAGTCGGAAGTATAATTTCTTCCAGCTCTCACTGCTCTCTTTGCCCATTGTTATTAAATTTTGAATTTAGATAGGTTCAGAAATCGAAACGGTAAACATATCAACAGGGGGATATTTCATGCTTTCGATATTTAACTCCAATGAGTTGGCAGCGCTGTGAGAGTGGAACTATCGCTGAGCAGGCGATTGACAGAAAACAGCTGGTGTGCCGCTTTTAGGTTATGAACATTGTATAATTTTTTGAAAACAATTCAATTTTGATTGTAAGCGTATACAATCGTGTTACAAAAATACGCAAAAATTCCGGTGCTGTCATATAAAAAAAAACAGAAATGGCTAAGTACTTAGCACAAATCATCGTTCTGGGTGCTCAGGCAGTGGGACGCGCTTTCACCAAGGCGCTGAGGCAGGAGATAGCAGCATCCCAAGAGGCCGCCCGCCGAGCTGGTGGCGGCAAGCAAGGCGACAAGACCGCCGAGTCCAACCTACGTGCAGGTAAGCCGGTGATATCAGTTAAAGGAGAACCATGATTCATTCTCCATTCACTTCCAGGTATGACTATTGAGGAGGCCAAGCAAATCCTGAATGTGGACGACCTCAAGAACGTGGACAATATTATCAAGAACTACGAGCATCTGTTCAGTGTGAATGACCGCGCTAAAGGCGGTTCCTTCTATCTGCAGTCAAAGGTCTTCCGGGCCAAAGAGCGCCTCGACCACGAACTGAAAGCCCAGCGGCCGCAGCCGCCAAAAGAGGAGCCCGCGGCGGAGTCGGAGGCGGAAGCACCTCCAAGAAGGGGGCGGCAAGTGCGCTGAATCCTGATGTACCTCCAAACGAAAATAATTAGCAAATAACTGATTTATAAAATATATATTAAGTACGAAGACCACATGTGTGTTGCTGTAAATAGATTTTTATGAACAAAATTATGTAGAAGTGGTGGCGCCTTCTAATGTACAATTGTTCTTGTTTCACTTGCAAATACATCCATTAAAACATGATTTTTGCTGTAAACAAAAATATTTCATAAAATTTGAATTAAATTTCAAAGCCCAGCTGTTCGCCCAACTAGAGATGTGCAAACTATTTTCTGGCAAGTACCGATATTTCCATTTACCACTGATAGAAATCAGCTGTTTGATGGGCAGCACTTGCCAACAAATTGTATTGAAAAGATTTTTCTGCGCAGTTGTTGTTAAATTCAGACGTGTCAATTGTTTATTTTATCGCTTCTATTAACAGCGCAAACAGCTAGCACATGCGCAGAGACTAGCCAGAAATTCCAGCGCACAAAGGAAAACCCTCCACCACGAAAACGCACTGCAAACCAAAAGTGGGTGTTGCGGGCGGACACTGCGAGGAAGAGATTCGTGGATCCATTGGGGCTTTCCAGTCGCCACCAACGACGACGAGAGAGACTCAGAGAGACGCCACGGTATTTGAACAACTGAAATTCCTCTGCTCTGTCAGTTTTCAGAGGACCTTCGAAGTAGGCAGCCGTAAAACCAAAAGTTTCCACTTGTCTTTGGAGCCATTCCCCCAATCCAATCCGAGAAAAAAGAAAAACCTCAAGTGGTAAATTACCATAGCCAGGGCGTTAATATTGCTATATAGCCACACAATATATCCAAGTGAATTACGAACGGACACCGTCACCGCTGGCGAGATATCGATCGAATCGTGAAATTGTGCAAAATAGCAAAGCATTATTCGCTCGTTTCAGACAATTTATATGCCTGTTTTATTGATTTTCCCTGCCTGCCCTCAGCGTCAGGGCTCTTGTGCAACGGCCATATTGCGATAAAAAAAATCTGAATTGCTTTTCTTTTAATCATCTTGCAGCGTGCGAAAATAGAAATTAAATGCGAAAATTTACATAACTTCCGAGCGAGAGTTGAAAGTGAAACTTCTGTGGTGCGAAACACTGAAAGAAACGGAAACAAGAACAGAACCTATTACAAAATTTCTGCCAAGTGTAGTAAAAGTTGAGCGAAAGGAACGAGAGAGCGAGAGAAGCAGCAGCAGCAGCAGCCTTTGCAGAGAGCGAGAGTGAGAGAGACCCGAACGTGCGCACGTTTTTTTGGTTCCGGAGCCTCGTGGGGCATTCGTTTTGTGTACATCTCCGAACAGGACATCTCCACACGACACTCCACTCCAAACGGACGCAGCACGCGCAAGCAGCAAGCAGCACGCAGCAGGCAGCAGGCAGAGCCCCCAAGCAGGCTAATCCTTTGAAGCATCATCAACAGTCACACAAAACGCAGCAAGCATGTTTTCGGGTCTAACAAATCAATTTACTTCGCTGGTTGGCGCCGTCAAGGGTGGCGCTGGCGATGAGGATGTCCCAGTACCCACAGGAGATGCGGCACCCGCTGCCGTCGCACCCACCACTTCCGCTGAGGCGGTGGCCAGTGCTTCAGTAGATCAGGAAGCAGCTGCCGCTGGCGGCGAGGGACTCGAAGGCGAGGAAGCTGGCAAAAGGTGAGTCCATTCAACCCTTCTTACTGCCACACTCATTCATGGTTTGCTCTGCTCATCTTCCCCGTGTCCTTAAGCAGTTCCGTTTCTGCTCCTTTGGCCTTTTCCCTGCAGCTGTCATGCTTCTGTCTCTGGGCCATGCCGTGCTGTGCTGTGCTGTGGCGTGCCAATATGACCTTGCTATTTGTACCTTTTAGCATTTGGCCAATTGCTGGCCCCTGTCTGCCCCGCTTCATCGGCCATTTATCATAGTTGGGAGGTTCTCTGGTGCTCTGCAGCAGCAGTCATGCTGCCTATCCATTGCATTCCGCACGCTCTCACGTGACTGAACATAATTGCTTGAACTGCAAACCAAATGCCCGATAAACTCCGTATGCGGGTCGTATTATATATAGAAAAACTTTTGATTTATGTAGTTTGTTGTTGCCTGCCCCCCGCCCCCCAAACCAAACCAAACCCAACTTTGATTGCAACAAATTTCTGCTTTCTGCTTTCTGCTTTCCGATTGTGTGTGCTGCAAATGCAAAGAAAATTGCCCAAATTGGCCTGTGGTTAGATTGTTCCATGAAATTGGGTTTAGAAATGAAGATTTCCTCAAGTTTTCTTTGATTATTCAATTCAATGAATTGCCA
This sequence comes from Drosophila helvetica, assembly GCA_963969585.1. Taxonomy (NCBI): domain Eukaryota; kingdom Metazoa; phylum Arthropoda; class Insecta; order Diptera; family Drosophilidae; genus Drosophila; species Drosophila helvetica. Next base: position 8,965,484 of record OZ018403.1, read on the forward strand.
TTTGTAATGGGGTTTAGTTTATTCAGGTCACAGAATATGGATTTCTTAAATAAAACATTAGTCATGACACAGATACGATTTATCGGTACAAATTCTCAGAATTATTCAATGGAAGGACAATCAAAGAAATCTTTCTGCTTGAGCAAAATGTTTGTGGAAGGACATTTGTTAACATATTTAAATGATTAATTGATTTCTGGGAAGCATTTTCGCTGCTTTTTAATTAAGAAATTCGCCTAATTAAATACAAATGTAGCAGGTTGACTTCTGTAACCGATAAAATGAATGATTGTTTCGGCTCTATTTACGCTTCACTCTCCGCCATACTCTTTTGACCTTTTCCACGTTGTTTGTGCCGGACACTTTATCCATTACCGCACCCAAAATTGTGTGTCCTAGCGCGGCTCCTCCATTCATTTCTGGGTAAACACTGTCACCTTAGAATGGCCACGAAGGTGCCTCCTCTTGGTTCCTTTTCCGACACACAAATGAAAATAAAAACCAATTATTTCTGGTTCGCTGTTGGACAAGTTAAGCCTCGTGTGATGGCCGTGCTAATGCCACAAGTTGCTGTCTAATCCTTTAGAACAGCCAGAGGAAGGCGCACCCACGCCCACACCCACACCCACACCATCGCCATTGCCACTGCCATTGCTAGCTATTTTTCACTTAATTTCGCGCATTAATATTTAATTGTGTGTGGAGCCAGAGCCAGAGCTGGAGCTGGAGGATGTCAAACCCAAAACGATGAGGGGGTTGAGGCGGCACGTCCTGAAGCCAGCTGCCAACAGCTGGTGCCAGACGACACTCTGGTTAGTGGCCGCCTCTCCTCCGTTTCCGTTTCCTTTAACTTTGACTTTGATGTGGATGTGTCACGCGGCCTATGCAACGTCCTGCAGCCCCAAAGGACCCCCTGCTTTCGCTATCAATTGACATTGACAAGTTGGACAAGCTTTTCTTCTCGTTTTCGGGGGTTTTCATCTACGATTTGTTCAACGCTTTGCTCCGCTTTTCTCTGCTTTTGTTTTGTTGGGGGAAAATAATTTGCACGTGGCTCATGCATAACCACAAAATGTTGAGTCATTCAAGCAGAGGGCTCTCCCGCTGAGGGCGCCCCTCCGTCCCTCCCTCCCTCTCTCTCTCGCTCTCGCTCTCTCTCCGCTTTGTACAAAGTTCAGTTTTTTGACCAGCTTCTTGTGAGTGTGCGAAAAACTGTCACCAATGTCAGCCAGAGCCACAGCTAGACCCACAGCCAGATGGCAGATGGTGGCGGGTGCGGGGGCGGTGAGGTGTCAATGGGTCGGACAGGCAGCCAGGCAGGCTGGCTGGCAGGCTGGCAGGCAGGATGTGTTCCTTTTTGGTGGTTGCTTTCCAGTTTCCAGTTGACTTTTGCTCGTTTTTGTGGATCGATACCAAGAGAAAACTGTTACGCTCTCTCCACGCTCACGCTCTCGCTCTCTCTCTCTGTCCCTCTGAAAAATGTGCACATGTGATGTAGCCCCCAAAAACGAGCAAAAACGACGCCATCTGCCATCTGCCATGGCCTCCTGCTCTGCCCTGCTCTGCTCCACTGGCTCTCCCTCTGCCGTGGTCCGCCTCCTGTCAGCCTATTTAATAATTGTGCTTTCGGAGAACGTGTGGTGTGTGCCGATGGGCCCCTTCTGTGGCGCACCAATCACCGCCAAATCTCTATAATTTTCAATGAATTAATTTATTTAATTTTCCCCGTCATGCATAAAGTGTGGCTCATTAGAGCATCTCTCACGATTCGGGCCAAAATCGATTGGTATTCAATTACAAATTTGTGCATATATAAACGGGGGGAATATTTTTGCAATCAAAAAATGTTGGAGGGAAATTGCAGAATTTTCTGGTGTCAAAGGAGAACTTCTGAATGAGATTTTTCGTGGAATTTTACGTTTTATTTGGCTTAATTATGATAGCAATTATGAAAAGGGTTCTCGGAAATACAAATGCACACTGCGCGCCAATAAGTATGCTATGCAGGAGAGCCCGAATTTCAGGGGAAATCGATATGAAACGGAGTTTCCTCTGGCAAAGGATTCCATGGAAATGTAATTATCGAAGTGTAGTCCTTCACCTGTACTTATGTCCTGCTGCCGTGCACTGCCTGCTCTCCACTCAATTAAAAATGTGAAACAGGGGAATATTCTTGCAATCGAAAACGGTTCGAGGGGAATTGCAGCAAGGGGCTATACGCAGAATTTTCCTGTTTTAATATGGTACCGAAAGTGACGCCCGTGTGGAAATGCTGAAGGAAAACCAGAATTTCAAGTGAAATCGATATGAAACCGAGTTTCCTCTGGCAAGGGATTCCATGGAAATGTAATTACCGAATTGCATTCCCCTCTAAGTTGTAACCCTACAAATCCTTCACCTGTACTTATGTCCTGCTGTACTGCCTGCTGCCTGCCGCCCCCCTCTGCATTCTCCTCTGCATTCTCGTCTGTTTCTGTTTCGTTTGTGCTATGCGCCAGGGCCAAAGTTGTTGGCGCTTTCAAGGACATTTACACTATTTGCACTTGCTCTCCTCTCTGCTGCCCGTACGAGTGTACAGATGTATGTGTGTGTATGTGTGTGCCCTTGCCTTTGTCTAAAATTATGCCAAAAATAGACGCCAAGAGCAGGCTACGGCTAGGGCTATGGCTATGGCTACGACTATGGCAAAGAAACCCAAGTGCAGGACATGTTTCATCTGGTCTTCAGCTCCCAAATTGCTTGGCAAATAAGAAGCAGGACTCAGCGCAGGGCAATGCATTTTTAACGCCGCTCGACACAATTTACTCTCGTCACATGTCCTTTAAAAAGGAGCGCGAAAGTGAGGGGCAACTTTTGATTGCCTCGCAAAATATGAAAACTTTTTCCTGCCATTTCGGATCCATCATTGAAACCAGGCTGGAAAGATGGGGAAAATGGAAAACAAAACAAAGTTATAAAAAAATTGGGGAAAGGAAAACAAAAGTTAAGCAACAAATATTTGCATACTGCGATGTATGTTGGGGCCTGATTGAAATATGTTTTCTAAATGCAAATATCACGAAAGGAAACAACTTAAATATTGGAATATGTTTTCCCATATGCAAATAGCAGAAAAGCGGGCATCTCCTTTGTGGGAAAACTCTCGTAGCCCCTACCAAAAAATCATAAATATTATAATGGAGTCGACCTTAGTCTTTTCTTGCTTGCTTTATTTTCCACCTGCCTGCATAAGGAATTTCCATTCCACCCACACAGAGAGACAGAGAGAGACACTGCAAACATAATGAAATCAAAGCTCTGGCCTCAATATAAATAAATAAATAAGAGACAGCGAAAGCCGAAGGCAAAGCCCCCCAAGAAATTTATCGACTCAACATTTGGCCGCTCCGACAAACAAAAAATAAAAACAACGAGGGGGAACGTTATGAGCCGCGTCTGCGCCGCGGCTCTACTTTATACCCGGTACTCAGTCAGTATATATGTATGTGAGCTTGTTGTAATTTATTACATGTTCGCAAAAGGAAAATATTAAATTTTAGCCAAAAAAAAACAATTTAAGTCGAACCTTTTCGGAGATTTTGATCTATTAGATGTTTCCATATTGGTTAACATAAATTTTTTACATCTGCCATTTCTACATGTTTTTATCTACTTCCTACATATACATACACGGCTGTGTGCGAGAGAGAGAGGGAATCAGTCTGCGCTTGGGAGGCCACTGAAATTTCATTTGTTCCTTCTGACTATATTTATGATCCGATCTGATCCAAATTAAATACTCTGATAGATATAGTAATTTTCTATGATTCTGCGTTTTTGGTTTTCCCGTATCTTCAAAATTGTAGATTTTCATCTTTTGTGGGGGCGGAAGGGGGCGTGGCCAAATTTTAAAACAAACTCGTCTCGGTTTGATATCACAGGAGCTTGGATAGAAAGTTTGGTGGTTCTAGCTCTTATAGTCTCTGAGAACTAGGCGTCAAAAAATTCGATCAGGCATAGCGCCTACCCCTGTGTGTGAGAGAGAGCGAGAGGGAACGATGCATTTCGAAATTGTTTTCTTCATTGTGGCTATATTTATGAGTCGATCTGATCCAGATTCAACACTCTGATAGATATTGTCATTCTCTATGATTCTGCGTTTTTAGTTTTCTCGTATCTTTAAAATTGTGCATGCCACAGATTTTCGTCCTTGGAGTGGGCGGAAGGGGGCGGGGCGAAATTTTGAAATACACTTGTAACAGTGCGATAGGACAGGAGTCTGGATACAAAATAGTGTTCCTCTAGCTTTTATGGTCTTTGAGCTATAGGCGCTAATGAAGACGGACGGACGGACAGACGGACAGACGGACAGACGGACGGACGGACAGACGGACAGACGGACGGACAGACAGACATAGCTATATCGACTCGGCTATTGATGCTGATCAAGAATATATATACTTTATGGGGTCGGAAACGCTTCCTTCTGGGTGTTACACACATTAATTTTTTGCACAAATCTAATATACCCCTTTACTCTTCGAGTACCGGGTATAAAAATCCATTTCCCAAGGATAAGCAAATATAAATAAGATACGAGAGACGTAAAAGTATCCAATTGAAACTCTGCCAAATCAAATGCAAAAATTCACAATAAACTAATTTCCATGAACGAATGCGAGATACCCTTTAAGAACGGAGAAAGGTTTACCTGTACAAATGCCAGGAGCTGCCAGCTGCTGCCTTTTCGGCAATACCTTCTCCCAAAAAGTGTACTCAAAACCGCACGGAAACAAACACAAATTTTCGGGGCTACTTAAATTTAAAGGCGGTGTTAAAATTTCATGCCCGGACAGGACATAGCCGCATAGCCACCAGCCACCAGCCACCCGCCACCAGCTACCGCGTGGGTGCTAACGACGCCTTTTTCGGTCGTTCGACCGCTCGCCATTTGACATTTTCCAGGCAAATTAACGGGCAGACGCAGACCCGAGCCCGACCCCCACCCCCACCCCTACCGAAAGCAACAATTTGTGTGGTCAGCTCTGGCTCTGCCACCCACCCAAAAAAAAAATACGAAAATACGGCAATTGCTGTTTGTGCAATTTCGTTTCGTTTCCTCGGCTTTCGGCCTTAATTGCCAGCTGGGCCGCTTGCTGTGGTGCCGCCGTGGGTGGGCCGGTGGGCCAGTGGGCGGTGGTTCCTCCTGGAGCCCCCAAAAAGAAAACTATTTGTTTTGTGTATTTTTTCAGCTGTCGCAATTTAATTCAATTTATACTGTCCCTTTTAGACTAGTTTTTGTGTTTAAATCATGTCGGTGGATTTGTGTCTGTTGTGTCTCTGTGACTACAGTTCTGGCTCCACCTCTGAGTGGCCCTTGTGGTTCTCTCTCTCTCTGGCCCACCTATGACTAGGCTGTGGTTCTGCTCCTGTCAGTGCTTATTGTTTGGGCCACAAATTAATATTTATTGCATTTTTCCTTCCGTTTGTGCCATAAATATAAATACAAATTAAATGTTTGTCACGAATTTTTCAACATTTAATTGTTGGTCAGGGAACTGCACACACACACACGAGGGAAATGGTTAAATAAGCGTGTGAGGAGGCGGGGAAAAGTGGTCTCATTTGTTGATCTTTAGCTCACGCCATGGGGAGTTGAATATATGTATATGGAAACCAGGTTGATTTGGTGGAGATTTCATTGATTTTTCTAGGAAAAACACGGCGTTTAATAGCCAAGGGTTTTACATAGATTAAAGGGGGGATTTATTGGAGTTTTATTTGTACGTGAATTCATATATTTTTAAGCCTTGCCTTTATTCTCACCCTTTTATTAGCCCTTAGATATAGCCCTAGAATCATCCGAATTTGTCCTTACTTCAGAACCCTTCTGCAGTATCTTTCCTATTTTCTATAGTTTCCTTTAGAAATAATTGCCACACATTTGTGCTTGGTTTTTATTATTTAAAGCCCTGGTCGTTCACTTCTCGTCTTTGCGAGTCCTGTAACTAATCAAAGGCCATCAAAATGTCCAATCAACTTAACACCATTTTTATAGATGCACTTTTCGACCCTAAAAACCGCTGGACGCTGTCCGTGTAGCCGTGTATCCGTGTATCCTTGGGCCTGGGCCGCCGTTGGCCCACTTCTGCCACATCAATTGGCGGTCAATTATGCCGCAGAAATCCAAAGTGTGCCAAAGGTTTTTGGCAAGCGGCAGAGACTTTTATGGCCCTCGCACGCAACAACAGGAGAGGGGGGAGAGAGAGTGGGGTGGGAAAAGCGAATGAATAAAATTTTATGCTGCTCGTAAAGTGACCCCAAGGCCTGGCCCTGGCCAAAAGGTGCTAATAATGCAGATGTTTGGATTCCCTCTCTATGCCTCTCTCTGTCGCTCGATTCAAAAGTGAAATGAAATCAGGACACGGCAGTCAGCAGCATATGGAAATTCTGTGGGAAACATATGCTGGCAGCTTTTCCTTTTTATTCTACGAATAAAGATAAATGATACTGGAGGAGGCTGGAGGCTGCAGGCTGCGAAAAGTACACGCACGGAAGTCAACTAAAGGGAAAGCGCGGCGGCGGAAAAGTTGAGCCCCTTCATGATGATAATAATGTTCCTTTATTTTCTGCTCTGCTCTGCTCTGTTCTGTTCTGTTCTGCTTTGGCGTCCTGCCGTGGACATGGACGATGATAAAGTTACGTTAAGAGCAGAGAAAAGCGTTGGCAAAACATAAATATTAACGCACTGCGGGGAGGAGGGTGTCCGGGTCGGGCGGAAGTGACAGGCCAGCAAAAAGTAATGCCAACAAATGATGCAAGAGACGGGAGCACCACCCCACAGAGAGAGAGCCAGCTGGAGACGGGGAAAAACGACTGGAAGATACCCCTGAGAATGGTCTCCAATCTACAAAATGGAAGAGAGCTTGAGCCTTGAAAAAAACTACGTTAAATCAAGATGATCGATCTGCTTCTAGTCTCCAAGGCCTGGACATATGGGTGGACTTCTGCAGATGCTCCTACAAATGCTCTCGGTCCAAAGAGCGGAAAAGAGTCTATGCATCGCTCATCATCTCCTTTTAGTCCCCAAGGAGTGGGCAAATAGTAAAAGTATTTCTCTAGATGCTCTCCATTTCAATGAGCATAGAAGAGATTAAGAATCGCAGAAGTCTTGTACAAAACAACGAGGATCCTCTCTAGTGTTCATAGAGTACGTATATTCTCCGCTCTCTCTCTCGACATAGCTGTTGTACTCCCATCAACACCTCGGTACAAGGAGAGCAAAGTGTATGTCCTGTTCCCCTCCTGTAAGGCGTTGTGGGGTGCAGTGGGGGTCGTGTGCCAGCACGCACACACATTAAAATGTTTGTATCTCTGTGGCATTTCGCAGTAGGAATTCGCTACAAAATAGCGAAATTACGTTAGATCGTAAAAATGGCCAGCCAGTGTGCTACGTGTTTTGTTTCTATTTTTCCGGCTTTTCCACGCTGTCATTGCAGCATGAAAAATGGTTTTTCATGTGTCTGTGTGTGAGGGAGTTTTGCAGCCGAAAAAGAAAGTACAAACTTGTGTTAAAACTTTCGCCTTTGTTGAGTTCTTTAAACAAGTGTACTTATGTTCCTGAATGAAAAGATAAACTTATTATATGGAGATGTATTTGCTTGGGAACGGATTTGTTTGAAAGGGGATCCAGAGATGAAATTGCTGAAGAGCAGTCTGTATGTTTTTGCTTATTTTCCAAGTCTGGAATCAAAAGACCTGCCACACCTCCATATCTATGTTATCTGCTTTTCATTTTGTAGACCATTAAGTTCCATATCTGTAATGTTTATCCAACTATGCAGACGGTATATATCACACATCGTTTTATGCCGCCCTCTCGCCTGCCCCCTCCTGAGTAATATTTAAAAATTAACATAAAACCCTACACGCTCTATAAAATGCCAAAAACAACAAGTAATAATAAAAACAAGAGAAAGTAGAAAGCATCAGCGTTTGATAAGGATTGTGGGAGAGAGAGAGAGAGAGAGAGGTGAGGGTTGGTTGTGGGGGATGGAATTGTTTGGGGGTTCGGGCGTTACGGGGTTCTATTTGCATTGCGTTAATGGCAGCTCTGTTGCCAGTTTTAAAAGCCAGTCCCAATTGCTCATGTGTCTGGGACTCCCTCCAGTTGCCCCTCCTTTGTGGGGTGTCTACCGGGAGGTTTGCTGTGGTGTGTGTGTGTGTGTGTGTAGATTTGGTCGACTGTAAAACCCATGGCCCGAAGCTCTCCGCTCCGCTCCCTTTCAGAGCGGCCATTTTGTTTTTTGCGCTGTGGTTCATAAATTTTTGGTAGCTGTTGCTGCTCCTGTGGCTCTCTTCTGCAGCTGAAATTTATGGCCGGGCTTTTCCAAGCTCTTGCCTAATCACAATGACGGGCCATCAGGAGGGGTGGAACTGGGGAGGGGGCCATCTGTTTGGGAGTTCGACGCATTCAAAATGCCAACAGGAGCACACTTTTTTTTGTGGAAACACCTGGGAGAAAATTACGGAACATTTTACTCACGAATCAAGGATTCTTAACAAATTAAATGCCAAATGTTTTCCGAAAATAGGGCTGAGCAATCTTGTTCAAAAATCGGTTAATACTAGAAAAAGAGAGCTCCTAAAAAGTATAATATATTCAAGAAATTAATCCATCTTTACAAATTTTTAGTTCTTTCATTCTAGAATTTAAAATATATTCTTTATTGAACGGGTTTAATGGTCTGCTTTAATTGTTGGAGCGGATAAATCTGTATTTTAATAGCTTCCAGGAATCACAAATAAGAGTTATTAGTTGTAAAAAAATCAATGCCGAATTATTTTTGATTTTTATAATACAAATCAAATATAATATAATAAATAAAATTTTATTTTGTATTATTTTATTATAACTCTTTTTTAGGGCTTTAAAAAGCGATTCACAAATCATCCAAGACTTGCAGATATTCAGTCCTTAAGGGGTTTCATTCTTTTCGAGTGGTAAAACCTCGACTGCAACTTTTCTTTAGACCAAACCCGTTTTGTGTTGCTTTTCTTTGATGAAATTTCCATGGAACAAGGGACAGCCGACGGCCGAGAGCAAATGTGTTTATAGTTCGACTGAGAAAACACTGGTAATTCAATTTCAGTTTTTAGCTGCTGCTGCTGCTCCTAGGGCCTCTGGCGTGCGCCCTTCCTCCTGCCGGAGCTCCTCTGGCTGCTCCTCCTCCTGCTGTCGTTTGCCGGAATTCAATTTTCGGTTTTTGCGCTACTCGACGTTAACGTGAGCAATTAATACTGTCAACAACAGTGTCAGTCTTTCAGTCAGTCAGTCAGTCAACCGCTCCATCAGTCTGTCAACCATGGCTTTTGGCTTTTGGCTTTCGGGCTTTGGGTTCCCTTCATTTTGGGGAATTTGCAATTTAAATGGCAACCAAAATGCTGCCAAAAGCCTGACATTTCAACTCTTTTTTTGGGGGGGGGGGGGTTTTTGGGTGGGTTCTCGCCTTTAATCGAATTTGCGGAACCTTTTCTGAGCAGCTAAGAAATATAACTTTTAATGAGCATTGCTTGTGATTTTGCGATTGTAATCAGAGCTTGCCTTTTGCAACTTTTGATATCCTCAAATATAATATTTCTTTGGTGGGACGAAACTTTACTGCTAATGACATTATCCATTGGATGCTTGTCTTCCGACACTCCTTCCCAAGTTCTCCGATAAGAGTAGCCTTTAAGTGAAATTCCCACACACACAAACACATACAAACACACATTCCTAGTGCCGCCTGTACGTGACAGGACCCCACATTTTACGAGCTTCCCAGACCCCGAAGAACTTGTTAAATTTTCATGCCCAGAAGCGTGCTTAAAAGGCTGCCCTGACTCCTCCAAAATTGCTGTCAAAGTTGCTCCACCAAACAAAATTAAAGTCTTCAGGTTCTACTATCTGCCGCCAAAACATTTTATGGTTAAAACAATTTCTGGCCCCGGAAGCGGAATTTTAAGGGTGAACGAATAATTGCTGTGCAAGGAGGGAGGGGGAAAGAGTTTTCCCATCGATTTGGCTTCATTTTGTATGGGAAAATGTTAAGGTAGAAACAAATATGCTCGCACAGTTGAACTTATAAAAGTTTCATCCTTTTTCGGATGGGAATCCCTAAATAGTTTTAAAATAAAAGTTGTTACCCGCATACCCTTACCCTTTCCACATTTTATTTTCCTTAATTTTCTTTAAAAAACACTTCAAATATTTATATCGAAATCCAATGAAGTTCTCAGCTTAAGATGTAAGTTTAATTCTTCGAAAATGTGAGGCTTTGGGTCGGAAAACATTAATTGGAAAATAATGTATACCTCGGAGTCTTTTTCCAGGTTTTTTATTGTTGAATGTTTGGCGAAAACCTCTGTAAGACTCTCTCAAAATTAACAAAGGGCTCTTGCATCTCTTCTGTTGTCTCCTCTGTTCATTTGTTCAACTTAAGTAGGTTTCACTGTAATTGGAAGAACCTGTCCTTATTTATTAGCTAAACAATAAATACCTCTCCATCCCTTGGCAGGCTTTGTCTCGCTCGCATTCCAGAGTCCAAAGCATTTCATAATTAAATATTCTCTCTTTTGCATCAGAAAGAGATCCGACCCGTCCCCACTGAGGGCTGGCTGAATCACTCTGCCATATTGCATCTTTCATTAACTCTCGGCCTGGAGGTGTTTGAGAGGGTGTTTGGGCTCAGTGGTTGGCGGTTAGAGGTTGGTGGTTGGGGGGGTACGGCTCATCAATCCATTCTTTCCAGCAATTCATTCATCTGTGAGTTGGCATTCTTCGGCAGGACTCACATCAGGACTACACGCCACCAAGCCATGGCCAACGGGCCATTGATTATCTATCAGGGGGCCAGCCTTAGGCAGAGGTTGATTTCTGAGGGGGGAGGGCCTTTGGCTGAAGGTTGATTTCTGAGCTTTTGTGTGGGCGTATGTTTCCCTGTTTCTGTGTGTGTGTGTGTGTGTGTACCCGTTAATTGAAAATCGCAAACGGGTTTAGTCCTGAGACAGAGACAGCGCGAGAGAGCGAGCGCCAAAGAGCGTTTGCTTTTGTAATTGAGTAATGAAATATGCCAAGTCATACGACACACAAACACAACTAAATCAACACCAATACCAACACAGCTTTGCCTGCATACCAATTAAGATAATACAGCAAAGGGGCAAGGCAGGGGGGGACAGAGTGAGGGGTGAAAGTGTGCTAAAGGTCAACACGTTGCTGCATGATGGCGCAGTCCTTGGATGCTTCATCGCGAGAGGGGTGTGCCGCCATTTGCGTTGGCTTACGCGGCGTATGAGCAATGCACTGCTGCCTGACTACGAGCTACCCCTTGACCAGGCCCAGTCCACCCGCCAGAGAGCTGAACAAACTACAGATTGCTGGATTATAGTGGCATATACACACACACAGAGAAGGGGCGATTATATATTCAGAGATTTCTTGGGGGATTTCTTGGAGGATATGCATTGAATTCGCTTTCAAAAAGGGTACCGACAGCTGGGATATGCCCAGAGATTTCTTGCTTAATAGTTGGGCTTTTTTTTTATATAAATCCTTCAAATTCCCTTTCAAATAAATATATATAGCTCCATATGGTTGAAATTATATTCCCAGCCAAAGACAAACAATAATTATCCCATCAAGTTGGCGTCTCGAGGGCGTGGTCCAATCAAACTAATGCCGCCTGCCATATGCTGCACGGCCATCGATCGCTAGCAGCGGCCATAGACAGTGGCAGTGCATCCATCTGCCACGTGGAGAGACGTGGAGTCTCTCTCTACTATCTAGAGCACACACCATGGCGTATACTTAATTAGTCCTCTAATGAATGCCACGTTATGTGAAAAACGCAGCAAGAAGGCTGATGGAGGACCTCCATGAAGCGCCTGAAGGAGAGGAACTGTTGCTGCCTGGGCATGTGGCTGACAATTTGCCATAAACAAGTTGTTGTTGCTGTTGTTGTTGGCGCTTGTGGGGGAGAAAGGATGATGGAAAACTGGTGGAAAAGCGCCACAGTTAATTGAATAAAATTTGCAGTTTTTGCGCTGTGGGTTGCATGATGCGGCGGCATCAGTTGGCATAAATTACGCATGGCCAGGCATCGTTCCAGTCTCAGTCCTCAGTCCTTGCCTTGTCCTTGCCTGCCTGCCTTAGACTTTTATCTTGGCTGCCATTTTGCCTGCCTGTACACTGGTGTACGGTTCTCCTGTGCCACCACGACAGGACACCACGGGACCACGTCGGCTCGTGTGGCATTTTTACCGCATTTGGGTCAAGGTCAGGCCGCTGCTGTCTCGAGGGCACGATTTACATTACATTTCAATTTGAAACAATTGTTTCACCTTCTGTTTGTGCCTCCTTCCCTTGCCTCCTCCTTCGATCGAATTCAATTCGATTTGTATTGTTTATCAATGGGGCGGGGCGGCTGTCCTTGCTGGCAAATTGCTACATAAACACGAGTATCCTGCAAGAAGCATTCTGCACCTCCTCCACTCACAATTCCCTCCCAAACGAGTTGATTTATGTTAAGAAATTGTTTTTCTTGGGCGGAGAGATTTATGGTCTGTGCCTGTGCCCCCGTCGCCCCCTGGGGGCTTGGCGTGACCTTTGCACCATCATTTCATTTTCGCTTTCATGTTTGCGGCTCTGTTTCGCATTTGTAATATCATATCCTTCTGGCTTAATTAGAGAGGGTCAGGCCAGGCCAGGACAGGACAGGTCGGACAGGAAGTGTTTCCAGCAGGGCTCCCGTTTCTGTGTGTGTCAGCCCCAAACACGAAATTGTCTAATTAATTCCCACCAACACTAACACTAACACACTGCAAATCACTGAACGATATACATCTTCATTAACGTTTGAAACTTTTCACTCTTCTCTTCTTTTTTTTGCAGGTAATTATCCTGACGTTTTCGCACAAAAGGCAGATGGAATCTGCAGATGGAAAACGCCACATGCAAAATGTAGGGGGGAACGGCAGCGACTTACGAAAGCCGTTTATGCCCCAGGGAATTATTTTAACTAATTAGTTTATTAAGTCCTGGCAAGGGGCAAAGCTAATTGAGGTAATGTAAAAACGAAGGAATTATCCCTCAAACGAAAAATCCTCAAACAGACGGCTTTAGCTGGGATTGCAGGCGGACACATTTAAGCCCCTCAAGGGTTCATTTTACTATTGGAACCGGAACAGTCATAATTTCCATACAAGTTACAATCAAATGTATTATTTTGTGTACAAATTATTATATTTTAATTATATTTAATAGCTTTTTTTATTCATTTTATTGATTTTAGTTAGATTTTAATTATAATTGAATTATTTTTAAGAAGTTTATTTATTTTTTGTTCTTTTTATTGATTTTTAAAATCAGTTTTAGTCTGTTTCCAATTATTTTTGATCTTCTTAAATATTTAATTCGTTTCAATTGATTTCCATTTAATTTGTAAAGCTTTATTGTTTATTTTCTTATATTTTCATTGCTTTTGGTAGCCTTCCCAAGTCCACATCCCTGGTTGATTCATTTGTGACCGAAGCCACGTAAGTTGCTATAATTTGTTCTTTGTTTTCCATTATCACAGCTAAGAGTATGAGTATAAGTATATTTCTAAAGCTAATTAAGCCTAATTAGAAGCCATTATAAGGGGCTTCTGAGCTATCAAACTATTTACCTTTTTGCCACTCACACAAAAAGCGGGAAACTTTCTATGGCAGTCGTAAAACCATTAACAGCACAACTTTTGTGTGCAGCTCAGAGGCCAGAGACCACGCCCACTTGGGCAAAACAAGAAGAGGGGGGGAAAGAATGCCAAAGGCTGTATACAGTTGGGGCTCCTGGTTCATAATTGCTAGAAGGAGGAAAAAAGTCAAATAAAAATTGCAATTTGGCGGCTGCTCTCTAAGTTTAATTGCACCAAAGTGGCCCTTCCGCACACACACACAACACACACACACACACACATGTATATGTATGTATGTGTGAGTGCAAATGGAAATCCAGTGACACTTGAGGCCTCCCCGCAGTGACTCCCTTTTTGTGGTACATATAATCACATGCGTGGGCGAAAATCGCCGTGGGAAATCCGACTCTCAACTTTAATGGCGCGCCCACGTGTTGAGTGGAGCAGAGCCAGGCAGAGCCCTTTCGTGCCATTCCTTTGATATTCATTTCAAGTTAATTCATCTCAATCAGCTTAAATATCGGACTAAATAATTCATTTGCATTTTCTGGGGCGTGCTGCTGCTTTTTGCGTATAATTAATGCGCATAAAATTCCCTTCCCTGACACCTTTGGCACCTTTTTCGGCTCGCTGCTGCTTTATTTGTAAGCCCTTTGGGCAGTACGGCCAGGCCAGTACGGCAGTCCGACGGCCTTCAGGCCGTATCCTCGTGCGTACATCCCAGCCACTCGGCGCTTGATTGAGTGCGAACGAGTCCTGAGACCAAAGCCCCATGGCAACAATTGTCCCAAAACCCAAAGCCCTGCGACGTTTATCATTTCAGGAATTGTCCTTCCGACTGTCAGGAGAGCCGTGGAGGGGAAGGTAGGGTCATCGTGGGCTATAAATAAATATTGTGTGTATATAACCCATAAGTCTGATGCACGAAATGGTTATTCAGTTATATAGTAGGCGCCATAAGGATTCCCACTGAGGGCTCCCTTCTATTTATAGGTTTTTCCAATCAGAACTCGCACACAATCGTTGGATTGTGCGTTTGATTTGCCCCTATCCCATAGCCCGTATCCCGTATCCATGTGCCCATTGTGCTTGTCCCTGGCATGTCCTTCATTGGGCTCAAAACCGGAAGTGTGTTTAACATAAAAGAGCCTTGGAATTTCCATGAAAAAAAATGGCAAGTGGAGGGAGAGAAAGAAAGTAAAATAGTACCCAATTGGCCCATCTATTGAACTTTCTTTGGTGTGAAATACAGAAGAGAAAAAGGTTATTCAATTGAATTATTGCTAGGGGATATTTCTTCGAAAGAAAATCATATCAATAAGCTCTTAAAATAGTCCTGAAATAATACTCCATCAATCACAAGGAAACTGAAGGCGGGGCTTTAAACTTTTCCATTTGCCAGCCACTTACAAAACCACATGTGCCCCAGCTTCTTCTATAGTCATTCGAAATGACAATACTCTGTGTTTTTCTGGGTTTTCCTTGGGAGGACACAACCCGAGACGCAGGCCACCGCAGGTGTGCATATTCCGGCCAATGGAAAATGGCGAAAAACGAAAGCAAAATGGCCTTTGAACAGCAACAGAAATAGGAACCGAATCTACCTGTCGTTTCACCTGTCACTTGCAGGCAGGACCCCTCCTGTGCCCTATATTGTTCCTTCTGTGGATGGTATTTTTAGACTGCAAAGGCAAAAGTTTTAGCTTAATTAACCTTGTACATCTTCATCATAGTTTTGCAGGATTTTTAGCATGGAATGGGGGTAGATATTGATTTACAAATTAGGCAGATTTGCTTACGTTATCCCAGAACTTTGAGATTTAAGGGCACATTATCTGGCATTCTTAATTTCCATATAAAAATCCCCACCCTTATACCCTTCCGTTTTGTCGCCAGTATTGCGCACAATTTTCTTTGATGATTATGTTTTCCTCTGCCGCTTATCGTTGTCATTCCTTCGAATGGGCATGGGGCTTAGATGCTCGTTTCCTTTAATGTCCGCCGCGCCACAGCCAGCCATCAGGCAATCATATTAAGTGGTCTAAAAGGAGAGAGAGAGAGCGACAGAGAGAGAGGTGGATGGCTCTCAATTATCCCAGCAGGATTAGGTCCAAAAAGGTGCCAACCACTATAAAGGCTAATGGAGTAATGGAGCTCTAAGGCTCTGTAATTGTCCCCTCTAAACAGGCTGAAAGTACCTCAAAGTTGTGTACCGCACAGAGGTCAGATTTTATAATCAGCCAAAAGTTGGGTGCAGCATTTCCACCGCGACCAGCGGCTGTGCCAATGAATTATCAATCAGGCAAGCCGTGACCCTTGAACTGATTGGGCTTTCCACCAATCCCTCAATCGCCCAATCTCCCAGTATCTGTTTCGGCCAGTTCAGTTCATCAATTCGCGCTTTGAATAATTTATGCTCGACATTTTGGCTTTGTTTTTGCCCCTGCCTCTTGGGCGCTGCTTGTCATGAATATTTCATACCCTGAGTGTGCACACAAATATCCTCACTTTAATTGAAACAACAGAAGCCAAATAAACAACGCATAAAACAAATATCGAATCGAGGCGGGTATAATGTGTTGCAAAAATAGAAATCTGTTGAGCACAAACAGTCAAATGTCAATTCAATTCGTTTTTCTGTATGCCCCACCAACATACAGAGAGCGGGGGTGGGGGTGGCGGCAAGTCCCTTCTTCTCCTCCTTTTTTGCTGGATGCCACCACAGGCACCGAGCATTCAGTATTGCACAATGTGCATGGAATATCCGAGCACGGACCAAAGAGAGAAAAAAAAGAGAACACAGTTCTCCCCCTCATCGATTGGTTTGTGTGTGTGTGTCCAAGCCTTAAGGGGCTTTGTCAGAAAATGCGTCTCAATGCGAGTCCTGGCTCCCACAGTAAGGCAAAAGTTAGGACGCACTTTGCTGCTTTCTGCAGTGTTAAGTGCTCTGTCTGAAAAGTACGAAAAAGTCAAGTTTTATTCAAACTTCCATATGCCTAATGAGTGCTGGAACATTTCACACTTTATTCTTAAAGTAGAGTGATTAAGCCAGAGGGCGTTCCGGGTCTATAGATGTATTGTAGGATTCTCCTTCCTCCAAGTCGCAGAATTCACAGAATCTTTTGCTCCAGACCAGGTCCTTCTCAATTTGAGTGAGTTAAAGGTGCTAGTGCCCCATACTTATTATTGTCTTATTATTCTTTATTCACCTGATCTACTTAGCTGTCGAATCAGAGTGGCGGATAATTATCTCGCTATTATATTATTTTGTTTTGAGCCGTCGTAGTCCCAATATATGTATCACTCATATCGGCGAATGAACGAACCAAGTGTGCTGTCCCCTTGTATTTTCTGCCAACTGTCAATAATATAGTATTTATTCGATATATGTACATACCTGTAACATCTAAAGAACCCACTAATGAATATATACCCTACATTCCATGTTCGTTTATTTTTCGCAGGGCCCTAAGGCCGTAGCACAATAACAAAATATTTATTAAAAACAAAGAAAACTCAATTTGAACAACAGATTAACCAGGAACGAACTAAGAACTCTTAAACGGAATCAACAATGTGTGGGAGAGACGGGACGGCCACCACTTGCCGCATTTTGTGCGTTTAAGAACTGTTTTAGAAAAAGAAAGCTACCTTCACGCAGGTAGGGTACTTTCGCTGGGGATTAGACAGACAGGAGATGATCGTTAGGGGATCGTTAGGGGATCGATTGTGTTTGGATCTGTGCACTCACATAGTAGTAATCGACGGGGGCACGGCACACGGGGCAGTTCTTGTTGGGACCCTCGTAGTAGGAGCGGCGCAGGCAGCGACGGCAGAAGGAGTGCCTGCAAGGAGTCTGCACCCGATTGCGAATTGTGCGCAGGCAGATGGAGCAAATTTCGGTTTCGTCCGGCATCTTTCCGTTTGATTTGGAACCAAAATATTTAAAAAAAAAGTTACGATTTTGGAAAATTTTGTTTGCTTTATTTTTTGTTCGTCTCCCAACGGCTCTGGACTGCCGAATGAAGTGTTCGATGTAAATACACTTTGAAGTATATCCAAAAGGCATCTTCACTGACATCTCTGGTAGGATTTGGAGCAGAGACTCCGACATAGTCGAGTGTGTCACGTATCCTATGCAGGACCTGTCAGTGACACCCCTGCTGCTCCTCTGCTGTTTACCTGCTTGCTGGTAATTTGTCAAATGAGGATTTTTCTTGGCGCCTTGGCTGCTGCGCCTCGCTCTGGCAGGGAAGGCAAGACGCTGTAAGACTCTGGCTCAGAGAGGGTTGTTTGAAGAGTTCTTGGAGAAAGTATTTTCCGAAGGTTCCAGCTGCCCTTGTGCTCATGATCCTGCCCTCGTTGATGGCTTGCCATTAGGGCGGGGTGGCGGCAGAGTGCTCCGCACTGCTGATGAAAATGATGATGGTGGAAATTCTCTGTTAGCGTAAGCGGAAGCTCAGCAGGTGCTCCTTTCTCTGGGCCTGGCCTGGGTATCATTTATTTTGCGCCTTACACACGCATTTAGCTTTATTTCATTTTATTTTCCCCGCCTCGTCGCTCGTCGCAAAAGCAAATGTAATAAATTTCCTATAAGCATTATCTTTAAATACAGAGCCATTGTGTAGGCCTTGCCCAGACGGGGATCAACCTGACAACGGAAGGCGCTGACGCTGACGCTAACACTGTTGCCATGCGGCTTAGTTATTGGCCCTTCAACATGAGGCAGGGGCGGGGGCAGGGGCAGTGGCAGGGGCATGGCGTGTCCCGTTTCGATTGAGCCACCTTTGAAATGGGAGAAATCACAGCGAGAGCTCTCGGGTGCTCCCAGCCAAATCTCAATCCAATTAAAGGTGGGGACACGGGAGTACCATCCAATTAAATGCTTCAACAATTAAAAGAGACAACAACTCGCACTCCAATCTGTTCGGAAGCCCAACAAAAACGGAGAGACAGAGAGAGAGAGGGAGAGAGAGAGGGAGAGAGAGAGTGAACAAAGGAAGCAACCAGCAACAGTTGACGCCATTCTCTAAGCTGACAATGCAATTTTCGCATCAGAGCATCCCCCCATCTCCCCCCAAAAGAGAGGCGGAGTGGGAGTGTCACCCTTCCCTGTCTGTAGGGCTCCTTTTTCTGCCAGCCTTGCAACATGCTGCCATTCTCCATTTGCAGCTGCAGTTGCAGTTGCAATTTCAGACTCTAGACCTCCGAAGCATTTTCCTGCACAGGCTGCAATTTACATAAGTGCTATGTGTGTGTGTGTGTATGTGTGTGTTGTGGTGCTGTTTTGTCATTCACTTTTCGTCCCTTTTTATGTGAAGGGTGTAAGACCATGACTCCAACCCCCAACCCTCCGTACAATGTTTTTCCTTAGCAAAATCGGAGAAATATATGTAAAGTCGCTCTCGGCAGAAAGTATGCAAAAATAAAAGCTAACGGTAAATAGATTCAATAACGGTTGAAATTTCACTACAAAATAAAGGAAAGCAATTCCAAGAAAATGCAGCTGAAAATAAAATAAAGAAATTCCAAGAAAATGGGAAAATACACGTTTAAGTAGCTTGTGGTGTTCTTTCGCTTGCCGCAAAGCGGATCACAAAGTTTTATTTACTCAAATGTCTGTCAAAAGTTGACTAGCAGTTAAAAGAGCATGTCCTGGCGGCTTAAATATAACTAGCAGTTAAAATTTAGAGTAAATTTCAACTTTTACGGCACGGATCCCCGTACATTTCACTTATGCGGCAGTCAGGTGCTGCTCCGGTGGGAAAAACTCTCTGCTATGACACTGTCAAAGCTGTCCTGAAATCTGCCAGCTATAAAACTCATCAAGCTGTCTCCTACGAAGCCATAACACCTGGCTGATGTCTGTTTAATGTGGCTTCCTGGCAAGGACCCAGTGCCCTATGTATCTCTATCTCAGTTCACCCCACAACTAGGCGACACCCAGCAGCTATCCTTGGCTATCGATCTAATAAAACTGCATATATGCATACTCGTAGTTTCCATAACACATAAAGGACTAAAAGGAATCAAAGCTGGAGGTCGGTATAGTATTCCCCATGGTTGAAACCTTTTTCTATATGCACAGCACACACACATCGGAGGAAGCCAGGCCCTGCATCACATGGCAATTATCATTTGCATTTGCATTCATAATTTGGGTCCTTCGATGGACAGGAAAAAGCCAATCAGAATAAAGAAATGCAGAAATAATTAATTTTTCTTTTTTTTCTGTTTTTGCACCCCTTTGGATTTATGATGGAAATGTCTAGAGGATTGAGGCCACTCTCTCTCTCTCTCTCTCTCTCTGCCTATGTCTCTGCAGGGGAAAAACTCAATTTGCTTTACACTTTTTCTTGGTCTCGACCTCCGACCTCCGGGTATTGGTCTGGCATTGCGGGTTGTCGTATTTCTTGTTCTCTACGAGTATGCGTTTGCCGCAGCATTTTCCCCCAAACTTTTATAATTAAAACTTTTCACTCTCTGGCAAAACAAAAAATCACCAGAGAGAAGAAAAAAAACCCCGAACATGAAAGCAGAAAAGTCAATTTCTCAGAGAAAACATGCGTGGAAAATTATGAACTTGGATGGAAATTTATGATTTTTATTGGGAAAGTTACAGACCAAATACGAAGGAAGGAAAAATAATTCCATAGAATTGCGGATAATTCCAGGGAGTTCTGTCTTTAAGGTGGAGCCCCAGAACCAGCCCCAGCCCCAGCCCCTAGCCCCCATCCCACCCAGGAAACCACTTATCGGGCTGCTCTGCCACTAAGTTATGCACGGCCCAAATGGGTATCCATGGACCCATAAATAAAACCGGAAAAACCGGGAAAACTGTTGCCGCCTGACAGGCCAGACAAAATTGCGTAAAAGCCTTCGCTCCCCAACAGTCCGAGACGAAGACATAAATCACTAAAAAGGGCAGGAAGGAGAAGCGACTAGCTCGGAGCTTGGAGGCTGGCCAATTGGAGACTTGCTAATGATAAGCTTCATGTATAGCGATAGTCAATTGTCAGGCCATATGCACTGAGAAAAACTCTTAAATATTGTACGAACATTTGACTTCTCTCTCTCTCTCTCTCTCTCTCTCTCTGGGAGTCGGAAGACCTTTAAGAATGTGGAAACTCCATTCTGTTTGTCCATTTGCCATGCAGTGTATTATCGGAACGTTCTCCCCTCATTGTGCTTCGCGTTGGCTTCCTAATTGGAGCGTGTGCCCACATGGCGTATGCTTGATATGGCCAGACGCTGCTTTATGCTGCTTTAATCTCTTGACCCAATTCGCATCAATTTTATTTTCCACCAGTCCTCGGAAATTTAAAATGGCTTTTCTGCTGCAATTTAATTTGATTTGCGCAGCAATTTTTTCGTTCCGCTCCTTGCCGCATGAGTGAGCACTTGTCACGCGGCATGCGACCCGCACAGAAAGTGCCTCACTGCCTGACTGCCTGCCTGCCTCCGACTGTGTCCCAGGACTCTTGTGGCCTTGACTTGTCATATAATGAAGCATAATGCATATACTCGTAGATGCGCACCGACAGTCGTATCGATGAAGCGGCATTGCGAGCGGACTACCATCACAAAGAGCCATAAGGGGAGAAATCCTTTGCTTGTCATTGTGTGAATTTTATTTCATTTCCTCTTTCTGTACGCGTGTTGTGCATCATCATCATCATCTCCTGCCTCATGCCCCAACCAATACACAGGGAGCGGGGGTGGGGGTGGCGGCAAGTCCCTTCTTCTCCTCCTTTTTTGCTGGATGCCACCACAGGCACCGAGCATTCAGTATTGCACAATGTGCATGGAATATCCGAGCACAGGACCAAAAAGAGAAAAAAAAGAGAACACAGTTCTCCCCCTCATCGATTGGTTTGTGTGTGTGTCCAAGCCTTAAGGGGCTTTGTCAGAAAATGCGTCTCAATGCGAGTCCTGGCTCCCACAGTAAGGCAAAAGTTAGGACGCACTTTGCTGCTTTCTGCAGTGTTAAGTGCTCTGTCTGAAAAGTACGAAAAAGTCAAGTTTTATTCAAACTTCCATATGCCTAATGAGTGCTGGAACATTTCACACTTTATTCTTAAAGTAGAGTGATTAAGCCAGAGGGCGTTCCGGGTCTATAGATGTATTGTAGGATTCTCCTTCCTCCAAGTCGCAGAATTCACAGAATCTTTTGTTCCAGACCAGGTCCTTCTCAATTTGAGTGAGTTAAAGGTGCTAGTGCCCCATACTTATTATTGTCTTATTATTCTTTATTCACCTGATCTACTTAGCTGTCTAATCAGAGTGGCGGATAATTATCTCGCTATTATATTATTTTGTTTTGAGCCGTCGTAGTCCCAATATATCACTCATATCGGCGAATGAACGAACCGAGTGTGCTGTCCCCTTGTATCTTCTGCCAACTGTCAATAATATAGTATTTATTCGATATATGTACATACCTGTAACATCTAAAGAACCCACTAATGAATATATTCCCTACATTCCATGTTCATTTATTTTTCGCAGGGCCCTAAGGCCGTAACACAATAACAAAATATTTATTAAAAACAAAGAAAACTCAATTTGAACAACAGATTAACCAAGAACGAACTACCAACTCTTAAACGAAATCAACAATGTGTGGGAGAGACGGGACGGCCACCACTTGCCGCATTTTGTGTGTTTAAGAACTGTTTTAGAAAAAGAAAGCTACCTTAACGCAGGTAGGGTACTTTCGCTGGGGATTAGACAGACGGGGGATGATCGTTAGGGGATCGATTGTGTTTGGATCTGTGCACTCACATAGTAGTAATCGACGGGGGCACGGCACACGGGGCAGTTCTTGTTGGGACCCTCGTAGTAGGAGCGGCGCAGGCAGCGACGGCAGAAGGAGTGCCTGCAAGGAGTCTGCACCCGATTGCGAATTGTGCGCAGGCAGATGGAGCAAATTTCGGTTTCGTCTGGCATCTTTCCGTTTGATTTGGAATCAAAATATTTCAAAAAAAGTTACGATTGTACAAAATTTTGTTTGCTTTATTTTTCGTTCGTCTCCCAACGGCTCTGGACTGCCGAATGAAGTGTTCGATGTAAATACACTTTGAAGTATATCCAAAAGGCATCTTCACTGACATCTCTGGAAGGATTTGGAGCAGAGACTCCGACATAGTCGACTGTGTCGCGTATCCTATGCAGGACCTGTCAGTGGGATTTATATTTATGACAGTGTGAAAAAAATTACTCAATAAATCGGGCATGAGCACTGAGGGAGGAATCTCATGTACAGGGTGTTTTCTGTGCAGTTTAGACCTCGAAAATGGGATGGGAATGGAACGAGCATCACTCGTTGATTTGTTATGGAATACAGGGTTACCTGTACTACCTGTACAGGGTGTTTCCAGTCGGAGAGAAAGTATCGTGTCTTTCAGGGAATAAACGTATCTACAAGTTTATAAGCAAATATATCCATAGATAATGCCATTCCTCAGAGGAGCATATCATTTATTAAGAACGAAATCCCTTGCGCTGTTACCCTGTAAATATTTTATTTTCTTCTTACATAAGTTCGTGTACATATATGTTGTACGTGTGTGTGTGTGTGTCCAAGCCTTAAGGGGCTTTGTCAGAAAATGCGTCTCAAAGCGAGTCCTGGCTCCCACAGTAAGGCAAATGTTAGGCCGCACTTTGCTGCTTTCTGCAGTGTTAAGTGCTCTGTCTGAAAAGTACGAAAAAGTCAAGTTTTATTCAAACTACCATATGCCTAATGAGTGCTGGAACATTTCACACTTTATTCTTAAAGTAGAGTGAGGGCGTTCCGGGTCTATAGATGTATTGTAGGATTCTCCTTCCTCCAAGTCGCAGAATTCACAGAATCTTTTGTTCCAGACCAGGTCCTTCTCAATTTGAGTGAGTTAAAGGTGCTAGTGCCTCATACTTATTATTGTCTTATTATTCTTTATTCACCTGATCTACTTAGCTGTCGAATCAGAGTGGCGGATAATTATCTCGCTATTATATTATTTTGTTTTGAGCCGTCGTAGTCCCAATATATCACTCATATCGGCGAATGAACGAACCGAGTGTGCTGTCCCCTTGTATCTTCTGCCAACTGTCAATAATATAGTATTTATTCGATATATGTACATACCTGTAACATCTAAAGAACCCACTAATGAATATATTCCCTACATTCCATGTTCATTTATTTTTCGCAGGGCCCTAAGGCCGTAACACAATAACAAAATATTTTATTAAAAACAAAGAAAACTCAATTTGAACAACAGATAAACCAGGAACGAACTAAGAACTCTTAAACGAAATCAGCAATGTGTGGGAGAGACGGGACGGCCACCACTTGCCGCGTTTTGTGTGTTCTAGAGTTCTAGAGTTTTAGAAAAAGAAAGCTACCTTCACGCAGGTAGGGTACTTTCGCTGGGGATTAGACAGACGGGGGATGATCGTTAGGGGATCGATTGTGTTTGGATCTGTGCACTCACATAGTAGTAATCGACGGGGGCACGGCACATGGGGCAGTTCTTGCTGGGACCCTCGTAGTAAGAGCGGCGCAGGCAGCGACGGCAGAAGGAGTGCCTGCAAGGAGTCTGCACCCGATTGCGAATTGTGCGCAGGCAGATGGAGCAAATTTCGGTTTCGTCTGGCATCTTTCCGTTTGATTTGGAACCAAAATATTTCAAAAAAAAGTTACGATTTTAGAAAATTTTGTTTGCTTTATTTTTTGTTCGTCTCCCAACGGCTCTTGGCTTACGAATGAACTGTTCGATGTAAATAAACTTTGAAGTATATCCAAAAGGCATCTTCACTGACATCTCTGGAAGGATTTGGAGCAGAGACTCCGACATAGTCGACTGTGTCGCGTATCCTATGCAGGACCTGTCAGTGGGATTTATATTTATGACAGTGTGAAAAAATGACTCAATAAATCGGGCATGAGCACTGAGGGAGGAATCTCATGTACAGGGTGTTTTCTGTGCAGTTTAGACCTCGAAAATGGGATGGGAATGGAACGAGCATCACTCGTTGATTTTTCATGGAATACAGGCTTACCTGTACTACAGGGTGTTTCCAGATGGAGAGCAAGCATCGTGTTTTTAAGGGAATAAACGTATCTACAAGTTTATTAGCAAATATATCCATAGATAATGCCATTCCTCAGAGGAGCATATCATTTATTAAGAACGAAATCCCTTGCGCTGTTACCCTGTAAATATTTTATTTTCTTCTTACATAAGTTCGTGTACATATGTATATGTTGTACGTGTGTGTGGGTGTGTGTGTGGAGGGGGGTGGGGGGGGGCGGGCTGACATTTTGAGGCGTCTGCTTATTGTTTGACATAATACATTATAGATTTTTATCAGGCCCTCAGCAACAGCCACAGGCAGAGGCACACTCACAGACACACATGCATTGAATATTGTCAAATTAGGGCAAAGATTGATTGTCGTTTTGTCAGTCAGTCACTCAATCAAGGACCTCCCACTAACGCTCTCTTTTCTTTTGTCTCTCCCTCCATACAGCGGATGGCTGGGAAGTGCCAAGGGTTGGCTGGGCAACGCCTCGATACCATCGATGCCAGCCATGCCGGCGATGCCATCGATGCCGTCGATGCCAGCCATGCCAGCGATGCCGTCGATACCATCGATCCCAGGACTACGAAAGAGCGGCGGTGCCGACGGGGCCGAGGGCGCCGAGGGTGCCGTAGAGGGTGGTGGCCCCGCAGCCGCATCCGGAGCTGTGAGTGGTGCCGAGGACGACGACAAGTCGAGGTATATTAGGTATGGGTGCCAGCTTAACAATGACGGAATTATATACTCAGCAGAGCCGCAGAAACCAAACTAAGAAAATGAAAACAAAATACCTAAAGTATAATGAAAATGAGAGTCGCGTTTGTATTTTAGTTTCTTGGTTGGTCCGTGCCTTGGTTAACCTCCGGTTAAGCCTACCCCCCGCCCCCCGGCCACCACCACAAGTTTTTTAGCCTTTGTTAAAGTTTTTCCTTTTTGCCTTTTGTTTGAAGTCTTTGACTGAAAGTTTTTCCATCCTCCTCCCCCTGCTCCGCCTCCCGAAAAGAATATGAGAAGACCCACAGCAGAAGCTGGAAGTTTTCTTTGGTTTTGAGATGCCTCCTGCCACACAGTTTACTTGAATACTAACCAAAAACCACTCTTAAACTATATACTAACTAACCAACTTACTATTTACTGCTCTCTGCCTATAACCATATCCAATGAGAATATATCTACATATATGTACCTGCTCTCTCGAACACTTAGTTTGCAGATACCATTGTTGCGCATTTTTCCACTCTTAACCGAAATATATTTACAATTTACAACTTACAATTATAATTGCATATTTAGTTAAAGCCACACGATTTCTCTTCTTCCGCTGATTCAAAGTAACACTTTTTCACCTTTAAGTAACTTTTTGTACAAATCGAAATACTACGCTCTCTCTCTCTCTCTCTCTCTTTGTCTGTCTCCCTATAAAACCCTAACCTTACTCGTATCTATCCCCATCTCCTATACAATACCACATACTACTACTATACGACACTCTGTAAAACGTTTTTGTATGTACATAAACAAGAGGAAAACCTCATGAAACCCATTTAAAGACCTGCGAATTGGCTAAAGGCATTAAACAAAATTATGTTCCTTTACAGAAAAAAGGGGGATTCAAGTATCTGGTTATGTTTTAGGAATCTTGGCATCTTATTTACAAAGATTTAATTACAATAATTATAAATGATGGGAATTTTAAAAGAAATCTATTATATTTTCGAATTTTAATAGAAATCTATAACATATCCTAAATATAATTAAAAAGATACCTTTCGGATTGGGTAAAACTAACAAAAATGGTCATAGAAAGGAGGAATACAATCGAGAGGACTCTACAAGATTCCCCTGAACTTACATTATAAATAACGGAGGGGCTATTTATGATTTGTTTTTATTTTTATTAAAGTTATAAGTACAGTACACCTATTATAGTTCTTTAAACATAATCAGATACTTGACCCAAACCAATCCCCATTTAAAGGTAAGTTCTACCACCAACTCGTAAACGAACACAATTTTGTGAAAGTAAAAACTTCAAGCTACCATTCAATCATTTCATTCAGATCATGATCAAGTAATATTCTCATATGGCATAGGTATACTATATCCACATATCTGTAGTACACAGAACATTAACCCATACAACATACATACATAAATCCAGTCCCATCTCTCTTTTTCTCTTATGATTTCAAACCATTTCATTTCGTTTGATTTGTGTGTGTGTGTGTGCGTGTGTGAGTGTGCAACGCGTCCAAAGAAGAAAGAAAAAAAAGGATAATATTTAACTATCATTTCTCGACTTTGGATATTTGCCCAAAGTATCAGATTCCATCATTATTGAGCGGCCCATCAAAACCAGGTCAAGGAGAACCAAATCAAAACCGAACCGATACCCATAAATATATCTGGAACAAAAGTCCTATGGCTACCCATCCGTACCGTACAGTAGATAAGAAAAAAACCCTCAAGCTCAAGCCTAATTGTTGTTGGTAGTTGTTTATCATTGTCATTATTCCGATCATAATCCGTATCATTATCATTGTGCCTTCTATATTGAGTGCTTGAGTGCTCTCATTTCGCTGTGTTGTTGTTTAGCTCTCTCTCTCTCTCATCCGTATCCGTATCCTTTATTCTCTGTGTATCATTTTTGTGTACCCGTACCTGTACCTGTACCTCTTTTATCATTTCTCTTCAGACTTGTTTCTGTGTAGCCGCTAAAGCCTATCCTTTTTGGGCCAACTCTTTGGGCCACTCTCCTCCTCTATGTCCTTCCCCTCTCCCCTTCTCTCTCTCTCTCTCTCTCTCTCTCTCTCTCTATCCATCTGTTTCTGTGCACGCTCTGCACTTGAATGTCGCTCTAAAATGGAAAATGATGATGCTGCTAGTTAGTCGTTGCATGCCTTCTTTTAGTGAGCTCCGTCATGGGCTCTAAAACTCTCATGCCACGTTTTACTTTCATATTTTTATGTTCCACTTTTATTTCCCTTCTGTGTTTACCCATTGGCATCACTCACTTGGCCATCCTTCATGACATTTTGCATTCACAAATCAGAAATATCAAGTAAATACATCCAATGTGAATAAATCTGTGTGTACAAAAGCATAATGAAGACGTGTAAATATACATAAACGTTAGATGTTGGATGGTGTTTTATCTTTTAAGATAACATGCAGAAAGGAAATTATTAGTAAATAATAGAAAATTGCAGAGCCCTCTGAGTAGACCACAAAGATTCCTGCACACCATTCAAATTTGGGATTCGACAGGTTCGATTTATTGACTATTGATTACGCAGGATTCTGCATAGGGATGCTTATCCTTCCTACCTGATTTTCATCCTACTCTTAAGCCAATTCGGAATCTTAGACCGCAAGCTATAAGTACTGCAGAAACGCTCTATAATCTAGAACTCTGGGATTTCAGAAGACTTTCATCAATCAGTCCCTAGCTTTCGTGGGACTACCAATGTCTTTATACTAATTGTAAAATAATTAAAGAACCGACAGCTGAAACAAATATCGGCCAAAATGCCAACATCTCTTATAAAAGAAAAAAAATTAGAAATAAATACAATATAGTTCCGATAGAAATAAATCCCAAGACAAGAGAGACAGAATCCCAAGCCCTAGATGAATATTTTTCCTAAAAGCATGTTTTTCTTCTCCTTATCTCTTTTTTGATTTAATAATTTTCTTACTATTTACTTATAATATAGCATTTAGATTCTTATCCAGATTTTCTAGTCTTAAGTTCTGTAAGGTTTGCCTGCCTGCTGCATGAAATGCGTATATCTAGAATTATTCCTATATGATATATATATGACACCACAACCATGACTCTCGCTCATGTATTGAAAAACTCAACTTATATACGTTTTCACCCTCTTTCTCTCCCCCCGAAACGCACAAAAAATTGTATAATTACAGTGCCACAGAGGGCGCCGACTCGCATCCAGCATCGGGCGGTGGCACGCCCACTGGCGATGAGGGTCAAATTGGACAGGGTAAGGGCGATGAAGTCAAAAGTACGTGTCACACTTTGATTGGTAACAAAAAAACAACAACAAAAATGCTACTAAATGTCGAATCAATGTCGAAAGAAATGAGAAAGATATAATCGAAAGCGAAAATCGAGAAAGCGAAACCGAAATTGCCAATTCAAAAAGTTAATGGTAGAAAAGCGGTGACAGGTTACTAATTCAAGAGTTATTTATAGCATCCCTAGTTCAACTTTGAACCCCAAATCCCCCAATATCCGTATGTTCTTCTGTTCGAATCGAAGTACGAAACCCCAAAACGAAACGTTTACTTTGTAGTCTAGTTTAGTTAGTTTGCAACCCCATTTAGTTGAAGACACTACTCGATATCAGATGCACCATTGGCTAACCTCCGATCTACTTTGAATCATTTCCGAATCCCCTACCAACAGTTACCACAAAAGTAACACAGCAGGCCAAACACTTTGGCTCCTTCTTGTCATCGGCCATCAGCAAGGCCGGCAGCAAAATCAAGGAAACAGTCAAGGATAATGTGAGTACACCCTGGATCCGTATAAGTAGTACATATTCCTAATCATGACTCTCCCCCACTCCAGACTATTCTCGATTCATTCAACAAAGAGCAGGAGGCCTTCATCAAGGGCCAGGGCGGTGCCGGCAATGGCGCAGCCCCCTGGATTGGACATGCCAACGAGGCCAAGATCAAGGAGGAGATATTGGGTCTGGCCCAGGATCGTCGCAACTTTGTGCGCGCACCGCCCGCTGGCGTGGACTTTGAGTTTAGCTATGACACCGCCTATCCCACGGCCATAGCCATTATGGCCGAGGACAAGGCGCTCGAAACGATGCGATTCGAGTTGGTGCCCAAGATGTGAGCAGCAGACTCTTAAGCCAGAGAAATTCGCCACTAATTCTGTATCTTTTTGTTATTTGGAACAGCATCACTGAGGAGAACTTCTGGCGGAATTATTTCTACCGCGTCTCACTGATCATCCAGGCCGCCGAGCTGGGAACTCTGGGCGCCGATGGTGTGGGTCAGGCCTCCAGCGGTGAAGATGGTAAGTCAGCTCCAGCTCCTTGGTCCCTCCTTCTGCGAGTGGAGATATCGAACGAAAATAAATATATATAGGATCAAAACAGGATACAACAGACTCTCTATCCACCTCTCGCTCTCTCTCTCTCTCTCTATGAATCTCTCTCGCTCACAAAACACACACTCGTTACTCGTTACTCGCGCGCTCTCTCCTCTATCTCTATCTATCTATCTATCTACCTATCTATCTTGTATCTGTATCTGTATCTATCTACCCACCCACCTCTCTATCTTCTATCTAAGTCTAAGTCTTTCAGTTATTTTTTTGGTTCACCTTAGCCACACGCGCCTGTTCCGTTTATGATTTATCTCTTAGTCCTTTTTCACACACGCTAGCTATCCAAAAAGTTTTCCGTTCTCTATAAATCTCTCTGTATCTCTCTCTCTGTTACTATCTCTTCGAGTCTCCCAAAAACTACTATCGTAACTTCTTGGCTAGCGTCTGTACAACACCGCCTCCAGAGTATGCTCAAATTTTTTGGTTCAACTTTAACGATCGATCCTTTTTTGATTTGTATTCGTCCTTCCACCACCTGCACTTGGCTTGTGTCGTCAGCGACTCGAGTTTTTTCGGTTCTATCTAGCACTTTTCCCCCGAAACGCTCATCCTGTCAATCGCGCGATCCTCTCGAATCTCAGCCGCCCAGCGCCTCACCTCAACTCGATTGCCTTTTCATTTAATTATATTTCCTTTTTATTTGATTTTTATTTTATGATTTTCAAACACGAAATTACAATTACACTCCAATCAAACGAAATTGTTAAACTCAACCTCTGTCAAACGATCAGCCAAAGACTTGGCCCTGAAAACTGAAAACACAACCAAGACTGTCGCCAGCCCCGCGAAGGGTGAGGCTCCTTCGAGCCCCAAGGCCATTGCCGAGCAGCCCAAGGCCGTGATAGAGCCCGAAGCCAAAGAGGCAGACCGAACCAAGGCCGCCGGCAGGGGCATAAAACAGAAAATCTCTGAATCGGAATTCGTTTCCGATGACTTTCAGACCACAACCGATTCCGATTTGGCTGAGATCCAAGATGGTATGCGAAAATTGGGCATCGATAGCATGACCCAGCAAGCCCTAGCCCCAAACGATGGTAAGAGTCCTTAAGTTTCTTATTTTCTTATTTTCTTATTTCTATTATTATTATTATTATTATTATTACCATTATTGTTTTCTGTTGTGTTTAATTATGAAGTTTTCTAAGTTTCGCCTGAGTTCATTTGGTTCAAAGACTAACATTTATTGTACATGCATTTGCCCCCATGGAAATTGCTCGAATAAGTCTCATTGGTTTCCTGGACAACACAAAGAACATTCATTCATACACATAAAAACAGATTTAAGGTAGACCAGGAATAACTATTTGTAGATACTCGCAAGCTTAGCCAAAGATTCAGCTAGGCTTCAGCCGTCTACTCTTCATCTAGAAGCCCATTTTCCACACACACACACACACACACATACACACACACAACAAATGTCTCTTGTCGAAATTCATTTCATATTCTGTTTTGCAAAATACAAAACCAATACCCAAGCCAAAAAAAAACAAGAATATGCTGAACCAATGAACAAACAAAAAATGTGTGTACAAATCAAGTGTAAAAACCAAACAATTCTCTTTTTTCTCCTCTGCTCTGTTTCTTTCTTTTGTGTAAATTACATTTTGTGTGCAAATCGTTTGTTACTTATCATAAAAGCTCTGGCATTTAATTACTAAAAAAGAAATCTAAAGCTAAACAATCTATCAATCGAATGTAACACTAAACCAAATAAAACCAATTCCCATAAACAAATATAGAATTAAAGCCACTTAAAGGATAACAGAAACAAAAGTATTATATATAAATTCAATACACACACGTATACCGTAACGTACCGTAACTATATATATATATAAAAAAGTATACCCTGGATAAAAACCAACTTTCGTTTGCCATTTATTACAAATGATATGATATGATATATGATTTGATATCGAGATGATAGTCGAGAAAACAGTCTAAGAAACAGTCTAAAGCCACAAAAACAAATTTCGAACAAGTTGAGTATGACCAAACCGATCAAGAAATTCTTATATACCACATATATCCTATTGATACTCTCTCTCTATCTCTCTTTGCAATTTCGTGCTCCTTTTTATTCAATATGCAATTCAATTTCATTTATGATAATTCGCTAGATCATGTTTCTGTTCTTTCCCCGAACCCGAACCCGAATCTTTCGTTTTTGCCTTTTACTTTCACACACATTTCTCCACATTATTAAAAACTGGAAAAATATCCCCCAAAAACTAGTAGCCGCGACACAAAAGACAACCTTTCCTCCCAGCAAATACACAAAATTTTCCAACAAAAAAAAAATACTCGTAATTTAATACCAACAAATATCTGATGAATCTGTATGCGAAACAATTTTAACAAAAACATTTACTTTTCTTCATGTATTTCTTAATTTATTTACGAATCATCTTGCAGAAGATTGAATGGATTAAAAACAAAAACCAAACCAAAAGAAAACCTAAATCTAAATTCAAAAAATGCAAGAAACAAAACACAACTAACAAAATAAACAGCAACAAAATTATACAAAACAAACAAAAAAAAATACTGCAAAATTGACCGAAAGAAAAAGCGAAAAATTTTTGAGCGAACAAAAAAGAAAACCAAAAACGAAAGAAACTACTACAAAACAAACAAAATTATATACATACATATAAAGATATTCACTTGACAACAAAAAGACAATTTAATTTAAACCCAAACAAAAAAGAAGGCATTATTTATACATATATATAAACCGAAGAAAGAAACCTCAAAAATGTTACTTAAAAAACGAAAACGAAAACCAAAAAAAAAATAAAGAAAAGAAACCGATACAAAATTTTGTGTGGTAAGTTAGAAATTGTTGGTTAAACAAAAATCCAAAAAAACAAAACACAAAAAAAACCTACACATAAAATTGCAAAAAAACTTTAGTTGTGACAATTTTTTCCGTTCCATTGTTGGTTTTTCAATTGCATAAAATATTCTTACTTATCTGTTCGGCAATGCTAAATGTATATATTGTAGTTATCCCAAAAATAGTTGCAATTTCCAATAATCATTTCCCAATACGTTCTCGTCTGTATGTCTATATCGTTGTTGTGTGTTTTATTAGTTAAAGCTTAATTTGCTTTGCCCTTTTAATTTGTACAAAATATTTGCAACAGTCCGAAAAAAATGAAATTCGAATAAAATAAATCGATGTAAACATGGGGTGTCTGTCCGCCTGTTAAAAATCAGCTTAAAGATAAAGATCCGCTTGCTAGACATACAATAAAGCTGCCATAGGATTGTTTAGGGGGATATCCAAAATGCATATTTTTTCTAATGATAGAATTCCTTCAAAGAAAAGTAAATTTATATTAAATTCGGATGGCTATATTATTTAAAGCAATCAATCTGCAAGGGAATCTATATCTCCTTACCTTTCCTCCTTGATTTATTTGGATGTTTCTGCTTTGTATTAGAACTTTAAAAGGGGATGAAGAAAGAAACCTTTTTAAAAAACGTAATGCTTCTAAAAATGGAAATTTCGACGCTTTTTAACTGCACCAAACAAAAATCTATTGAAGATAATTGAAATTACACTTTATAACTTAGCCAATTGGATGTTTAAGTGTACATTTTTTTAAGACCAACTCATCACACAAAATCAATGAGAACAAATTAAAAAGAAACTTTCTTCCCGAAAAACGAAAACCAGAGAAAGTTCCACAACTCTAAGTGTCGTGTCTCTTTCTTTACCCCAAATCCCCAATCTCTCTCTCGCTCTATCTTTACATATGGCATTTTCGGTTGATTAAACTATAAATATCTGTTGCCAGCTTATAGAAAATCGTACATATTTGGCCCCGCTTTATGTTACTTTAACGTTGTAATTATTATCTGTAAATAATTGTAAAATATTCAGTTTGCTTGCTTTTTATGCGTAAATGCTGTAAATACACACCAAAGTATGGTAATTATTATGGTAATTATTTCTTTTAATTGATGGAGTGTGAAACCCAAAACAACAATTGGTGTTTGGGGACAACAAGCAAGTCATGGTTGGGTTGGGTTGGGTTGGGGTGCAAGTGGAATCCTACCCCACAAATGATTGGGCGCACGCTATTCGTTAATTACTACTAGAAAATACATGTACATTGTGTACAGCCTAATTCCAAACATTAATTGGACCTCGATTCTGATGATTGACTAAGTGAAAATATATATAAATTTCCCACTATTTGTAGACGACTATTATTCAGTCACGGTGCGCATACCCAAACGTATTACAGTCTGTGAAAATCTATGTCTTAGTTATAGGCTCGACGACTAGAAGGTAAACCCCAAAAACGATGAAATTAACTTGATGTTGAGAATCAGTTAAACCATGTACTTGCTTGGGACGGTCACTAAAAATCACAGTTCAATTGCTTGCCTAGACACTTTTGATACTAAACTAAATATATTCTATATGTAAACCATGTATGCTATACCCTATACCCCATATACTATATGTATATCCCATATGTGTAACCCTATATACAATACTCGAACCCCTCTAAGCCACACACATTCTAATGATTGATCTTTGTTCGTTATTTGTTAGAGGAACAATGGGAAAAGGATCTGGAAGCTGAACTCAAAGACTACGAGGTGGTGGACGAAGGCGGCACTGGCGGAGGAGGCAGAAAGCCGAGAAAACAGCAGGGCAATGGCAATGCCGGCGATGAGGAGGACGAGGAAGAACCGACAATATCAAACTTGCGCACACGCTCGACCAACAACGACTGGGAGGAGTACGCCGATTTAATTGAGGATACCGATGATTTAAAGTAATTAAGAGCTTATATCGTAGTTTCTTCTAAGTTGGCTCTAAGTTTATAACTATATTTAACTTATCTTTCTTTTCCATTCCTTTCTACCCCTTGTTTACTCTTTGATTGAAATACCCATTTGATTGTTAAACCCCTGACAAAATATTGAAATATCAAAACCATTACCAATACCAACTGCAACCACAACCACAACAGAACTTTGAAGTGCCTAAAGCGCACGATGTTGGGCTATCTATGAGACGAGGCCCGACCAGTAGCACTCTTCTAGTGCCCGTCTGAGGCTTGCCTCCTGGTGGCCTATTGGAAAAGTTGGTTCAGATATATGTATTGGGCCCCCTCCCCCCAAGCAGATATGTACGTTTTATTCAGTTCACGTTCAGACATGATATAAGACACTAAAAACAAAAGAAAAGCGATTTTATTCAACCTTAACGTTTTAGCCGCTACAAAAAGCAAAAATCCATAACCGATTCGATTCCGGTACACCAAAAAATATATATACAAATACGAATACAAATAGTATATGTATATCTCTTTACTATATTCTATTTTCTTTGGTTGACTCGCGGCAGAGCGAAGTCCGGGGAAGAGTCGTCGGTATTACTTGCCAATTGTTCAGCACACGAAAAGTCGAGAGATCTGGCAGTCAGTAACCAAGCAACCAGTAACCCTATCAATAAGTACATACATACCTATATAGAAAACACTCGAGAAAACTGGTTAAAGCTATAGATGCAGGAATCATATTTGAATATAGAAACAAAAAACAGTAAAAGAAAACGAAAATGAAAATGAAAGATAAAAACAAAGCTTCAAAGGGAAACATTTTGTTATTTATATTTATAAATAAATTATATATAAATATATATATATACATATATATATATATATACAGAAGATAAATTAATGCATTTGAATTTAATGTGTAAAAAATTATTATAATAAAATAAAGATATAGATATATGAGATATATATATATACTCAATATAAATATGTAAAGATACGAGAGACACACAAAATAAAACGTTGAGAATTTTGAGTTGTACTTTTTCTTGAATAAAAAAAGACGAAAACTTAGCATTCCATTAGTTGAGAGCAGAAGATGAGAACATTCGAGAGTATTATATGATTTCCCCCTCAAATAGTTTATAATTAAACGGATAATAGATAAAACCTCATTGATTGATGCTTAGCTAAATAACGAATGAAATGAAAATGCAAATGAAAATAAAATACCTATTGTTTTAGCTCAATTTAAGGCGCGCCAACAAGTTCTCTCATTTGAAGATCCCTCACAAAAATATCTCACCTTTTGCTGTTCCACTAACGAGACACTAACGATACTTCCTTGAAACGAAACTATAAAAACAAAATGCCAAAACAATAATTAATTCTGAATTGG
Organism: Drosophila helvetica; assembly: GCA_963969585.1. Lineage (NCBI taxonomy): Eukaryota > Metazoa > Arthropoda > Insecta > Diptera > Drosophilidae > Drosophila > Drosophila helvetica. The sequence continues at coordinate 9,001,601 of OZ018403.1, forward strand.
ACTAACAACTAAAAACGAAACGCAATTAACAAATTACAAATAAAACAAATGAAAAGTAAACGCAATTATAACAATAAGCAGTTAAAAACCATTGAAACAACATATATATTTATATATATTTCACTAGACAAATTTTTATGCATAAACTAAAAAAACAAGACAAATTCTATATTATCAATGTTTTTGCTCTAAATGTCTAACTAATTGTTAACAAAAAATCAAACCAAAAAAAACAACATTATTTTCTGCAGAATGAAACGTTACATGAAAATGCTATAAATGTGTAATTATTTGTTAGCAAATGGCAAAAATATATCTTAACAAATAACAATGGGAAAGGAAGAAAAGAGAAGAGAAGGGTACGGAGTACTTAAAAGTTATGGCATTAAACTGTATATTGTACATTTACTTTTAAAACGCGAATGCAAATGAAAATGAAAGTATTTACAAGACACCACATGGATTCTAATGATAAACGAAAAACATATTTTAAATTTTACATTTACTTTGTGCGTTTTTAAACATGTTGGCGACACAATGACAGGCGAATTAGTGCATAAACTAAACTAATAACTAAATAATATTAACAATTAAAGACAAATAATGTAATGATGTTGACAACATATGTATTTTACAAGGCAGAACAGCCCAGAAGGCCCAGAGCCCCCGAACCCAATCCAAACCCGAACCGAATCCCAAAATACATACCACTACTATATCATATGCCCCCCGGCATCCAGACAACCCCTCTGTCACACACATATTTTATTGTCTATTATTAAACCAAACCCCGAAAAAGGCAAACAAATTAAATAAAGTTGTATGAGCAAACGTTTGTTGAGCGGCATTCCATAATTATAGCATTTCAAAAACGGAAATAAAATAAAATATATGTATATGTACTAATTAAAGTATATCACCTACGAAACCAGAATGTATAATTTAGTTGTTTAATAATTGATAATGATATTTAGAGACCCAGGTGGGGGGACCGCCACAAATCCATTAATGGGTGCTAAACTCGACACCCAAACAGAGAAACAGAGAAGAGCTCCCTAAAATGCCATAGAACATTCTCAAATCTCAATCGATGTAGATCCAGAAAAATGGAATGGATTTTCCCTGAATACTAGGCACACACCGCAGACAAAATACAGATAAAAAAATGAAAACAAACAAAACATTTTGTGTAAAGACCGAACCGATAGCGCTCCAGGCGACACCACATACGAGTATATACATAATAACTATATATGAGAACAATTTAATGAGATTAAAATCAACTAAAGTAATAAAGGGAAAGTGTATAACTATTAAAACTAACAAACAAATTCCTTTTGTTTTATTTTCTCGGTACATTTAATTCACACTTTAACAAAATTTCGAATAATTTAAGATATTGCATTTTTGGCTTAAAATCTGTAAACAAATTTCTACATACATAATCGGATCGATCTGAGTGGGGCTTCAGGTTGCTTAACGCTAGTAACACAATTGCAATTTTAATCTCTTCCACCTTAAATATAACACCAAATGGACGACGTACAAGACGATTTCACAATTGCTGGAGGATCATTGCCAACGGCGTCTTTCGCTGCGCTCATAGGTGATGCTCTTGAAGCGCGTGCTTCCTTCCAGCGGCTGCTTAGGGGCTGGCGTCTGCCCACGGGTTATGATATCCTTCCATATCATGGTTAACAATATGAAAAAAGCACCCACAATCTTGTTCAAAAACTCTAGGACTTTAAACAGAATGGGCGTGAGGGTGTGTGTTAGCCGGCTTAGCTCAAAGAGGAATCTCACGGCGAAGATTCCCAAGAACCGAAAGGCAGCAATTATTCCGCCTCCTATTGAGAATAGGAGCAGACCCAAGAAGCGTATTGTGCCCATGATGTTGCGTTTGTTCACATCGTTGGCCATAAAGTCGTAGGCGGACTGCTTGATGCCTTCCCCCCATTGCCGCAGCACGTCCAAGAAGTCGGCCAATTCCAATGAAGGGGGCTGATCAATCACCTGGCTCTCTGTGGTCGAACTCTCGCCAGCTTCTGTTATGGCATTGCTTGCCGTGGTCCTGTTCATCGAGATGGATCTTCTCGGCGTTGCCATTGACTCTGGTTCAACAGCTCGCACAGTCTTGAGCTTTAGCAGCACTTCCTGGTCCCGAAACCGCAGAGTTCTGATACTAAACCAATATTCACCAAAGGCCAGGTCGTTCAGCTCCGCCCAAATGCAGGTCTCTAGCTGGCCAGGATGTGTTATGTGCTTGTAGTTTCCCAGACTACCATGTGATATGCCCACCCACATATTGGGCACAAAGCGCTGGTAGAACATCTGCACCTGACCTGCACTTGTGATCAGGAGTTTCTCCAGTTCCCGTTCGCTACGCTGTAGGGCTACAACATCTCTATAGTCACCGATCTGCTCCACGAAACAGCGTCCCAGGTAGTAGCCGCGAAAAAGACGCGACTTGAAGATTTGTTTGGTGAGGGACTGCATCGCCAGCTCTTCCGGTGGCATCATACGGGCAGGCGCCTTCGGTACCATTGCTGTTGTATCCATCTCGAAATCTGCTAAAAATTCATAATAATTATTCCGCTGACTGAAAGACTATTGCTACGATGACCTTACTTGTGATTGTGAGGTGATTGTTGATGGACTTTGCTGCAATCCACTTTCGCCGCTTAGTCAGCAATGGGTATTGTTATTGTTTAACTGAACCAAATTTACCAAATATGGGCAAAAAGCACTCAAGCCCGGTGCGCGCAAATATCAATAAGATCTTTACTATTCTGTTTTGGAGCCTTGGAAGAGCTGTGCATTATTGCACATGTAAATATATTATAAGTTGTATACAATTATGCTAAAAATTCAACATTAAACAAAAGATTTGATTGCTGCTTGTGGGTCGATAGGCAATCGATCGTAGGGTTGTCACACATGACATTTTGTGCGATAGTTTTGATGTTTTCTCATCGATAGTTTTGATGGTGACGCAAAAAAAGGAGAAATAAAAACATTTTTCTATCTATTTTTCGTGCAAATTTTACCCTGAAGTCTTAGTTCAACCACCGTCAAAATTGTCTCCCGGCACCGACTGAAAGAATTCTTCAGGATGACTTTAGTGGGACTTGCAGCACGCAAACTAGCGCAAAAACAGAGGTAATCAAAGTAGCCGGGAAGCGAGGAAAACTAAACTAACTAACCTTCACGTCTCCATAGGTCGGAAAAACTAGCCGCCGCATTTCCCAATGGAGTACGATGCCAGAAATGTCTGCAAATGGGCCATTGGAGCTACGAGTGCAAGGAGAAGCGCAAATACGTGCACCGTAATTCGCGCACAAAGCAGCTTAGCAAACATCTTGCAGATAAAGAGGATTCCATTGCCAACAAAACTGCGGCCGAGGCGGCAGTAGTCCAGGAAACAAGTGCCGTGGCTGCTTCCAGTAAGAAGGAGAAACGCAAGCGAAAGAATAGCAACAGCTCATCCTCCAGTTCCTCTGGGAGCTCTGGCAGCAGCTCAGGGTCAGACTCGTCTGGCTCGGACTCTAGCGATTCCAGCTCCGATTCGGATGAAGACGGCAGTTCTTCGGGCGGGGAATCGGGGTCGTCTAGTAGCTCTAGCTCTAGCTCAGACAGCGGCAGCAGCGATAATGAGGTTTCCAAGAAAAAGAAACGGGTCGACAGCTCAGGGGAATCCTCTGATGGTGGCACCCAAGACCCAGAATAATTGAAGGCCAACAATGGTTTTTAGCGCATAGCTTTAGTAGTTTAGTTACTCTTTCGTTCTTTGGTAATTGTAATTTTACCCCTATTTAATTGTACACGTATGTAAGTTCACGAAAGATTTTATTATTTAAGTTCAAATTACATATGTACACGTATGGTCTGTGTGGGCTGGCAGATTCATCGCCAGGAAGTAAGCCCCACGAATAAACATTTTAGCTACCGAATCTCAGTCCGAATCCAATTCCTCATCGCCTTCCAGCTTGTTTATAAAGAGATCCAAATCGATTTTCTGCTGATTAATTTGATCTGGTTGCAGGGCAGCAGGCGTCCCAGTCATATCAAAGTGTGTGCGATGAGAAGGCACCACTCGCTGTGATTCGATGGTACGCTCCAGTCCCAAGGATTTCAGATGCAGTTCCTCTACCTTTGAGGAGGAAACAAGCTAGTGTCATTGTCATGATTTTAGCGGACATGCCATACCTTTAGCGAGTTTAAAGCCTCCTGGATAACAGGCACCACCTTCAGCAGTTTCTTTTCAACAGCAAGGAGCTCTACTTGCTCCCGCTGCAGCACGCGATTGGATGACAGCATTGTTGTTGTTGTTTATTCCCATGCACATGCACCCCCACACATCGCGTTGAGAAATATCGCACGCGCTCTACAATCGATAGCACTAGATTGCAACCCTATCGGCAGGTCAGATATCGGAAGCAAACCTGGTCGCAAATGGCAGCAATTTTAACCATTCGCGCCTTTGGAAAAATTCACATTTTGTACAGTCAAAACAGAACTTGGGGTAAATTTCGGTGAATTTATTCGCAAAAAGTGCACACAAATCTATTCGAATAGTGAACAATGAGTATCTGCTTGGAGGGCGGGGCGGCCGAGATGAACATTTTACGTTTTACGGCCAGTTGCAATATGTTGGATCTGGACCAGGAGATCAAGTTGAAGGCACTTGCCGCCTTTGAAAAATCAAACGCCGATGGCGGGCTAACCCAGTATCAGGATGTGCAAGGATGGCTCTGCTGTGCCGTCTACTGCGAACTACAGCGGGTGAAGATCAAGGATATGCTCGAGGCCAAGCTGAGCACCGACTCTACGACGAATGTACTGGAAAAGGCACGCACCAGCTGCTGGAACTTGTCGCTGACCAAACTACTCACGGCATTCAAAGTGAACATTAGTCATTTTATGAACAGAATGGTGCTGTGGAACACGCTGGCCCAGAACGAAAAGGTCTTTCAGCAGGAGATCGACGATCTGCGGAAACGGCTATGCATAACCATGATCCTTAGGAAACACTACCAGCGCCTGTTCGATCACTTGTTCGCACAGCCAGAGGACGACACAGAGAACATAGAGAGCCGAACCCTCCATCAATCACTGTACGAGTTTGGCTGGCTTCTGTTTTTGACCATCCGAAACGATCTGCCCGGCTTCGCCACCTCGAATCTGGTCAGTGGCTGTCAGGTGCTCATCTGCACTTTGGAGCTTCTCTACGTGAATGCCTTGGAGATGGGCAATCCCGAGGTGATCAACATGACGTTTGCAGGTTTGCCCAGCAAATGGGGCAACCATGACTTTGACTATATCCTGCTCCTCAAGTACAGTGCTCTGGATGCCATCTGCTCGCTGATTCCAGAGCTGCCGCGGAAGGGTGTGCAAGTCATGAAGAACGCCTTCTTCCACAAGGCTCTGATGGTGCTCTTCTCGGATCAGAGTCTGCTGGGCAACGACACCTACATGCGGGAGATCATCAAGGAGGGTCTCTTGGATGTCAATTTAGCCACTCTCAACCGGAACTATACGAGCCATGTGGCCGACATCAGTGAGATCGATGAACGGGTGCTGCTCTGCCGTAAAAAGGCGGCGCCCGCGAAGAATGTGCCCAAGGTGCCTTATCGCTACAGGCATTTGCGGAAGCTCCCCAATGAGATGCCCTCGGCGATCACAGAAGCCTTGTACCCAGAGGATGCTGATGTGCTCAGCAATGTGGAGAATCTGCTGCTCTGCATGGCCCGTACATTCGATTTGTCCTCGCAGCAGTACTTGAGCGTAGATGCAGCCCGTAAGTGCTTTTCGCTGGCCTGCCGACTCTACTACCAGTTCCTTCAGAGGATCATCGGCTCAGAGCTGGTGCTGAAGCCCCACATGAAGATGGTCCAGCTGCTGAAACAGAGCTCTCTTAGTGCCACACTGATTGCCTGCTGCCTGGAGCTGGCCCTGCGCATTTACGACGAGCGTGTGGAGGAACTGAAGTTTCCCTTTATCTTGAAATGTTACTCGCTGGATGCTTACGAATTTCACAAGATCCTGGAGCTGGTGGTGCGACACGAAACTGGTCTGATCGGCCGCGATCTGATCAGGCACCTGCATGCAGTCGAGGACGTGTGTCTCGGCTCGCTGATATTCCGCAACGACTCGCCATTCTGGAAAATATTAGGCAAATCCAAACGTTTGCCCAGCTGCAAGGAGGTTCAGCCCAAGGACAAGGAGAATGCTGCAGAATCAGGACCAAGGACCGGCTTTGGCATCTGTCTGTGCAAGTTCTACAGGCTGGCCAACCAACGCCTGGTTAACCTCTGCCAGAGCCTCGTCTTGATGGAACACTTTCCCAACATATGGCACATAGCCGAGCACTCGTTCACCCAACAGGGTGGGGATCTCCTCAAACAGCGGGAACTCGATCAGCTGCTGATATGCGCCATCCACTTGCATGCCCGCCTCAAGCGCATGCGCCTCAGCTTCAGTAGGATCCTCCTGCACTATCGCTGGCAGCCACACGCCCGCAGTCAAGTCTATAGGGTGGTTACTCTGGGCGATGGCCAGTCCGGGGACATCATTGACTTCTACAACAAGGTCTACCTGAAGTGCATGGCAAGCTTTGCCCGCAAAGCAAAGGAAGCGGGGGCCCCCCGCACAGCGCTGCTGGAAACACCGCCGCAAAATAATCTGATTTCAGTTAATATTTCCGTTTGCACGCAGGTCAAGTCGAAGAGTCTGCACTATTGCAGCGGGACGTGGATTAAAATAATTAAATCCAAGTCAGACTCGGAGGATAAGCCGACCTTGATGGAACCAGATCAACTGATAGTAACACCTCTGAAACGTCTGCATTCCAGCAATGAACTTGGTCTGACACCATCCCCGAATATAATCAAACGCCAGTGCATTCAGTGATCCTATCTGATCTGAGCCCACGTATATTTCTGGCTACATTTTACGTAGCATATAGATTATGCTATCACCTCAAGAAACTTTTGGTAATAAATGAAAAAACGCTCATTGTAAATGAAGTAAATGAAGTAACATATAAAATAAAGACAAGCCTGTACATTTATGAAAATCCAATCGTCACGAGTATTTGTAAATATATTTTTATTGAATGGATGTTTGTAATTTGAAACTTAGATTCAAATAATTGTGCACCACAGAGGCAGAGGCAGATGCTGAGGGGACTCGGCTGATACGAAACGAAACTAAAAGATTGATACAAAGAGACTGGGGGGGGATCGATTACATTGAGTGGAGGAAAAGAGGGGCAGAGAGGAGGGAGTACACGTAATACATAATGAGAGCGTACGACTTAAACTTAAATAATTTTTGCTGGCTTATACTTTAAAAGAAGAGTTAAGATGGAGGAGCCACGGCTGGAGCAGTCACAGGAGCCACAGCGCTGGCCGGAGGAATGCTTGAGACAGCGGGCGGCAGCACCACCGATCCCACCGGTGCACTTGGGGCCTCGGCAACAGGTGCACTGATTGGCGGTGTGGTATCTAGAGGAACAAAGAAATTAATTAATCTTTCCCATTCAATTGGAAACCGTCTGCCCATCACTTACCCATCGCTGTGGGTGCCTGAGGTTGCGCCGCCGCTGCGGCTGCTGCTGCGGCGGCTGCTGCCGCTGCTGCTGCTCCTGCTTGTTCGCTGGCAGTAGCCAAAACCGCTGGTATTCCGCCTCCTGGTGGAGGTGCTCCACCAGCTGCTGCCGTCGCCATGGGCGGCGCTGCAAAAGGCGCACCATTTGGTGGCGGACCCACGCCCACAGCTGCTATGTGCGGCGGCAGGGGCTGATGCTGTGCCGATGGTGCGGCCAGCGTCTGGGCCTGCACTTGCGCCTGATGGGGCGGCAGTGGCTGCTGCTGCTGTTGCTGCGGATGCAGATGCTGCGGCAGTGGCTGCTGCTGTTGTGCCTGCTGTGGTGGCGGCGTCGGCTGTTGTTGCTGCTGCTGCTGTTGCAGTATCATTGTGCCGGCAGCGGCTACCTGGCCCTGCAGCTCCTGCTGCAGACGATGATGCGCCTGCTGGCGGGCCCGGAATTCGGCGGCCTTTAGCTGCTCCAAATGGAACTGCTGGCGCTCTGTAATTAGCTGCTGTCGCTGGTACTCCAGGCCCTCGCGCTCCCTCTCCATGGTGGCCTCCAGCTCTTCAAAGTGCCTCAGTTTGATCTCCAGCTTCTTCATTTGCGTCTCGACCAGCAGGGCCACCAAAGACTTGATCTTGCGCTCCTCTAGGGCAGCCAAATGCTTGGCCTTGACGGCTGCCGAGGCCAGAGCGGCTGCTGCTGCCGTCTGCATGTTATTCTCGCTGAAGGCTCCCTCCTTGTTGCTGCCTTGACCACTCGAGCCATCCTTGGAGCCATCGCTGCCGTCCTTGGTCTCCCCATCGCCACTGTTCTCCTCCGTTTTAATGTCCACATCCATTCCGCCTGCTCCACTGCCACTGGGGCCGACTGCTGCTGCTGTTGATGGGTCTGTGGGTGAGGATTTACTTGATTTGTCTGTTTTGCTGGCTTTATCCGACGAATCTTTCGGTTTCTTATTATCTGTAGTAGTGTTCGTGTTGCTTGTGGCTGTCGATGATGATGATGATGATGATGTGGAACTAGAGTCTGTGTTTGTGTTCGTCTTGGTATCCGATTTCGTTTTGTCTTTGGACTTGGCATCGTCTGTTGTGGGTTGCGGGTGTTGTGTTTGGTGGTTTTTGTTGTTGTTGTTGTAGAACATAAACAAAAGAAACAAAAACAAATAAATGGCGGCCACATTTCAAACAAATTACAAATTTTCGCATTAAAATCAAACAAAAAGAAAAGAAACACACAGAATATTCCCTCTGAAAATCCCCAGCAGAATGGATATTTATTAAATTACCGTCTTTCTTGGTTAGATCCTTCATTTCCTCATCACTTCCTGCTCCTCCTCCTGCGCCACCGGCAGCTGTGGCCGAGCCGCTGCTACCGTCCTTGCTCTCCTCATCCTCCTTGTCGTTGCCAGTGCCCGCAATTCCGCTGTTGGATAAACCAAAGTTCGGATTGAATTTGCCGCCAGCGGAGGCCTTCTTCACGCTCTTTATATGGATGTCCATAATGGTGGCTGGCACCTCGTCCTAACGACACAAGAGATTACGATTACAGGTTGAAAGCTAACAAAAAACCAGGAAACGAAGGAATTTCCCCCACCTTAATGGCTGCAAACTCCTCCATGGCTGCCTTGGCGGCTGCGGCGGCCACCCTGGGATCCACCACAGAGGCCAAAAATGCCACCGTCGACATAATGGGATTGCCGCTCTTGCTGAACGGGATGGGCTGACAGCCCAGAGGTCCCAGGAAGCCGCCATCGTCCTCCAGATAGGGATCTTCGATGGGCAGCCGAAGGAAATGCAAAATGCACTCGTCCTGGGTGCGGGAGCCCACATGCTCGCACACCTTATTCCAGTCGTCCTTGTGCATCTCCAGGCCCTCCAGCAGGAGCAGCGTCTCCTGGTCGGTCCACTCCCTGGACATGCTGGCCGCCGTGCGGTTCCTCATGGCAGCCGGCTTCTTGGCATACTGATCCAACTTCAGTCCGAATTGACTCACGCCAGAGCTCAATCCACTGGCGGCTCCATTCTCCAAAGCCTCCGTCTTGATGGCGCCAAGGGTGCCGGTCTTATCGCCGCCCAGGCTCTCCAAGCTACCATCCTTGCCTAGCGGCTTCTTGTCGAGATCCAGCAGCGTCTTGGCAGCCGATGGCTGTTGAGTTTTCTGCGGATTAATGGCCTGCAGACCCGAGGGCGTGTCCGAGAGGATATGGAAATGCGAGGTAGGCGGCGGTCCCATGGGCGTGGGACGCAGATCTGCATCGATCTGGTAGTTGATCAGTCCCCACTGCTCCAGGAAGGCATGCACCCGCATAATGGCACACACATCTCCCGCTAGATTACGCCTACAGGCGGTGCTGGTCAAGTACTCCGTGGGATTGAGTCTGGAATGGAAGAGAATACGATTAAAACTGGAAGATAGAGCAGTAAATTTAGGGGTACGCCACCTGTAGGTATCTATCATAAAGTTTCTATAGGCCATGTAGATCTCTGGGGTCTTGGATTTGTTTTTGCTGTTGAAGAACTCTGGCATCGCGCGCTTCTCGATCACATGGATGGAGTTGTAGTCAAACCATGCCGAATACGAGGGCACAATGATGTGGTGCGTCTGCTCGGTCACATTATCCTCCATATCCTCCTTGACCGACGAGGAGAACTCCTGGGTGTTGCTGTTGTCGCTCGTCTTGCCCGTCTGCGAGTTTTCCCCATCACCAGTGGACAGCGCCTGGGCAGCGCTCCCCCCAGTCATCTCATCGTCTAGATCCGTCATCGTTCCACCTAAAATGATGGCAAAATATGTTCAAAATGCCATCCTGGGGAGAAAAAGTGACTTCCACTCACCCTTGATGGGCATCATATCGTTGTCGCCACGTGATTTGCTGCCTGGCGCCGGACTGGAGGTCGATTGCAGGGCCGTACTGGCCTTGTGCACCTCCTGAACATTCGGCTCGGCCGGCGGATCATCCAGATCCCGGGTCAGATCTTCATCTTCCTCATCGTTTCTGGTTTTCTTGTGAATGACGGCCGGGGAACGCTTGCGCTTGCCGGGCTTCGATGTGGATGTTGTGGGCGAGGGCGAGCGACGTCGCTTCTGCTTGCCAGTGCTTGTGCTGGGCTTCTTCTTTTCGTCGCCAAAGGACATGATGTCGTCGACGGACATGCGCTGCTTGTGGGTCTTCTTCTTGCCCTGCTCATCCACCTCATAGTCCTCCTCGGCCATCCATTCGTTGTACTGCTCTAAGTCGAGGATCCAGGTGGCCGAGACGCGCCACCTCTCGGCCGGCGATTCCGGATTCTCGGGAATATTCTCCGGCAAATCGAAGCTGTTGACCGTCCACGAATCATAGGATTCGGGAAAGTAGTACCAATGCAGCATCACATGACCGCCACGCTTGAAAATGGGACGCGCATATTCGTCCGGATGCGGATCCACAATGGGATAGACAATGTGCGTGGCATCCTCCTCGTCGGTGACGATTTCCACCCGCCGATTGTCGAGAATCTCTCGCAGACGTCCCTCGAATCCCTTCTCGATCTCCGGCCTTATATAGATGTAGGGTATGCGGTATAGATCCGCCTCCACCAGAGCCTGCTCGATCTCGATCAGCAGCTGAATGTTGGGATCCTTCCTCGTGGGATTCTTGCCAATGGAAAAGTCGAATTTCTTACCCCGCTGCTCCGCGCGGAACCGGAACATCGTGGAGAAGATGATGCACAGACCTCCGCCGTTCTTAAAGTCCAGAAAGCAACGCATCTAATGGGAGGAAGAGGAGACATTTCGATTAACACTGCTCGTTCCACAAATATAATATCCAAATCCCTCCCCGAAATTATAATATTCGCATGTACACACGAACACGTACACAGAACACCCTGTGCAAAGAACACCCTCCTCACACTATTACTAACCGGAATTCTGGTCGCCGGCGGCTCGGCCGAATTCTTGCCCAGCTTCGCCTCCACATATTGCAGAAATTGTATAAGCAATTGAGCCAGGGACTCCTTGGTAATGGGCTCCGAGCTGTGCGCCAGGTACTAGAAGGGAATAGCATTTGCAATTGATTGTTTTTTTCCACGAAGTGAAGCGCCATTTTTGTTTTGCGTCGGCGGCGTTGTTGTACTCACCTTTTTACAATTCTTTTGCAGCCATTGCCTGATTGATTCGAAGCCCTGCAGCGTCTCTGACGATTGAAAGAAGTCTATATTCGGACTTCCGTCCTTCTTGGGGCCCAGTGTGTTCATCATGCAACACTTTTTATGGGCTTTTATCAATTATATTTGCAGTTTTCCGGGAATAGAAGTCACTATCGAAAACGCTGATGAAAGGGACGCACACAATTCACGAAATAATCGATTGTGCGAATGCATCCCTGGGGAAACAATCGATGCAAATACCGATGTATCCTAGAACTGCACTACTAGCATACAGTATATAAAGCTATATCTATATATATATTTACTATATATAATGTGTGGCTAGTGAAAAAGATCAGATGTGGATACATAGCTGTGATATTTTCAAACTTATGGTATCGCACAAAAATACCGATCGATACCCTGTGCATCGATGAGTATAATTCTAACGACGTGAAACAACAGGAAAATGGTTGATTTGCTCTAAATTATTCAGAAAGATACTTCCGTTGATGCTATACTCCACAATACTGTCCATATCCAGCTCAAAACAGCATTGCCAAATATATATATCGATGTATGATAATATCGATACAGTGCAAACATCTCTAAGTAGATAGTTATATCTCCATCCCGCTCTGGCATCTGCTGTTCGTCTATTTCTGTCTCCCTCACACCGCCTCAAAACTGCATGTTCCTTGCTGAGCCAAGCACACTATAAATGTAACAGCCGTCGGAACAACATGACTCCTGACGAAAACCGAAAATTACAAAACACCGTGCGGACGGAGAGTGTTTGTGTCAGCGTGAAGCCCAATGTTAAGTTAAAACATTGATTGTTTGCGACCAAACGACATTTACCGCATTTCTAATTAAATACGCCACGCCGGACGCCAAACCGAAGAGCGTATGCATGTGCATGTGTGCGTGAAAAATCAATTGTGCGTGCGTGTGCGAGTGAATAAGAAAACGCGATTTGTGACGCTGCTTGCGAAAAAAAAAGTTGAACGCTGCAGCAGTAGCAGCACTAGCAGAGCAAGGAGCAGGGGGAATTGATTGTACAGTTTTTGGGAGCAAACAAATCAATTAGAAAATGCAGAGCGCATGAGTTGAATCGCAAGTTGCAAAACCTTGCGCGAGAGACTTGCAAGTCGCGTGTCGCCTCACAAAAGCTGATTGCTTGTTGGGAGGGGGACAGGTAGGCCGCCAGCGCCGCCACAAACGCAACCATTGCCAAAGGTGAGTGATATAACATTAAAAAACATGCATATCTAATGAGTACGTACACGTTCTGTTCTCCATAATAGCAGCCGCAGCAGCAGAGTTTTATTCTCGCCAGAGAGATTATGCTTTGGTATTATTTCACATGGGCGATGGGGGCGTTATGTTAGCCGAGGGTCTCCGTCGCAGTGCTGCCAACTTAGCATATTTCACGCTAGATCTGACATTTTTTAAATGTGAAGTATAGCTGTTAGACATATTTTTAAAATAAAGGCAGCTTGTTTTGGCTTAAAATGTAAGTTGCATCTGCTCTGTGTTGTTTGTTGCATATAAGGAATTTCAAAACAAGCATTGCTTATTGTAATATAAAATGGGGTTGATTTACTCAAATATACACTCTTTGGACAATTTTAATGACTAGTAGATATTTTTGTTCGCGCCATACCATAAACAAAATGAAGAAACATACAATACTTTAGAAAACTTTAATTTTGGCAAAATATTTTTCAAGTAAAGCCATTGTATCGACACGGATAAAAAATCCAATGAAAGGCCATCAATTGTTTTGAAAGGGTCACAAAATATTACAACTTTTTTGGGGTATATTGCGAGTTCTCATCCAGTCCTACAATCTAATTTTTGTCTCGTAGAAAGTACGTTCAAAAGATTTAATTTCATCAGACAGCACAATTTTTGAAAACATTGTAATCGTGTTTTTAATGGTATTGTGTTGCCAAAATTACATGCTGTCATTGCACATAATTTTAAAATGTAACAAATTGCATTGCATCAAAGAGAGGATAGGATTTCCAAGTTGTTTATTTTGTTTGTATCTAGCTTGTATTGACTCAGATTCTGGCAGCACTGTCTCGTCGTCGTATCACCTTATCGTCGACTGCGGCAGCGACAGCGGCAGAGGCGTTGCTAGCGTTTTGCTTCCGTTGCGCGTTTCCATGTGTATGTGCTGCTTTTGTTATTGCTGTGCTGCTCTCTCGCACACAGCACGCGGGGCCAAGGGGGCACAGTGTGTTTTGATAAGAGAGGAGTAGCCAGGGCAGGCATTGAAGAAACTTTATTCAATGCTCCGGAATATCTGCTCTCGATTTGTCCGTGCACTAATTTTATAGGAAGTCCATTCTGGACGTGGGCGCTTTATGAATGCTGTTTATCCGTTTGGAGCGGATAACAGTTGTTACATTTCCAGCGGATAGCCCCAGTACAGTCGTGTACAGTCGCGGTCAGATTTATATGACCCAATAAGAGCCATCTCTTGCCTGAAATTATTGCCAAAACAAATTATATTTCTTCTTTTTCTTTTGTGAGTTTTTCTTTTATCGCTTCGATTTTTTCTTTGATTCTTGGCAGCTGAAACCCCCCATCCCATCCCAAGTGAAATGCGCCTCGTTCTAGTATTTTTAGTCGGCAGCACATTGCTCAATTTGTTTTTAGTCTTTTGCTATTTGTGTCGTCCGGCCAGCGGTCGGTCGGCGGCCCATTCATTGGACTCGACTCTATTTTCTGTTGTTGCCTCAGTTTCAGTGGGTGGACAAACTACAGCCGCCAGCCACCAGACATCAGCCACCAGCCATCAGCCACCAGCGTAGCAAAAATGTGGAATGCCCATACGTTGGGGTGTCCACGTTGCCGCACAACGCGCTTTTGTGCCAGTACAGGCAATACGAGTTCGACTACGAGTACCAGAAGCAGCGACAGCAACAGCAGCTGAGCCCCGAAGCCCAATCCAACGGAGCTCTAGCACCTGTATTTATTTATGGTCTGCTGCCGTAATCGACGACGAGCCCCATTGACGGACTCGCACTCTGGCTACAGTGCTGCAGTCTCTTTCTCTCTGTCTCTTACTGGTTCCCCCTCTTTCTTGCCGCCTCTCTCTTTGACGCTTGGGGTAGGGCGGCTCTTGAACTAGTTTCCAAAACGGAGCCTCAACTTTTTGCATACCCTCCTGCTACCCTTTCTTGGCGAGGCCTAACAGCCATTGCAAAGATGTTGGAACACACAGAAATATGAGTATTTTCCGTGCCACAATATGGCTGTTCCGAGCATCCAGGAATAACATATTTTCAGGGATATATGTATATTCCTTTTTAGATCTGTTGCTCAGTTTGAAAGATATTGCATTTTGAAGATCAAAATGTATCATCTTTATTCTATACAGATAATCTATCTTTTAGGGTATCCAAAAATTCGTCTTTGTTTTCTAGATTTCTCTGCCCATTTGTTTGGACATTTGGTCTTTGTGCTCTTTTTGGTTTTGCCATTTTCCCTTGGCGGTTCGCAACACTTCTGACATTTGTCACAGTTTCTTTTCTTTAGTTTTTGTGCCATAGAAAAACCTGAGAGGAGAAACAATTGAATATTCAAAATAAGTTAGTTGTAGAACTAGATGCTCTGCCTGCAAAGTGCGTCATTCCATTCCATACGATTCTCAGATCTCCTTTCAGTTTTGTTTTTGTTTTGCCAATTAATTCGATTGGGTATTCTGTTTAACGTTTTTCTGTGCAGCAGCAGAAGCAGCGGCAGTGTGTGCAACATTCTCCGCTGCAGCTGTTATAATATTCACACATTATCCCGCCATTATTGTTGTCTAAATAAATATTGAACTCTCTTCTAGCACAAACAGTCGACATTTGCCCCCAAAAATGGAGGAAAGCCAAGAAATGTGCTTTAGTTTTGAAGAGGGAATTTCTGAAAAATGCGACCCATGAAAACCTATAAATTGCGACAGTTTAAATGTGAAATTTATGTACAAGTACACATACGAATTTCTAAATAAATGCTTGGGCCATGTCCCCGCCTTAATCGTTCCGTTATGTGTCCACACACCATATTGATAATACTGAAAATGTGGGCTCATTCAGGCGGAAGGCAGGCAGGCAGGCAGGCTGGCAGGCAGCTTATCTATCGCAGAAAATGTATAAATAAACATGCAATCCCCCCATACGCCCCACAGGCCGGCCATATGCCACATAGTAGACCCTAGAACAGCGCGACAATGGTTGATAAAATCAATACAATAATTGCGCTGGCGATTGCCGTATTTTGTATTTTGTCGATTTTCATCTAATGGAAATTTAATTACAATTGCCTACGGCTACAGGGCATTTTCCAAAAACCCGCTCTCAGGGGCAGAGACTACCAAGGTCGCTACAATATAGATATAGTCATCGATATGGTAGGGCCTTTTTTAATGGTTTATCCATGCGACACATGTCCCCATACAAATGCTTTCATTATGACATTTACGCTCGTTATTACTTATTCTTTTATGATTTTATGTTTATGTAAGTGTGTGTTTTTTATTGTTATTGTTTAAAGGGGAGGCGATACTTATAGAGCACGTGACTGTGGATTCTATGGTAAACGAGTACCTATCGTATTATTGTAATTTCAGAATAGGTCTTACGTCGTCAGTTCTTTTCGAGAACTTCTTTTCGTTGGTTCAGTGAACCCAAAGTTACTGTTTCTTTGCTGCTTATCTCACTCTTCAAATAACCTCTCTTCCTCTCGCATTCAAAAACGCCTCTGATAAGACATCTAAAAAAGAAAAGGGAGTGCTCTTATCTTTACTGAATACTAATCGTATATTTGTAATCCCCTTATTAAGGAAAGAATTGGAATGGTGGCTCTTCACCTTTTCGACACCACCTCACCACAGTGCCAGTGCATTCACACTCCACAAAAAGTGGGAGAAATGAGCCATCTAGCAGGAGAAACCCATAATTCCCAAACTAGAGCTTCGCTGGGATATTCCACGTTCACACGTGACTGGCAAAATAAAAAACAGTTGATTTTCGGTGTTAAGACACCCAAAAATCGGACCACCTATACAGTAACACATTAATTGTAGTTTTTCCTATAATATTGGAATGTTTTTAATCTCAATTCATCTTAAAGCATCTAGTTTGAGCCATTTTTTAAACAATTTTACACATTTTTCTTTAATCTACAGCAATTCTATTAGTGATGGCACTTTTGAATTGTATCGAAATATATCCCTAGAATCGCTCGTGCCGAATGGTCGTTTTCCTGCCATTTGCAAGGAATTTGTCCGTTACTTGGGGAGGAAATTATTGTCAACGTCATCGGTGACGAATGTTGACGAATGGGCTAATAGTGGATCAGGGTATACAATTCTCTGCTTTCCCCACGTTCTGAAGCCGGTTTTGAGTCTGCTTTTCAATATCTAAAATGACGAACGTTGATAGATCCCTTTCCTCGTCACCTCGTCAGGTTCTGCGTAATACGGTTGCGCTTGTCCGTTGTCCATAGTTGTATGAAAATACCGTAATTTACTCAATTGTCACGTTCTGCTCCCGAACAAACGAACGAACGGCAGGCAGGCAGGCAGGCAGACAGGCACCACAACACAACAGAACCATTTGAAGCACCCATTCAAGCAGTGAATGAGTCAATTTGCGAGGAGCCCCCCCAACCCTTCTCTTATTGACCAAATGAAATGGGTTGAGACACCCACTCTGAACACTCTGAACAAGGAATCCTCTTCCTACACAATGGGTAGCGTCTCTCATGTTCCATGGGGGTATTAAATGGTGCCCCCTCTGCTCCTGGAAACACTGCCCCAGCCTTTGTCCACGTGGCTCCTGTTTATTGGACAAAAGAGGTACTGGAAAATGTCATAAATCTATGTTTTTGACCCCACATACACACACACACACACACAGACCCCCTGGAATGGAGGGTGGTGGGGGGCAATGAAAGCAATAAATGACAGTGGTTTATGGCATGTAGTAGTGCATCTGTCTAATGGTAATGCTAACGCGAGTTACTAATAGTTTGGTTTGGATAAATATACATATGTATAGATTATAGTGTAATATAGACAGTCCAGAGGGTACAATAGGCCGCTCCCATCCCTCTCTCTCTCTGTCTCTCTGTCTCCCGCTATATAGAATTATTATACAAATAATACTCATCATAACCACGAGAGAGACGTTTTTTGATTGACCTTGACAATAGTCTTTTATTTCCACCTCTAATATATATGATATGGCCATTTGTGAAGTTTTAAGTCTGATTTTCCTTGAACCCTTAAGTGGGAGACACCTTTGCGGGCACTAAATTTCCAACTTGATTTAATTTGGAGATTCCTTTTTGGCTCTTTATGGTATCCCCTGCTTTGATTTCTTTCCTCGATTTTGTGGCAGGCCTCTTGAATATGGGAAACACGAGTCGAGCTTCAATGTGTCCAATCCGGTGGGATCATGTGGGAGCAAGGACATGGAACATTTATTTTGGCACCTTTTTGTTTTCTTCCTTTTTCATATTCTATTCCTCCAATATGTTTTCTTTTAGTCACTATCCCGAATGTTGTTTAATGTTCTCTTATAAATAATTCTCCCTCTTCTCTTGTGCTTTCAGATTAGTTACTTAGAGGAGTAGAGGAGAGGCGACCCGTCGATCAGGGCGGACGGACGGACGGACGGACACACACAAATTGTATCACAAACCTCTTCCATTTATATAATGACATCTCGGTAAGGAACAGATCTCTGCCACAAGGAGAACACACAACTAATCCTGTGCCCGTATCCCTCTTTACAGACTCGATCGACTGTTCATCCTACTCGAGTCGGGGTCCACGGCGGCCACACGTCAGGCGGCCGCCAAGCAGATTGGCGAAGTCCAGAAACTCTATCCCCAGGAGCTGCATGTGCTGCTCAATCGATTGGTCGGCTACCTGCACAGCTCCTCATGGGAGACGCGCATCGCGGCAGCACAGACCGTGGAGGCAATACTGAAGCAGGTGCCCGCCTGGCAGCCAGAGGAACAGTTGGCCGGAGGGGCGGGTGCTGGAGCGGAATTCATATTAAAGAAGGAAAGATCCTCCAGCGATGGGACCGCCGAAGATGATAGCTGTCAGTCGAGCGGATCCTCGACAACGGGCGGCAGCGAGCGGATGCTGAGTTTTGATGAGTTTGATCTGCAGCAGATCCTCCACAAGGGAGCACGTCTAATCGGCTCCGAGGGCAATGAATTCGACGTGCAGGAGGAGCAGCCAGCGAGTGGCGGCGGGGCGGAGGAAGAGCAGCAGCAGCGGAGCCTGGCCAGTCGCCTGAGTCGACAGCGAGCGCTACTCAACGATAAGCTCGGGCTGACGGCAGCCGCCAAGATGGGTGTCAATCTCACGGACATGATCACCGACGAGGACGTGGCACTGGCGCGGAGTGGCACCAACTACAACGTGAATGCCGAGAAGATGCCCGTGGAGCATATACTGAACATAAAGCCACACGCGGCGGCAGCCAATGGCAAGACTCTAAGCTGCAGGGAAATCAATCGAGCGAAGCGCAAGGCCCGGCAAGGGACGACTACCACGACTGTTGCCTCCTCCGTGACGCCCACCTGCAGTCGCCGCAATTCGAACAGCAATCACAGCAGCTCTGGCAGCAACAGCAATGGCAATGGCAATGGGAATGGCAATGGTGCCGCAATTGTGCCAGTGGCCAGCATCGCAGCGTCAGCGGCGGCGGCAGCGACAGTCACAGCCCCCGCCGGGGATGAGCCAGAGAAAAAGAAACTAAAGTCGAGCATTGGTCAGGAGATATTTTACAGCTTAAATGGTGAGTGGGCGGCGGAATGCATTAATTACACTTAATTCATGGATTAACCTTCTCTCTCTCTCTCTCTCTGTCTCTCTGTCTCTCTGTTAATTGTAGCTGCCGTACCGGATGCCACTGGCACTTGGGTCGATGCCATTTCGTGGCCCTTGGAGAACTTTTGTTCGCGCCTATTCATCGATCTCTTTCATGCCAAATGGGAGGTGCGCCATGGTGCAGCCACAGCTCTGCGCGAACTAATCAATCAGCATGCCCAGGGTGCCGGGAAGGCGCTCACTCAAACGAGAGAACAAATGCAGGAGGCGCACAGTCGCTGGCTGGAGGATGCGGCACTGCGTCTGCTCTGTGTCCTGTCCTTGGATCGTTTCGGAGACTTTGTCTCCGATCAGGTGGTGGCACCAGTGCGCGAGACATGCGCCCAGGTGCTGGGGACCCTCGTGAAGGAGATTGATGCATCGAAGGTGCAGCGGATTGTGGACATACTGCTGCAGTTGATCCAGCACAAGAACGAGTGGGAGGTGCGCCATGGGGGATTGCTCGGTCTGAAGTATGTGTTTGTGGTGCGGGAGGAGCTGCTGCCCATCTACATTCCCCAATCGATTTCCAACATATTGATCGGCCTGCTGGACGCCGTGGACGATGTGGGGGCTGTGGCAGCGTCCACACTGATACCCGTTTCCGCCTGCCTGCCGAAACTGCTTAATCCCGGGCAGGTCTCTTCCATTGTGAAGATGCTGTGGGATCTGCTGCTCGATCAGGATGAGCTGACCTCCGCCTGCAATAGTTTCATGGGTCTCCTGGCGGCCATTCTGTGTCTGCCGCAGGCTGCCAGCTGGATCGAAATGGAACCGATGGCCATTCTGGTGCCACGCCTGTGGCCCTTTCTCTCGCACAGCACCAGTTCGGTGCGCAGATCCACCCTCAAGACGCTTCTCACCCTGACCAGTGCGGGCAAGCAGCTGAAGATTAAGGAGGAGAAAGACGAGGAGGACCAGCCCAAAATGAAGCTAAACTTTGGCGTCAAGGATTGGAAGTCGGAGCTGCTGAGGCAGGCCCTCAGGCACATCTATCAGCGGATACTGGTGGAGCCTCAGGCGGATATACAGGCACTGGCGCGTCAGGTGTGGTCCAATCTCATCGAGCATGCGGATCTGGGCGCGCTGCTGATTGCCGCCTGCCCGTATGTCTCCTCCTGGATCTGCCTGTCGATGCAACCCCCCAAACTGGCCTTTGATCCATCGGTACTCATCAGAGCAGGCAGCGGCGGTGGCGATTCCGCGACTGGAGTCCCCTCTCGAAGGCGTACTGCACGGATTGGCGATGACTTGGGCGGTGGCATCCTGGCGCACGCGAATGCCCAGCAGAAGCTGTATTTGGGCGGCAGCGAGGCCACTCCGTTGGACCTAAGAGAGGCGAACTTTATGCGCGCCAGGATCTCCACATCGCGGGCACTGGGCGCCCTCTCCCATTACCTGGTGCAGCCAGCGCCAGGAGTGGTGTACACCCCCCAGATGGAGAGTCCCACGGATCTGTACACGAGAGTGCTTCTGGGGCATTTGAATGCCCATTCGGCAGTGCAGCGGATCGTCTGCGGGCTGATTATTGCCTTCTGGGCGCTGGAGGATGAGCCCGTGCGTCCGGGGCCACCGAATCTGCAGGAGAAACTGCATCAGTGTGTGAGCGAATACGTGTACTACGATGAGGTGGCCACTTCGCTGACGAGGCTGCTGCAGGAGGCGCAGGACTTTATAGCCACACTGAAGCAGAACAAGATCCCCATCAACGACTTTAACAACGCCAAGATCCTGACCCTCGAACAGATCGAGGCAGTGGCCACCACACTGACTGACAATCTGCGCAGCCTGGCCCTCAAGCCGAAGCTCCTGGACATGCTCGAGGAGCGGCGACGCAGCCTGCAGGCCTCCTACCAGCAGACGACCAGTGAGCAGGGCGCCTACCATGTGAGTGCCCAGGCAGCACTCGCCGGAGCCATTTGTGCCCTCCACTGCCTGCCCGAGAAGCTGAATCCAGTGGTGAAGCCGCTGATGGAGTCCATCAAGCGGGAACAGTGCGTCCAACTGCAACAGCTCTCCGCAGAGTTCCTGGTCCATCTGATGGATCAGGTTTGTGATAGAAATCCTAGTCCAAACAGCAAGATTCTCAAGAATCTGTGCACTCTTCTACGCAGCGATGCAGACCATACGCCCCTGCTGGTAAGGACACGCGTGGAACCACTACAATCCGCAGTTCATGACAGCCATTGCTCTCTTTTCCTTTAGGTGATGCCACAGCAAACCCTCACGCAGATACAGGGACATCCACAGAACATGGCGAGTGCCAGCAGCAGCTGCCTTTACTACGGCATACTGACGCTCACGCTCCAGCAGGCCCTGACGAGTGGCAGTGGCACTAACGGCAGCAGCAGCACACGCGGAACCCCCACCACTGGAACAACATCCAGTGGTACTTCCCGCGGTCCCGGACGACCGCCAGCGAGCGAGATCTTGGCTGCCGCTGCAGCGGCCTCCGCCCATGAGGAGCTGAAAGTGCAGCAGGCCAAGGAGGCAGAGGCCAAGCAGTGCCGCATTCAACGGCTGGGAGCCGCCTGCACCATTGCCAAGCTGTGCAGCACCTTTGGGGAGCACATCCTCGAGAAGGTGAGCATCTTCCAGCAGCTAATGTTCGGGAAGGTGGCGCAGTTTGTCCAGGAAACCGACGAACTGAAGCTGGCCAACACGTTGCCAGAGCTGCAGGCATGCACCGAGCTGATTGGCTCCCTGCAGCTGATCGAGACAGCGGCCCCGCATCTGCACGAGGCACTGCATCCGCAGATGTATGCCCTGCTGCCGCCACTGGGATTCATTGTGCGGCATCCCCTGAAGGCAGTGCGACACATGGCCGCCCGCTGCATTGCCGTGCTGGCGGAGATCAATGCCTGCCTGACGATGCAGTTTGTGGTGCAGGAACTGCTGCCGATGCTCGGCAAGATTGAGCAGCTCATCGAGCGCCAGGGGGCAGTGGAGGCCATTGAGTGTGTGGTAAGTCGGCTGCAGATCAAGGTGGTGCCCTACATAGTCCTGCTGGTGGTGCCCCTGCTCGGGGCCATGAGCGATCCGAATGAGGCCGTGCGCCTGCTGTCCACCCACTGCTTTGCCAATCTTGTCCAGCTGATGCCCCTGGACGGGGGCTGCAAGACGGAACAACTGAAAAGCGAGCCGCTGCAGGCGCGAAAGACGCGCGATCGGGAGTTCCTCGACTACCTGTTCAATCCCAAGTCCATTCCGAACTACCAGGTGCCGGTGCCGATCAGCGTGGAGCTGCGCTGCTACCAGCAGGCGGGCATCAATTGGCTGTGGTTCCTCAACAAGTACAACCTCCACGGCATACTCTGCGACGACATGGGCCTGGGCAAGACCCTCCAGACCATCTGCATCATGGCCGGCGATCATCTGCAGCGTCAGGCGTCGGGGCACACCAATCTCCCCAGTCTCGTGATCTGTCCGCCTACCCTCACCGGCCACTGGGTGTACGAGGTGGAGAAGTTCCTCGGCCAGAGCTCTGTGCTGCGGCCGCTCCACTACTTTGGCTTTCCCCTCGGACGCGAGAAGCTGCGCAGTGAGATCGGGACGACGTGCAACCTCGTGGTGGCCTCCTACGACACGGTGCGCAAGGACATTGACTTTTTCCGTGGCATCCACTTCAACTACTGCGTCCTGGACGAGGGGCACATCATCAAGAACGGCAAGACCAAGAGCTCCAAGGCCATCAAGCAGCTGAGGGCCAACCACAGGCTGATCCTCTCGGGCACACCCATCCAGAACAATGTCCTGGAGTTGTGGTCGCTCTTCGACTTCCTGATGCCGGGCTTCCTGGGCACCGAGAAGCAGTTTATCCAACGCTTCTCACGCCCCATTTTGGCATCGCGCGATGCCAAGAGTTCAGCCAAAGAGCAGGAGGCCGGTGTCCTGGCCATGGAAGCATTGCATCGCCAGGTCTTGCCCTTCCTGCTGCGCCGTGTCAAGGAGGACGTGCTCAAGGATCTGCCGCCGAAAATAACCCAGGATCTGCTGTGTGAGCTGAGTCCCCTGCAACTGCGACTCTACGAGGACTTTAGCAGCAAACACCTGAAAGGATGTTTGGATAAGTTCGGGGAAACGACGGCGGTGGCGTCGACGGAGAATCTCAGCAACAAGACGCACATCTTCCAGGCCCTGCGCTACCTGCAGAACGTATGCAATCACCCCAAACTGGTGCTCCGCCAGTCCGAGGAGCTGTCGCACGTGTCCGCCCAGCTGGCGCTCTCCAACAGCTGCCTGGACGACATTGAACACTCGGCCAAGCTGCCAGCCCTCAAGTATGTATACCTCTACATTCTCCCCTCTATGGAATGGTGCATCATTCTGTTGTCTTTATCCACAGACAACTTCTGCTCGACTGTGGCATTGGTGTGCAAACGGAGTCGGTTAGCCAGCATCGAGCGCTCATCTTTTGCCAGTTGAAGGCCATGCTGGACATTGTGGAGCACGATCTGCTGCGGCGGCATCTACCCAGCGTCACGTACTTGCGGCTGGACGGCAGTGTGCCTGCCTCCCAGCGTCAGGATATAGTCAATAACTTTAACAGCGATCCCAGCATTGATGTACTGCTCCTGACCACGCTGGTAAGACTCCCATCTGAAACATCTCCTCTCCCATTGGAAGTACTTATTAGTACTTAATATTATGTTGTGCTTGTAGGTTGGCGGCTTGGGTCTGAATTTAACTGGTGCCGATACCGTCATCTTTGTGGAGCACGACTGGAATCCCATGAAGGATCTGCAGGCCATGGATCGAGCCCACCGAATCGGCCAGAAGAAGGTGGTCAATGTGTATCGCCTGATCACCCGCAACTCGCTCGAGGAAAAGATCATGGGACTGCAGAAGTTCAAAATCCTCACAGCCAATACGGTGGTCAGTGCGGAGAATGCCTCGCTCCAAACGATGGGCACCTCGCAGATCTTTGATCTCTTCAATGGAGGCAATGGCAAGGCGGCCCATGGTGCACCCTCCGGCACAGAAACACAATCTGCTGCTGGTGGCGGTGGCATGTCCGTGAACTCGTTCATCGAGAACATGCCGGAACTGTGGTCCGAGCACCAGTACGAGGAGGAGTACGATTTGGGCAACTTTGTGCTGGCACTCAAAAAATAAGCAATCTTTTTCCCACCTTCAATCCCCCAATCGCTTCCCACACACACACACACACACTCACACTCACACTCACTCTAAGACTTCCAGAGAAAGAGAGTTCTGTTTTAGGCTAAGATTGGAAAATGCATTCGGAAAAACTGTTTCGGAATGTGTTCTTGTTCCTTTTATAAAAAACAACTGCAAAATAAAACAGGAAATTTTTAGAAATAAACAGAAAAAAATTTGGAAAATTCAATTATTTTTGCGAATGTTTTTTAATAATCCTTTATCCTTGCTTAAGGACTCCAATATCCCCTTCCATAAATATCACTAGTCAACACGACATTACCACTGTGGCCAAAAATGACTTTTTCTGATCGATTTGGGAATTTAACAACTTTCAAGCAATTATGATAAAATTGTTGTTAAAATACGGCCCTTTTTTTTAGAGGTAATGCTTCTTTTTTTGACATAACTTAAGTCAGAACCTTGAATTTTTTCGATGCTATAACATGGTTTTATAAAAAGACCACCTGAGCTAAAAAATTAAGTCACTATATGTCACCGTTCAAATATTACAAAGGAAACAATCCAAAAATTTGACTAAATGGGCAGGAACTTTGCAATTCTAAAAATCTGATGAACACTTTGTAGCTGCAGCTTACCGTCTGGAAGCTATTAAGCCTTCAAATTTGATCATTCTTTGCGGTGTTTTTCTCGGAGAAACTCGGTATACGAAGGTTTGGTTAAACGCCCAAGAAATATTTTTTTTTCGATTTTTCCTGAGTTTTCAAATCAAAATTTCCGAGAAAAATACCGCAAGGAATGATCAAATTGAAAGCTTTTTCGTATATTAACGTAAAGTAAATGCCGTCGAGCATAATTGTGTGTTTTTGCTATCAACTGTTATGTTTGTCTGATCTGAGCTTTCAGCACAATAAACATTGAATTATAATTGAATAACCAATTGTGCGTTATTATTTTGATATATTTGATATCCTCCTCTAAACAGCTGCACTTATCAGCTTTTCAGCTTTAAGTTATGTGAAAAAAGAAGCACCTACGAAAAAAAATAGTTGCTTAAAAACTTTTAAATCCCGAAATCGATCAGCTGAAGTCATTTTTGGCCACAGCGGGAAACAAGATTCAATTTTGTTGAGTAGCTAGTTACATTCGTCCGATCTGGGCGATCGGAAAAATGTAGTTGAGAGCATTGAGAATGGCTTTTCCAGCCCAGCTCTCCCCATGGCCCCTTTTGAATACAAGAAAACTCTTCAAGGATCCCAGTTGGGTGGCATTTGTATTCGTCCTTTTTTCTAAACTGTAAATTGCTCTAGGACCGTTCGCCTTGAGGACTCTGCCGCTCCTTGGCTGGCCTCGTCATAGTGGCCCTGCTGCAGGCGATGATTCTTCAAGGCCGTGCCCTGGATGAAACGCTCACCACAGACCCCGCACTGATAGGGACGCTCGCCCGTGTGGCGGCGGATGTGGAGTGTCAGGTCGTTGGACTGGGTGAAGCTCTTTTCGCAGTAGGTGCACTTGTAGGGCCGTTCGCCGTTGTGGATGCGCATGTGCTGCTGCAGTTTGTAGGATCTGGCGAAGCCCTTCTGGCAGACGGTGCAGATGTGGGGCCGCTCGCCGGTGTGCGTTCGTCGATGGCACTGGAGATCGGAGGAGCGCGGAAAGGCCATTTCACAGTAGTCGCACTTGAAAGGCTTCTCGCCCGTGTGCCGCCGCATGTGGATGATGAGGTTGGAGGAGGAGCTCACAGCCTTGCCACAGAAGGCGCAAAGGAAGCGTTTCGGCTCCTTGGGCGACGTTGGCCGGACGGGAGCAGCCCGTATGGCGCTCGGAGCGCTCCCTTCCACTGGGTTGTGGAACTTCTTCACATGGGCCGTCAGTCGATCCTTGCGATTGTATTTTCTTGGGCAGAGGCCGCACTGGAAGATTGGACACACAGTCTTCTGCTCCACGGGCTCATCCAGAGGTGGATCATCCTGTTCTTCGGTCTTGCCATGCTGCAGCTGCATGTGCAGCAGGAGATTGGACTCCCACATGAACTTGTAGCCGCATTTGGCGCAGGTGAACTGCTTCTCCCGGTTGTGGCACTGCACTCGCTGGTGATGCGCGATAAGATCGGGAGAGACGCTCTTGAATATGCACAGATCGCAGCCATCGGGGATCTTCTCCAGCCTGTGCATGGCCTGCTGGTGCTGATGCAGCTCGTACTTCCGCACACACCGGAGCTGGCACATGCCGCAGGTGTAGAAAGCAGGCGTGCCCGGTGGCTTGGACTCCTCCTCGTCCGTCTCCGAGTCGTCCAAGTGCAGCTCGAATCCCATTTGGTTGGTTATCGAGTAGTTCTGCAGGGACGAGAGCTCGTGGTGACTGCCCGACGCCATGGTCTCCAGATGGACGCGAAGGGCAGCAATGCTGGAGAAGCTCAAGCTGCACACTTTGCACTCGACGCTCTTCTGGCCATTGGGCTGGCAATAGGCATTGAGGAGAGCTTCCGCGTACGGCAGCTGGCTAGCCCCGATGCCATGCCGCTCAATGTGCTGCAGGAGATTGGCCTTCCTGTAGAAGCGGCGGGCACACCAGCGACAGCGATAAATGCTCGATGCCTGGGCATGCATCAGCGTGTGCCGCGTGAGATCCTTCTGCATCTTGAAGCTGCGATTGCACTCCCCACACTGGAGCTCGAACTCAGCCTGGACGCCGTTTCTCTGTTCCTCTGCAGCTTGGGGCTGTCCTCTTTGCTGATGGCAGGCATTGGCGTGCAGCTTCAGGTTCTCCCGCCAGCGGAAGCGTAGCGGACACTTTCGGCACTGGAAACGCTTCAGCTGGTTCCGGCAGAGGGTCCTGTAGTGATGCTCCAGCAGCGTCTCACTCACGAATCTCGCTTGACAGTGGGCACACACAAGCGAAGCCTCCTCCCACTGGTGATGCTCCAACTGGTGGGCATACAATTGATGCTTCCGCCTCACCTCCACCTGGCAGATGTTGCAGGCGTACCGCGGCTGGTCCGTTTCTTCGGAACTCTCGTCGTCCTCGTCCTGCTCTGAGTCCGTTTCCGTTTCACTGCTCTCAAGAGAGAGTTCCAGGCCAGCCTCGTTGGTTATGGAAATGAATCGTTCCAACTCCAAGCCGCTGGCCACATCGCTCATGATCCTCTGCTCCAGCTCCTGCTTGTCCAGGGCAGTGCCCAGTTCCGGATACAACGAGCGCGAGGCACTGGCAACATCTGTCTCCTGCGGAAAGCACACACCATATTGGTGCGTGCTCAGGTGATTCCTCAAATCGGCGATCTTCGAGTGACGCGAGAGGCAGATCATGCACTGGATTTGCTTGCAGCCATTTGGACGGCATAGTTGGGCCAGCTGCTCCCCGGGCTGTCTCTGAATACTGTTCGTAGAGGTCGATTGGACGCAAGACTGCTCCTCATTCCCCGTCTCCTGCTGCTGCTCGTTGTGAACCCGCATGTGGGACTTGAGGCCATCCTTGCGGTGGAACTTGCGGTCGCAATAGGCACACTCGTATTGGGCTGCCGACGGGGGGCGATGCATTCGCTTGTGACGGGTGAGGTCCTTGTGCCAAATGAAGACCTGGAAAACAATGGGAATATTAGTGATGCTACCGACTCGGACGGCGAGAGCTCTCGAACCTTTTCACATTCATCGCACTGAAGCTTGGCGGCCGACGATTTATGTTTTCTGCCCTGCTGGCAGTCCTCCGACTGCTCCTGATCCCCGTCCTTGTCGTGGTACAATCGCAGATGTTGCTCGTGGTTCGATTGCCACACAAAATGAAGATTGCATCGCTGGCAGTGGTATTTCGAGTGCTTTTTGGCACAGGAACGTCTGCGATGTTGCTGAAGCAAGGGTTCCGAGACGAAGCCAGCGCCGCAATCCTGGCAAGAGCAGGGGTACGTGGGGCCCTCTTCGGAGTGGAGTGTCCTTTGATGTTGCAGCAGCTTGAGCAGGCGAATAGTAGTCTCTCCACAGAGCAGGCAGGTGTGCGAGGGTTTCGGCTTTTCCTCCGTTTTGTCTGCATCATCGCTCTCCTCCGTATCGGAGTCGAAGAGATCCAGCTCTTGACCACTTCCCGTACAGGCGTTGTAGTAGCGTCCAAAGTCCTGGGCCTCATAGTCCCCAGCTATGCGGGAGCTCAGCTCAGAGAGGCTGCAGCCCAATCCCTTGGGATAGTAAGAACGGAAGAAGGCAGACTTTTGCTCCGGATCAATGCCATTCAATCCATGTCGATGGGTGGCCAGGTGGGCGCGCAGCGACCTTAAGCTTGGAAGCTGGGCATCGCACAGGCAACAGATGATTTGCCTGTATGACTGCTCCTCCTTGCGATGGGAGCAGGCATGCCGCTCCAGATTCTCCAGCCACATGAACTTCCCCGGACACTTGCGGCAACGATAGCGCTTCCCTTTGCTCTGGCACTGGGTCCGCTGGTGCTGTTCGAAGAGTTTTGCACACACAAAACCCACTTTGCAGAGGTTGCAGCGCTGCGAAATGGGCGATTGGGTGTGCTCCTCCAGGGTGTGTCGCATCAGGCGATATTTGCGAGTGAACGACAGATTGCACAGGTCACAACGGTACGGTGGCTCTCCACCGGCAGGCTCATCGTCAGAATCGCTCAGGCACAGCTCGTAGCCATGGAAATTGACCACAGAAGAGTACTTTTCCAGCTGCCCTTCGGCTATTTCCAAGCAAATTTTCTGCTTGATCTTTTCCAGGTCAAATGGCCCACTGGCAAAATGTTCTTTGACCACATCGTTGTCCGCTTGCAGAGTGAACAAGCTGTCCGTGTGGATGTGACTCGCTAAATGGGACCGTAGCTCCTGCATTCGCTGGCATTTCAAGCCGCACAATTTGCACTGCATTCTCTTCAGTCGCCCGGAGCTGTACAAACGCTCGGCGAATCTCCACTCGTTCTTCAGCTGGAGGGCCTGGCACTTGGCCTCCCGCTTCTCGTGGGAGCGCAGATGGAACGTGTACTTGTCCTTGCGCAGGAATCCCTTGCCACAAGTGTCGCAGACGAACGAGGCCTTCTCGTAATGGACGCGAGCATGTCGCTTCATGTCCCGGAACCAGGAAAACGTCTTGCCACACACCTCACAGGCATGACGGCCTTCGGAATTCCTTGACTGGCTTTTGGCCAGACCGGGAGGACGTCCGCGACGCCGCTTGTTGGGCGAAGGACTGACTCTGCATAAAAGATAAATGTTGTATATTCGGATAAAAGTCGTAAAGGAACACTAACCCTTCCTCCTCTTCACTGTCTGCCAGTTGCTTGACTTTGCGGTTACTGCGCCTCAAGATATAGGGCTGCACATCATCATCTCTGCAGGGTAATAGTGAAGTAACAATTTAATACGTTTTTTCTCTAAAAATTTGTGCTACTCACTCATCGTTTGACAGGGCATCGTTGGCATTTTCCTCCTCGCTGGCACTTTGTGGCGTCCATTTCAGCTCAATGGAGCACCCGCCAGCCGACTCCACATCCACATCAGACGACCTTTGTGCCTCGCCAGAATCAGTGAAATCTCTTTGCTCCTCATCAATGTCGATCTCCGTTTTAATCTGCTGCTTTGGTATGTCAATGGGGCTCTCCTCCAGACATTCCCGCAGCCGCACCAGCAGCTCTCCATTGACTTTTCTGGCCTGCTCCACAAAGGCGTAGGCATTCTCCAGCCTGTCCAAGCAATCTGTGCACAGGTGCTGGGGCAGATTGTCGTCAGCATTCTCGAGCAGGGGCTAAGAAATACATTATATTCAATGAATGGTATTCTTTTATTGCAATGTAATATAAATGCAAGCACTTACATCGATCTGAGTCAGTTCTTGGAGCACATCGTAGAAGCTTTTATTCGTGTACTTGTCCAAGGACGTGGACAGGGGCAGCAAATTGCTGTTCTGCAAGGCACACGTACGGCAAATATTGCTGGGCAGCATTTTTACCTCGCCTTAAACGCTATTTAAACATGTTTTAAAATATTTTTTTTTTCAACTAGGATTGTTGATATTGACTCGATGGGCGATATTTTTTATTTACGACACGATAGTATCGTTGCGTTATCGATATTTGCGCTTCAAAACAAAGCGCTGTCAACACAAGCCCTCTAGTTCTTTGGAAAAAGTGCAAACAAAATAAGCTAAAACTCCACGCCGAAGAATAAGAACTTAGAATAAGAACACACAAGCCTATATTTTTATTGGCAAGCGCTGGTTAATGAATTGCGTGGCACACAGCGAAAACTAAACCCAACTAACCATCTATAAAACCTACGTAAAATTTGACTCTTTTCGCAGAACAGCAGAAGCAAAATGAGTGAACACACTTGCGTCAGTAATGTGGCAAAAGTTGGTCTTAAGGAAAACAGAAAGAGAAATGCAGATGGGAAGAAAGCCACTGGCACCTACGACGCACGCGCTGCAAATGAAGCCAAAGTGAGAACGTCTCGAACAACTGTTCTCGATTTAAACGAGGATTGCTGGAGAGTCGTAATGGATTATCTCAAAGTAGAAGACCAGCTGTGCCTCGCTTCCTCGACCCTGGGAATTGGAGAGATGTTCAAGAGATACGCGAGCGTTCGGTACAAACATATTGAAGAATCGTTGATAAGAAAGATTGGCGACGAAGATCTCAAACGACTATTGGAGATCGTTGGGGAGCATCTGGTAAGCTATGAGTCCAAATGGGATCCCAGTTCGAAGCAACTATCTCTCCTGCGGAACCACTGCCCTAATATACAACATTTGAAAATGATCTTTGGACGAACCAGTGGCGAATCAGACGATCTAAACAGCCTGAAAAAACTCAAATCTTTGAACGCTGTTCTACTCTTTGAAGAAGAAGACTCAGATAGGTTGTGTATGCATTTTATATACAATCTCAAGCAATTCACGTGCCTGCGGAAGTTGATCACTTGCGTCACTGGCGTATATAGCGGAAGAGGATTGCATGTTCTTGATCAACTGGAATCTCTGAAGCTGTATGTCCCTCGTGGATTCGATGACCAGAGCTTGGCGGATTGCTGCCAAACGATGAAGAAATTGCGGCATCTTGATTTTGGATCTATTAAAAACATCAGTAAGAACAATTTTGAAATTGTGGTGAAAAACTGCCAGCAGCTAGAACGTCTGTGCTTTAACGTAGGACACCGCGACACTGCGGTGCCCTATGAGCTGGTCTGCCAGTTGCCCAGGCTTAAACATTTGCATTTGAAGATTCCGTTTTACTATTCTGTACGCAACTCGTTAATCGAGGGATTGGTTAACAAAGAGGGTTCTCCGCTGGAAAGTCTTATCATGGACGGGTGCATGTTGTCCGCGGATCAGGTTAAACATCTTTGCGATATTTCTACGCTCAAGGAACTCGAGCTTTTCTGCTCCACCGTCCCCTTGGAATACTTGCTGAAACTGAACAACCTTCGATACCTCCACACATACATGCCAATTACGAATGAGCAACTTCTGGTCCTCCTGAAAGGTCTTCGGCACCTAAAAGTTCTCAATGTACGAAAGTGTGATAAGATAGACCGTGCGACCTTAGTGGATAGTGTTCGTACCTGGGTGAGCGAACAGGGACAACAGCGCGGGAAGATCCAAATCTATCTCGGATGTACAGGAATGAAGAATATTTTGTATGCTAATCCTTTGGTTGAAATCAGTATTCGTTCAATAGATCCCATATTAATAAACAAAGAACTTAGTGAACGAAATTAGAAGTAAGTTGCGAATATACCGAACTTTCCTGAATAATGTACAAAACATTCTCTAAATGATGTTAATAAATGACAACCAATACATTTTGCATAATATGTGCGTTTTGCGTATATGTGTTATTCGTAGCCAACATACCTCAATCCCGAGGCGAGCAGGCGCCGGCTTGAAAAACGGTATAAAAATATTTTGAAATACCGTAAAATACCTCAATCTGAAATCTTTATCCTTCTCAGCGGGAGCTAGGAATTAATTTTAGACACATGGTTTCTTGGTGAAAGATTCTTAGAATTCTTCCAAGATTCCGAATCTGGTGGACTCCATACAATTTGAACCTCCCTAATAAACATATTGAAAAACATATAACATAGAAATTTGTGCCAACTAGAATAAGTGGCTTAAGGCCCGCAATTGGCTGCGATTTGGGGAGCAGTTAATCGGTGGGGGTCTGCAATTACATAAAAAATTTGAAACGTGGTTTTTCATTTTATTTACTAAAATGTTTTTACATCCCGGACATCCAGGAATTTCATCGAAGCCAGATCCTTCAGATTCAGCAGCGAGATCTTGCAGTCGTGGGTCAGCTTCTTAGGATTCTTTCTTTGCTTTTAAAAATGCCGCAAGAAAGCCGAAGCAATTTAACTGCTTTATTAATTTTTACTTCCTAAATACATATTTATACATATAAAATATGCTGCTAATTGATCATATATGAAATATACTCATATGATGAGAAGAATGCTTTAATTCCAGCTTTAACGCCATCAAAATGGAATACTATAATATTAATACAATGCAAAATGTCAATGTGGTATGTGTTTCCATTTTTATGAATTTTTCAAATGGAGGCGGAATTCCAGTCGTCTCATAGTCGACTTCATGAAATTGTTCGTCATCGCGATTGCAAGAATCAGACTCGGAAGCAGTGCCTACCACTCTCTAGTCTCACAACGAAAAACTCCCGCGTACATTTGAAAGATATAGATACTTCTGGTGCACGATTGGTACAGTGTTGCTGTATCAGCTGTTTTATAGCTAGTTAGGGCTAATTTAAAGGTGTACTGTAAGGCGCAATCAGCTGTACTTCCTAACAGTGTGCTGTTAATGAAAAAAACCAGCTTTTCAGCCCTGGCTTGGCACAACAGCTGCTACTGATAAAAAAAGTGTGTTTGTTGATGGGAATCCATGTTCTAAAATATGACCCGGACCTGCAGAATCTGTGGCGATACAAATGGACGTTACTGGATCGAGACGCCGGTGGAGAAGTATGCCGAGAAGACCTTCAGTCAGCTATTGCTGGAGTTAACCAAGATTGAGGTGGGCGATGTTTTGGTAATTCCAATTTGCCACTTAACAAACGTCGTATTTCCAGTTGACCATGGTCCAGGCCGAAAAGTTGCCCCACTGGCTGTGCTCCAGTTGCTCCCAGAGGCTGGAGAGCGCCTACGATTTTGTGTTGCAGGCGAAACAGACGCACAAATTGTGGCTGCAACAGCTGGAGGATACGGGGCAGATAATGAGCTCTGGGGGGGCATTGGAGTGCCTGCGCGAGACCCCTATACATCTGTTTGAGATCGAGGGTGCTACCATCAAAACCGAAGCGCTAGAGTCAACGGTTGCAGATGCCGGGAATAGCTCCTGCGATCCTCTAGTCCGCACACGCATCAAAAAGCGTACCATCTTTCACTTCAGCGATACGGAGGATGACCAGGATGATGTGCCGCTTAGGCAACGCAGGACTGGCAGCCAAGCGAACAGCTCATCAGCAAAGCTGCACAAGTGCAATCTGTGCGCCAGATCCTTCAGATATATCACAAATCTCTATCGCCACAAGAAAAGAGATCACGGCTATCCAGGGCATTCTAAAAGTGAGAGCACCGAATCATACCCGGAAAAGACACAAAAAAGCGACGTGGCAGCGCAGGACAGCTCCAATTTAGAGTAAGTAAATCCCCGTCAGAAAAACATGCGGTTTCTCACAATATTTTATTTAAAAAATAGACAAAACGATGATGACGAGGATGATGATAACTACTACAAATGCGATCAGTGCGACAAGTCCTATAAGCACATAATGGTGCTTATCAAGCACAAGCAGAATGCCCATGAAGCTAATCAGCTGCCAATCCGATCTGGGCCCAAGCGAAGAAACAGAAGGGACGTGGGTGAGGCGGCAAGTCCAGCTTCTTCCGGGAAATCCACACAACGAGCCAGAATCAGCACCGATACCCTGGTCCATAGCCTCATCAAAGCAGTGGAGTAAGATTAAGATAATACTTTGTCTAGTGTCTTTTTTCTGATATATTTACCTTTGAAGGCTGTCGGATGAGGATGGAAACAGCGGCAGCGATAACTATTACAAGTGCGATCAGTGCCACAGATCATACAAATACATTGTAAGCCTCATCAAGCACAAGCACAAGGAACATTCGGAAGCTGACAAAAACTGGGACGACGAGGACAATCAACCATTGGCCTCCACATCTACCTGCGCCACTGCCACTGCCACTGCCGCCTCAGGCTCAGGCTCAGGCTCTCCCACCAAGGCATCGCGAATCAATCGTCGAGTTCAGGGCTTCGATCCGCATCGCTGCGAGCCGAATGGTGCGAAGGAGATTCAGTGCATGATCTGTCTGCGGAAATTCACTAAATTGCGTGAGCTGAGAGATCACCTCAGGGCGCATCCCACCGACTTTAATTTCCAGGCGCACGGTGAGCCCATCGAACGCATTGCCGAGGGCTTCTTCAAGACGGCTGTGGAGTCCACTGTGGAGGGTTTGAAGAGCAGGATTCTGCACGATCTAAGGATGGGTGCCTTCGGACGCTTCTATTCCATTACCAACGAGGCGCGCTACGAGATGAGTCTGGACAGCTCGGACACGGATAGCGATGGCGATGCAGATGTTGTACTGAGACGAAGCTATGCCTGCGAGCTATGCGACTCTCCGGAAGCCAGGTGGCCGCGCAAGTATCAGCTGCACGAGCATCACAGACAGCAGCACACCTGGGAAGAGGCTCCGCATGTCTGCCAGCGCTGCGACTCTCGTTTCCTCAGTCTCCAGCTGCTGGAGCATCATACTCTACAGCTCTGCCAGAACACCCTGAAGCGTTACATGTGCGACAAGTGCCCGCAGCGCTTCTTCTGGCGAAGAAATCTGCGTGCCCATCTGGTCGAGCACAAGAGCAAGGTGGGATTAATGCCCAAGAATTACAAGAATCTTACTCTATCTCTATCTTTTTGTTATCCTTTCCAGCAAGACAACTATCCGTGCGACCAGTGCCAGCGCAGCTTTCAGGATAAAAGCGCCGTGACCAAGCACAAGCTGATGATGCATCGCGATGAAAAGAATCAGCTTATTCCCTGCCGCTGGTGCTCACGGACCTTCTATCGTCCCGCCCTTCTGCACAAGCATGTCGAACGGCATGGCTTCACCGGCGACGATTTGCCCTTGGCTGAGACACTGCTAGCCGATGCAGCCAAGCCATCGGGCCCAAAGACTGTCCAGTGCAAGATCTGTGACCTGCAGTTCGTAAGCGTCGCCGATCTGCGCCGCCACAATGCCATGCTCGGCCACAGTGAGCGACTAACCGAGTACATGATCAGCACCGAGGCTGGCTTCGAGCTGTTATTGGAGGACACAGACGACAGCGATGACGACACTACGGCGGGCAGGTCCTACTCCTGCGATCTCTGTCAGATGACGTTCCATCGCCGCAGGGAGATGAGCGAGCATCAGTATTCACTGCACGCCTTTGACAAGTTGCCATATGGTTGCAAACATTGCATTTATAAGACCGTGGATAAGGTAGGAGAGGGCCCCAGAAGCCAGTACAGGTCATGCAATTTCTAGCATTCCGTCTGTTTCCTTTCAGCTCATGCTGGAGCATCATCTGCGCACACAATGTCTGAACAACGAGAAGCCATTCAGCTGCTCCCGCTGCAAATACAAGTTCATGTGGAAGGAGAACCTGGAGCAGCACTTGGCCACTCAGCATCCCAAGCAGCCGCCCACCCATGAGCAGTCGTCCATGCCCTTGAGGAGAAGAAGACGCTTCAGATATCAATGCCCACAGTGCTGGCGCTCGTTTGTGGTGCAGCCCAGCCTCGATAAGCATATAAGGGACATGCATGTGGCCAAGAGGAATCCGGGCAAGAAATACCTCTGCTCCCTCTGTGGCCTGGAGTCGCTGACGCCCAACAAGCTAAACATCCATATGCGTCGCCACAACGGAGAAAAGCCCTTCAAATGCGATCTCTGCGACATGCGCTTCACAGTCCACTACGAGCTGAAGGTCCATCGGCGGAAGCACACCGGCGAGCGGCCCTACCAGTGCACCTTCTGTGACAAGCAGTTCGCCCGACCCGACAAGCTGAGACGGCATGTCTACATGCACAGTGCTCGTCGCTAGACATCAGTATATTTCGTTTAAATAGAGATCCAAAGATGCCTCTCCCTCTATCTGTCTCTGCCCAAACGCCCAGTTGCGTCATGGGAAGATCGAGAGATCGAGAGAGAGACAACGAGCTTTTTAAAACATATGTGTGAGATTTATTGAGAATTTGAGGGTGGGATTGTAGTCTCTAAGTCAACCAGTCTGTTTTTGAGTGTCAACCACACACGGCACACGGCAGCGCATGGACAGCAGAAACACAAAATGACTAACCAAGCAGCCCCGGGATGGGTGAATAAAAGGCTTTTTAATGGTTTGCTGGAACAGACCCACGACAGTTTCAAGGCAATAATTAATTTCGACACCAAGGCGGCCATCAGTGAGGGGGAGAACTACCTAACGATCGTGCTGCGTATTCAAATAGGAATGCAACTGAAAGGTAAGCGAGAAGGTGGCTTATCAGCCAGTCTCATTGCCTAACAAATCATTGCAGATGGTAGCGAAAAGGAGGCCAGCTGTATACTCAAGATACCGCTGCTCAACGACAGTTTCACGATTTGTTCATCGCCGAGTTTGAGATGTACGATCGTGTAATACCGGAACTGGAGGCACTCTATGCTAGGAATACTTCGCTCTCACCCAGCTCTCACTTCGCTCTACTCCACAGAGCGACTACACTTCCCGCCTGACAGATCTCTATATGGAGTTTGGAGCCAACGATCCTCAAGAGCTAAATGTTCTCAATCATGGCGATTTCTGGTGCAACAATTTCATGTTCAAGTAAAAAGACTTTCAGCTGCCTAAATATGGTAAAAAAATATTAACAATCCTCTTGCAATATGTCATATTTTGATGAATTTTTTCCACTTTTAGGGACACCCGCACAGGACCTGTAAAATAATCAAACTTCTTCAGTTTGATGTTGAACTTTGGCGAGGTCATGAGCAGGAAACCTCGCCAAAGTTCGACATCAAACTGAAGAAGTTTGATTATTTTATAGAGTATTATTACCAGCAGCTGGTGGAACACCTTGCTCTTCTCAAGTACAATCGAAACGAAGCTTCGCGATAATCTCCACAAAAACAGACTCTGGTATTAGGCCTCTTTAGGGGTTGAGGTATGGACGTGAATCATGATGGATCTCTTAATTGCAGCGTTCATATGTGCCCAGCGGATGCTGCCCATAGTTCTGATGCCGCCCGACGCGGGTTCCAATATAGGCAATGTCATGGGCGACTCGGAAGACTCGGCTTATAGATAAGCCACATTCATAAAATGAAAATATCCCCCCCAGTAATTGAAAGCTTTTATTATTGAGACAAATGATTCAATTAAATTGCTGAAGCTTTTCGAAGCCAATGGGAGAGGAGAGGAGATCGAGAGAAAGCTCTGTTGTTATCTGCGACTTGTTTTTGGTGTTCTACGATAGCTAGTAACCCATAATTACCAAAGCTCTAGAGCCAGAATCGGCACATAAAGCTATATAAAGCTGAATATAAAACTATCAGCTTCTCCCCGACTGGCGCTAGTCCACAAAAACCTGTCCAACCAGGCGTATACTTGCTTGGCGAGTGTAAATTTCAGTACGAAACGAACTTTGAGCAATTATCCACAAAATGGCGGCCAGCAAAGTGCCCGAATGGATCAATGCGGAAATATTTGAAGATGTGCTCAAGTCGACAGTGCCGGGCTACTCCAAAGTAAGGACCTTCAAGGCAGACATCGGCTCTGCCGCTGGAGAAAACTATGCAACGATCATGCTGCGTGTCCACATCGAAGTGGAGCTGACAGGTAAGAGTCCTTGGCGCTGGACTGGGCAAATATTCCATTTCAAGCTTAACTTTTTTGCAGATGGAAAAACCAAGGACGTTTCCTACATGGTGAAGCTGCCCCATCAGCTTGAGTTTTACCAGGAAATGATGAAGAAGACCAACATTTTCGACATTGAACGCATGATGTACAACGATGTTGTGCCCGAGATGGAAGCCCTGTACAAGGAAGTGGGCGTAGATTTGATTTTCGGTGCCAGAAGCTACGATTTCAAGGGAGCCAAGACCGATTATGTTCTGCTGGAGGATCTCGGAACGAAGGGATTCAAAAATGCTAACCGTCTGGAGGGATTGGATCAGAAGCACACGGAAAGAGTTCTGAAGAAGTTGGCCCAATGGCACGCGGCCTCGGCCGTGCGTGTGGCCACCAAGGGCTCATATCCGGACAAACTTACCCAGGGCTTCTTCAAGGAGGACAGCAGGCCCATGATGACCGAAATGATAAATGGCATGATGAAGAGATTCCTCAAGGCCTGTGTCACCTTCGAGGGCCACGAGGAGTGGATAGAGCAGGTTGTAAGTAGCGAAAAATAGTCCGGGAAAAGGCAATCCTTGTAGCTGATATCCCACCTCCCCAATTCCAGAAAGCACTTATTCCCTCAACTGTAGACGAAATGTTCAAAATGGCCAAGATCGATCCCCAGGAGTTTAACGTCCTGAATCATGGAGACTCTTGGTCCAACAATATAATGTTCCAATACGATGCCTTCGGTACGATTAAGGAGGTCTATCTGGTGGACTATCAGATTCCCAAGTACGGCACAGTGGCCCAGGATCTGCTCTACTTCCTGCTTTCGTCCACACGTTTGGAGGATAAGCTGAGCAAATTCGACTACTACATCAAGTTCTATCACGACAATCTGATCGAGAACCTGAAGATCCTCAAGTACACGAAACCCTTGCCCACACTGCGAAGCATTCACTTGGCCCTATTAAAATATGGAGTTTTCGGTAGGTCAATCGTTAAAGCACTCTGTGAACGGTCATAATATCCCTCTCTATTCAGGTTACTCCGTTGTAACTGGAGTTATGAGTGCAGTTCTCTTGGATCCAACGGAGAATGCCAGCTTCGAGAACTTCGTGGGCGGCAGTGAGGCTGGGGAGGCCTTCCAGATGCAGCTGTATAGCAATCCTCGCTACCGCAATCATATGCAGGTGATCCTGCCCTGGCTCCTCAATCGCGGCGCCTTGGAGATCAGTGCCCCAACAAGCCAATGACAATTTACACAATTCAGACCTGTTTTGCGATAGAATTTAGGACAACCGACCGTGTGATAATGCTGATAATGATATCTGTTCTTTTTGATAATACGCACACACAAGTATTAATAAAAAATAAAATTTTTCGCCAAACCTAAACCGATAACGGACTCCACAATCGAATCAGTTTGCCAAAAGTCATTGTTAAAACGTATTTTCGATATTGAGGGGCAATTGAAGTGGCTTGTGATTCACACATTGCATCAAACACGAGGATGAACGTTCTGAGCCGCGTCTACGGCCGCGGCTCTACTTTATACCCGGTACTCAGTCAGTATATATGTATGTGAGCTTACGATATATGTAAATTATTACATGTTCGCAAAAGGAAAAAATTTAATTTTAGCCAAAAAAAAAAAAAAAATAAGTCGAACCATTTCGGAGATTTTTATATATTAGATGTTTCCATTTTTGTTTACATAAGTTTTTTACATCTGTCTTTTATACATGTCTACATCTACTTCCAACATATACATACATACACGGCTGTGCGCGAGAGAGAGAGAATGAGTCTGCTCTTGGAAGGCCACTGAAATTTCATTTGTTCCTTCTAGCTATACTAATATTTCGATCTGATCCAGATTCAATACTCTGATAGATATGGTCAGTTTCAATGATTCTGCGTTTTTGGTTTTCTCGTATCTTTAAAATTGCGGATTCCACTGATTTTCGTCTTTTGTGCGGGCGAAAGGGGGTGGGCCGAAAATTTGAAATTCATTTGTAATAGTGTGATAGGACAGGAGTCTGGATACAAAATATGGTTTCTCTAGCTTTTATAGTCTCTGAGCTAAAGGCGCTAATGAATACGGACGGACGGACGGACAGACAGACATTGCTATATCGAATCGGCTATTGATGCTGATCAAGAATATATATACTTTATAGGGTCGGAATCGCTTCCTTCTGGGTGTTACACACATCCACTATCACTACAAGTCTAATATACCCCTATACTCTTCGAGTACCGGGTATAAAAAAAAAACAGAAGATAGCGTCACTACGCAATCTGATGTTTAAACAAAAAACAAACAAATACTTTGACATGAATGCGAAATTGTCGTTTCAAAACAAAACACTTGCCGAAAAAGCTTGCATCTCTAATACCTGTAGTACCGAGCTTTTCTAACATTCTACTAAAAAAGCTTCATCGCTATGGTCAGGGCCGTCGACAGGACAGGGGGGGGGAAATAAAATTAAGACTAATCTCTATTTCCAGTTTTTCATTTAAATGATTTAACAGTGATATGGGGTATGCGTTTTTTTATCATACATGTATAGGGGACCGTGATTTGATTGACTCTCGACGGGCCTGGCTATGGTATGGGATGGACCCCAAGAGATCTGTGTACTATGTTTTAATGTTGAATTCTAGGCACCTGTTGGTCCCATTCTAATGAAATTATATACTTAGTCAAATGATATTATCTCTTGAACCGATTTGTTTAATACTTATGATGACATGCACATATTGCCGACAGACTGAATCATTTTTCGGTAATTTGTGGACTCTAGAAAAAAAAGAGTTTTCAGGCCATTAACATACGTATCTGAATGTGGTACTCTAATCCCGTGCCATATATGGTTCTAATTATTTTATAGCCATAGGAAAAAGCTCAGCTGAAACTGCGTAGCAAAACAAAACGCGAAGAACGCCAGTACTAAAAGCTCCCTCTCGCCCAGAGAACACCTGCGATTAGATCTTTTATTTTATTCAGTAAACCAACTGCATGCATATTCTGTAATTTGAGAATGGCTGAAGCCAGAGGTCTTTCAGGATCTCCTAAAGCAGCAGGTTAAGGATTACAAGAAAACCAAATCCCTGAGAGCAAGCGCAGGTGTGGCTAAGGGCGAAAACTATGCTACCATAATGCTGAGGGTTGAGTTGGATGTAGAGACTGGAGGTAGGCACTCCTTAAATCAATCTATTCTAGAGTCAAAACATATAGCAAAAATCTGTTTCCAATTCAGGCAAATCCCAAGTGACAAAGGCCTTTATGCTGAAGACACCCATGGCTGCACATCGCTCTCTATTAATTAAGGGAAATGATATATTCGACACAGAGCGGGGAATGTATTTGAAAGTAGTCCCCGAACTGGAGCGAATGTATCGCGATGTGGGTCTCGAGGTGAAGTTCGGCGCTGACGCCTATGAGATCCCCACCAGCGATTACTATGTTCTGCTGGAGGACCTAAGGCCCCGAGGATTCAAGAATGTCGATCGTCTAGAGGGTTTGGATTAAGCCCACACCGAGAGTGCTCTGCGGAAATTCGCTCAGTGGCATGCCGCATCAGCGGTCCGTGTGGATGCCAAGGGACCATACGAGGAGAAGTATACGAGGGGGTTCTTCCAAAGCCAGCCAGTCTTAAACTCTATCTGCAATGGTAGCATGAAGGCGTTGCTGAAGTACATTGAGCTCTACGAAGGACACGAGAAGTACTTAAAGGATTTGGTACGCAAAATAATGGGACATTTGACCTCTTAATGACTTTTGAAATTGTGTCTGCAGCATAATATTTCCACCAAGTTAAGGGATATGGCTGTTGGTCTAGGGGAGCCGAGACCTGACGACTTCAATGTTCTCAATCATGGCGATGCTTGGAGCAATAACATTATGTTTCAGTACAATGAGAAAAATGAGATATCGGATACATATTTTGTGGATCTGCAACTGCCAAAATGGGGAACAGTAGCACAGGTGCATATCAAATTAGCCATTCCATGTGGATCACTATAGTAAACATTCTATTCTCTCTCAGGATTTATACTACTTTCTCCTTTCATCTCCAAGTTTGGATATTAAAACCTCGAAATTTGACTATTTCGTTTGGTTTTATCACTCGGAGTTGGTCAAGCACCTTCAACTCTTGAAGTACTCAAAACCCCTGCCCACGCTGAAAAGTATACTTCACGATCTCTCCAAGTACAGTGGATGGGGTAAGTGACTATCTGGAAATGCGTTTTACAATGCCCCTCGAAACGTACCTCCATCTATCTATGTATATTTTAGGGTTCATTTGCACCATATGGATACTGGGTTATGCTTTGATGGATCCCACTGAGTACACGGGCTTTGAGGCACTCTTTAGTAACGAAGAAAGCAGTTTTAAGAAATCAATGTTCACTAATCCCAGATACCGAAAGCATGTGGAAGTCCTTATGCCTTGGCTGAAGTATCGTGGCGCCCTGGAATAACCAATAAATTATATATGTTCAGTATATTGTAAATGGAATCTACCCAATGCTGCAAAGTGCCCTATTTTAGTCCCTAGGAAAACGCTAAGTGCAAAAGGAAGCCTGGAAATAAACAGGAACTGACATGTTCATGTTATCTACATGCAATCTACATCTACAAGCATACATAAAAGCAAATCTTCATGCTATCTACATTAATCGTGTTACTTACATTAAAATGGTTCCTACCTAATTACAATCTTTCGATTGAATTGATTTCTTTACCAACTAAATTAGTTGAATTGAATGCTTTTCGTTATGATATGACTCTGCAAATTAAGCGAAGTCCTTACGTGTTACGTATATAACGTAAAACGTGATAACAAGCTTATCTCTGGATGACGATTTTAACAAACCCAAGCTCTAGCCACTAATCAAAGTTGAACATTTTGTGCTTAATCACAATGAGAAAATAAATATTTGAGACAATCAACTATCTTCTCTTGCCTGTCGTAAATGATAATCTTTATCGCTCTTAGCAGAATAGCTTTTTCGCGAGACTATTTAAGAGATTGCGCTAAAAGGCAGCCCCCAGCACTACGAGTATATCTCTGAAAGCGAAAGAATCCATACAGCTCTCCCAAGATGCCGCCACAGACCAAGGACGAAGTGGAATGCAGGGAAGCCATCCAAATTCCGAAATGGGTGAAACCAGAGGTCTTTCAGGATCTCCTAAAGCAGCAGGTTAAGGATTACAAGGAAACAAAATCGTTGAGAGCCAGCGCAGGTGTGGCTAAGGGCGAAAACTATGCCACCATAATGCTCAGAATTGAGTTG
Source organism: Drosophila helvetica (assembly GCA_963969585.1). Lineage (NCBI taxonomy): Eukaryota > Metazoa > Arthropoda > Insecta > Diptera > Drosophilidae > Drosophila > Drosophila helvetica. The sequence goes on from OZ018403.1 coordinate 9,045,530, forward strand.
GACGTAGAGACCGAAGGTAGGTACTCCACTCAGCTTCGTTTGTTATAATAAATGACCCTGTGTTTCCATTGAAGATAAATCACAGGTGACAAAGGCCTTTATGCTGAAGACACCCCACGACACGGACACCTATCGAGAACTATTGCAAAAATCGAATTTTTTCGATATAGAACGTGGCATGTACATGCAAGTGGTACCCGAATTGGAGAAAATGTATCGCGATGTGGGTCTCGAGGTGAAGTTCGGGGCTCAGACCTACGAGATCCCTACCACCGATAACTATGTCCTGCTGGAAGACCTGAAGCCCCAAGGATTTAGGAATGCCGATCGTCTAGAGGGTTTGGATCAGGCCCACACCGAGAGCGCTCTGCGGAAATTCGCTCAGTGGCATGCCGCATCGGCAGTCCGTGTGGATACCAAAGGACCATACGAGGACCAGTACACGAAAGGATTCTTCAAGAGCCCGGAAATCATTGATTCCCTGTTCAGGAGCAACATGAAGTCGTTGCTGAACAACATAGAACTCTATGACGGGCGCGAGACGTACTTGAACGATTTGGTAGGCAAACTAACTAAATAAATTACAATGAGTACTTAGCGTCTAATCTAAAATTATCTCTACAGCTCAGTATCTCGGAAAAACTAGTGGACATGGCGGCGGAAATATGCGAACCGAAACCTGAGGAGTTCAATGCCCTGAATCATGGCGATGGTTGGAGCAATAACATTATGTTTCAGTACAACGAGAAAAATGAGATATTGGATACATATTTTGTGGATCTACAAATTCCAAAATGGGGAACAGTAGCACAGGTGAGTAATGCACTCATATTCCAGCCCGATTGCCAGCTAATATTATATTATCTCGCAGGATTTGTACTACTTCCTCATATCGTCAACCAGTTTGGACATAAAAACTTCGAAATTCGATTACTTGATTTGGTTTTATCATTCAGAACTTGTCAAGCACCTCCAATTGCTGAAGTATTCGAAGCCTCTGCCCACACTGAAAAGCATTCGCAATGATCTGGCCAAGTACAGTGGTTGGGGTAAGAGTAATACCTACAAGGTCCCATAATGCCAGTTTTCAATTTGTAACTTAATCGCAAATCTTTCAGGTTTAGTCTGCTGCGCGTCTATAATGGGATTCGTATTACTGGATCCCATAAAGGATGGTGATGGGGATTTCGATCAGATTCTGAGCGGTGAAGAGAGTAGTTTTAAAAAGTCAATGTTCACAAATCCCAGATACATAAAGCATGCGAATGTCGTCCTGCCATGGCTACAGCATCGTGGCGCCATGGAATATAATTAGTGTAAGTTTTGGATCATCAGACTCAAGTTAAAAGAGCTTTTATAAGGCTATACAGATTACAATAAGTGTACTTATATTTTATGATATTATATAATAGTAATTAAATGCACTTTTGTTATTCGAAAGACCACCATGGCATCATTTTCGTGAGAGAACAGAAGATAATTTTCTGTTTAAAGCAAAGCTGTTCCAAAGATCAAGAATATGTGCTTTATAATAGCCATTTCACAGTCTAGAGCCACGACAGGGGATGATTTTCGAGGATCCATCGAGGGATACATTGAAGATGCCACCAGAATGCTGCAAAGATTCGATAGATTGGGTTTCGTTACAGAACTATGAGCCAAACATTAACTTTTTGTGAATTTCATATTAATATTCAAAGAAATGTATATATTAAGAAAGATCCAGAAGCTTTTCTTATCTGATCTTTCGCTCTCCATAAGCTTCTAGCTGTGCTTTCGAAAGCTCTTACAGGTGGTTCTCTCTTGTTTTCAGTATTTGGCGACAAAGCTCCGCCAAGCATTTCATTTAAGATGGCGGAGGTGACCGTATCGGTAGGGTCTTTCTCTTCTATGGTCTCTTATTCCATTTTAAATGTTATATTCTTAGACAATAGACAATAAGGATTATGAACTAATTTTATGCTATTTTACTGATATTATTATAGTTATATTATTATGATAGTTTCCTTGGGTAATTTTTCGACCCTTTGCAATAAACAAGAAGATTTTAATGAGCTATTCCACATATGGGATACACGGAAATAAAAGATACTTTGGGGAGATACATGTGTATGCTCTCTAATTTGAATTTCCAGACGTGTGTAGGTGATGTTTTTGCCAAGGCTATCGATGGGGAAGTAAGGAAGTAACAGAACCAACATGATATTAATTTGCATTCTTGAAAAACATGAAGATAATGATAGTTCGAATCAACGCTGTAGCATGCAAATGCTGCTACCAAACTGTTCTACCAAAACTTCCGAGAGATTTCCCACTTCAAGCCTCGAGGAACATCTAGAAACCCATCACATGTCCCACACTCAATCTGAGCTGGCGAACAGCAATTAATAAAGTATCAGAAAATAATTAGAGCGAATGGCAGGAGCAAAGAGAAACATGAGCAACCGATAAAGACATGGAAAACGAAACGAACAACGAGAAACAGTTTCTTTTTGCTGTTATCAATCAAACAATAGACGACGTTTCGTTTCATATCAAATGTTTGTATAGACATCAGCACACGGCGTATGGTTGATTGTCGACTCTTTTTGCCGGTTTTGGCGAATTGAATTACAAAATAAACTTCAATCAAATGCAGGAGATAAGGAATTTCCTTGCCTATAGCCAAATCGGGGCAACAGCGGCTGTCCCCGTATCGCAGTGCTCGTATTTTCAAATCGACTGTCGCCCGGGACTGCAGTCAATCGAGAGAGCAGCTCGAATTATCAGGCACGTAGCCTTTATTCACCAATTAAGGAAAAAAGGTTTGCACGTCCAAGAGTATCTTCATAGCTTCATGGGTGACACATTCGCGACTTCCACGGAACCTTCTTCAGTTCCTAATACGGTCAATACGGTCAAAATGGTGTGGTGTGTGTTGGCAGGGCAGGTGTGCCAAAAAATATATAAAAGGTCTCGAATTATAACCGAAATTTAGTATACAAGCCAAGGTTTTGGTGTGAAGATAATAGTATATTTAATTATCCTTATAAAAGCATAATAGCTCTGTGATCTGTGTGCAGTTCGGCTTTGGTCTCCTCATAAAAAAAGGTACTTTTGTCCACAGGTGTCGTAATATCATCGCTTTAGCGTGTGCGTGTGCCCAATAACTGACATGTGACCTGATTTATGATTTGCCTTCATTAAATAGCGATTGGCTTGATAATAGCCTAATCAATGAAAGTTCGGCAATTACCCCGATTCCCAGTAAAGCCCTACGATATTATATTGCCTACATATCTATACTGCTGATGATTCGCAATGAATTTATCTATTCTACATACTAGTAGGTATATAATATTTTATTTACCTATGTCCGATTGTATATCGATGCAGTTATACCCAAGTGTTCGTTGAGTGTTCTTCTCTATCGTAAATTGCACTAAACGGTTCTTGTTTCCGAGAAAATACTTGAAAAAAGGAAGAGTGATGTGTACTTGACTGTGTCATAGCCTAGATACTCGTATAGATTAAATACAGAGGTTCTATTGGAGGTTTGATTGGCAGACCAGATACCTCCTTTTGTATATTATTTTTCTGCAATGATTGCACAACATTATATCAATATTCTTTGATAGTTGCCGACATGGTAATTCCCATGTAATAAAGCAATAAAAGAAGATATCTTGTGTCATATGACATATATAGACATATAGTGTCTGTTCTGTTCAGACATGGGTGTTCTCGATGGGATGGGTTCAAAATAAACAGCCTTTGGCGCCACCTATGTGTGATCAAGTGTTGATCACCGTTATAAAAACTCAACGAAACTTGTAGATTTTAGTGTGACTGTACCCTTATCGGGGTAGATTATTTTTGAACGAAGTTTAAAATTTATTAACAGAAGTTAAAGCGATAATCTTCGACAGATCGAACATGTCGGCGGCTACCAATGGACACGATGGGGCCACGGCTACGCCCGCTCCTGCCAGCAATGTGCCCGAATGGCTGTCAAAGATCACCCTGGAGAAGGCGGTGCAGGCGCAGATCGGGGACTTTGAGAATATCATCGCAGTGACGCCCCAGCAGGGCAGCAGCGAGGGCGAGAACTATTCCTCCCTGTTCCTTCGCCTGCTTGTGGATGTGGAGCTGTTCGGTAAGTGATCTTTACTGCCACCCACGACGATTCTGCTGCACGATCCTTCTGCCCTTCCAGATCACACCACCAAGAGTCTGTCTTTTGTGCTTAAGGCACAGCACAGCAACGAGCTGATGGCTGCCATTCTGGGCAAGCTGAAGCTCTTCCAAAAGGAGGAACTGATGTATCACTCTATACTGCCCAAGTTCGAGCAGCTCTACGCGGATGCCGGGAAGCCCACACAGTTTGCCCCCAAGGCCTTCAAGGTAGATCGGGACGTGGGCGTGGACTACATCCTGCTGGAGGATTTGCAGAAGAAGAACTTCAAGAACGCCAATCGCCTGGCGGGTCTGGACTTGAACCACATGCAGAGGGTTCTGGAGAAGCTGGCCGCTTTCCATGCGGCCTCCGCCTGCTATGTGGAGCATCATGGCTTCTTTGGGGAGGAGTTCACGGTGGGCGTGTTCAGTGAGGCCAATCGGCAGCTGTTGCAGGAGTTCAATGCCTCTGGAGCCTTTTTGGCACAGCTCAAGAAGTGGAAGAACGCTCAGAAGATATACGAAAAGTTGGTGCGTTTACAGAGGGATTTCCCACGAATCATAAGTTGATATTTAATTTAATTTTTGGTATATCCCTTAGGCTGACAGCGACAACTATTTGGTGGATCGTCTGCTGCAGGATCAACAGTTCAATGCCAGGGAATTCAATGTCCTGAACCATGGCGATTGCTGGGCGAATAATATAATGTTCCAGCACGATGCCTTTGGAACCATTAAGGAGACTCTGTTTGTCGACTTTCAAGTGGGAAAATACGGCAGTCCGGTAGGGATAATCCACGTTTTTATGTCTTGAAAGTTCCTGATATCTTTCCTCCCCCAAAAAGGCCAATGATCTGTACTATCTTATCTTGTCCTCGGCTGCCCCAGAGCTGAAAACGGCCAAGTTCGACTATCTAGTGCGATTCTACTTCGATAATCTAATCGAAAACCTGAAGCTACTGCAATACCATCGACCCCTGCCCAAGCTAAAGAACCTCCATGCAGCCCTCTTCCGCAATGGTTTGGCTGGTGAGTAATCACTCAATTGTCCCGTTCTGTATTTTCTAATAATTTCCTCAACTTCTGTCTATCGATAGCCTATATGGTGGTCTCCAAAGTGCTGCCCGTGGTCATGCTGGACAAGACCAACAATGCCAATCTGGAGAGCTATATGAATGATGAGTCCAAAATGAAGGTCGCCATGTTCACTAACCCCAAATACGTGCAGGTGATGACGGAGCTGCTGCCATGGTTGGATAATCGCGGCCTGCTCGACTGGAAATAATTCCATCTTTTTTATTTCGGGCCAAATTACGGCTGCTAATAATGTATATTTAATAGCATTCCAGTCACGAATTGTACACATTTTGGCAATCAAATACAATGGCTACAAAATACACACAAAATGAATGTAAACACTTAAAATTTTCTATACATAATTATTTATTAATCATCCTATTACCATTACCCATTAGCTTTTATATGTTTTAAGTATAAGATTTATGTTCTTTAAGTTCCATTGATGTTCATTGATGTAGGCTTTTGAGTCTATATCAAAGTTGTTCTCTTCTTTCAGTTCAGACACTATAGTTTTCATTTCATATTTGTCAAGTTCTTGTAAAATTTAGTGATAAAACGGACAAAATTCAAAGTGCAATGATAAATCATAAGATACCCGACTGGGTGAGTGGTCTCTCGCTGAAGCAGGCGATCGGTGCCGGCCTAAAGGAGGGCGAAAGGATCCTGGACGTGACGCCAGTCACAGATGAGATCCAGTTCCGCAACTGCACCGTTCTGCTGCCCATCAGTGCGAGGGTTCTCATGATTGGCCAGTCTTGGCGAACTGTCACGTTCATGCTGAAGGCCCAGCATAGCAGCAAGTTTCAGGCCAGGATCATGACCCACCTGAAGCTGTTCCCCCGCGAGGATCACATGTACCACAAAATACTGCCCAAGTTCGAGCAATTGTTCCGATCGGTGGACAAGACGGTGACGTTCGGACCGCGTGCCTTCAAGCTGGACAAAGGCATCCAAGTGCACTACATACTGATGGAGGATCTCAGGACCAAGGGCTACAAGAACGTGTGTCGGCAGGAGGGCTTCGACCTGATGTGCATTAAGGCGGTGCTCAAGAAACTCGCCCAATTCCATGCCGCCTCGGCCGTCTATGTGGAGCGCCATGGGAAGTTTGGCAAACTGCTGGCCGATGGCGTATTCACGACGAGCAACAGGAACGTTCTGAAGAAACTGAACGATGTGGATCCCTTTCTGTCGCACCTCAGGCGGTCCAGTCTGGGCAGCCGCTTCCACAAGCGGCTGGTCAACAAGGAGCTCGTCCTAGTGGATCGCATGCTCGAGCTGCACAGCCAACAGTCGTCAACGGACTTCTGTGTCCTGAACCACTGCGACGGCTGGATGAACAACGTGATGATGAAGTTCGATATCTTTGGCCATGTGGAGGACACCGCTCTGATAGACTATCAGGTGGTCAGATATGGGTCTCCGGTGGGTATTCTTGCACTTATTGCACACCCTCATCTATCTATTAATTTTGCATCCGTTTAGGCCCACGATCTGTACTACACCATCCTCTCCTCTGCCCAAAAGGAGATCAAGCTGGATAAATTTGATAATTTGGTGCAATATTACCACTACAATTTGATGGATAATCTCAAGATTCTCAACTACCGCGGCCGGACCCCGCAGCTCAGGACCATACGCGATGGTCTCCACAATAATGGTCTGTCAGGTGAGCCATCCCACGAGATCAGATCCCATGTTACCATGACACTCCTTGACATTGATATGATATCTCTTCACAGCATATGTGGTGGTCACTCGGGTACTGCCCATTGCAATGATGAGTCAATGCGAGGACGAGGTCAACGATCCACATTCGTATGCATCCAAACTGAAGGATTCAATGATCAATCACAGGTACAGTCAGGCCATGAATGACATTCTGCCCTGGCTGGATGATCGCGGTCTGCTCAATTGGTGCTAGATCTCAATATATTTCCATAAAATGTTCCTTGTATCTCTTTCTTTGTATTCTCTTTCGATTAAATGGATATTGAAATCAGGGCCGACGAATCTCGGGCTTCTATATACATATGTATATATGATTAAATAAAAAAATACCTCATATCACTGTTACATTTTTTAAAAGAAGTGCGGTTCTGAGGGATTTCTGTCCTATCAACCCCTCCTGTGGACGGCCCCGATTGTAATTACCGAAGCTTGCCGTATTTATTACCTCAAGGCCCTTATCGCTATGGTCTAATATAAATGTACGGATCCCACGCCCATATTTTAACCCTGAAAGAACAAAGTCATGGCACGACGCCGTTTCTTCGAGTATTTTGCATTATCGTACTCATTTCGGTTTACTCATTCATTTCGTATTGAGACGAGTCGTCGAGGGGTAAGGAAACCTGAACATAATCGCTGACGACACAACAATCTAAATTGATAATAATATTTCTGTTTTATTAATCAGGCCACCACGAACAAATTGGAACGTCGCACGCGCCGTAGCGTCAATTGTTCCAATGCGGGATTCAATTCATAGAAATGTTTCCCATTTCCATTTCCAATTTTTCTAGTCTACTCCATCGAGTATACATACATATATAGTTCTCTCTACAGACGATTGATCGTATGCCTGACAGTGGCATTGGACCACAGAGTGTTTGGAATTTCAATTAATTTGCGGGTACAACAAATGCTCTGTTCTGTAGAGCGCATGTAGAAATTTATTTAATCAGGCAAGCAATAGCTGTACGAGTATATGTATACCTATAATTATCAATGTAGTTGCATGTTACGATCAGAATTGTGTGTGTCATAATGATAGAACCGAAAACCTGATTTCTCACCCTGATAACACTTTGCTGAATAAAGGAAATAGATGCTATGAATAGATCAATGAAACAGATAGTCCAAAGATCCCATCTATTTCTTCAGCACTTGAACTATTTCAGCTTATAACCATTACCTCTAGAATTCTTTATCAAAGTACTATTCCAAAGTTCTATACATTTTAGACAGGCCTGCTAAAGCGCGTTCAGTTACCGTTTGTCTTTTCACAGAACCACAACACAGAACGCCACGCTACCCCACCACGCCTTGGTATTATATAATAGATAAACCAGTTGCTTTTTTTGGTCAGAATAGCCTAACAAATGACTTTCGTTTTAACAGTGAAATAATGGCAGAGAAGCACGTGAATCCCAATGAAAACCTGGACATACCCAAGTGGGTGAATGAGGACTACTTCCAGCCAATTCTCGAGAAGGATGTGAGTGGCTTTCAGAAGATCATCCGCTTTTTGCCCATTGCGGCCACGGCGCCTGGAGATAACTATGCCTCCATTATGATCAGAGTATATATCGATGTCCTGCTGAAAGGTAAGTGTGGAATTCTTTTCAAGGGAGCTCCCATTTCCAAACTCCTTTCAGATGGAAGCGAGCAAAAAAAATCGTATATACTGAAGACCCAGCTGGACGTCAACAAGGGTGGCGCCATGATCAGTCAGATGGGATTCTTCGCCAAGGAAAAGGAAATGTACAAGGAGCACATACCGCAGTTTGTGAAGCTCTACAAGGAGGCGGGAGTGGACATCGAGCTGGCCCCCAAGTGCGTGCACATTGGGGAGACGCCCGAGAGCATCACTCTGGTCTTTGAGGATCTGAGTCGGCAGAATTTCAAGAATGCCGATCGTCTGAAGGGTTTCGATATGGACCACATGCGATGCGTGCTCCGGAAATTGGCCGAACTCCATGCGGCCTCGGCGGTCAATCGTTTGCTGATCGGTCCTTACGATTCGCAGTTCTACGACTCCTTTTTTAATGAAAAAAATAGGGAGATGTTTGCCAAGTTCCGAGACCTCCGTGAGCCACAATTCAAGAAAGCCATGCTCCAGTGGGGTGTTCCCGATGTGGATAGATACATCAAGAAATCCCTGACGGGCTCACAGTACTTTGATGCGGCTCTGAAGCTGAGCAAAGTGGATGAGAGCGAGTTCAATGTGCTGAACCATGGCGACTGCTGGTCCAACAACATCATGTTCAACTACAAGGAGAGTGGGGAGATCGACAGGACAATCTTTGTGGATCTGCAGGTTGCCAAATGGGGCTCTCCCGCACAGGATCTTTGGTACATGATCACCACCTCCGCCTCGCTGGACATCAAAGTCAAGGAATTCGATCATTTCATTCAGATCTATCACGAACGCCTGGTCGAGTGCCTGAATATCCTGAATTACTCGAAGCCCATTCCCTCTTTGAGGGACATCCACATACAGATGTTGAAGTACGGTTTCTGGGGTGAGTCTGACAAAGAGAATCGCTATAGGGTCTATCTGATTAATCTGATTCTATTGCAGGTCCTATTACGGCAAATGGTGTGATGGTTATCGTCCTATATCCCTCGGATAAGGACTCCAATATGGATAAACTAATGGGTAACGACTCGGAGGCAGAAGCTCTTCGAGACAGGAGCTTCCAGAATCCCTACTTTGCCAAGGCGATGAGACAATTGTTACCGTTCTTCGATAATAAGGGTCTTCTGGATGTGTAGTAGAAGAATATTCACTATTTAATTCGATGTGTAGCTTTTAAAATATAGTGTGAATCGATTCTACCTCTCTCTGTATTCAGGTATTCGTCTAGATATGATTTAAAATACGAATAAAGAATTTATAATTACAATCAAAGAAAAGCTAAGGGCGTGTGTTTATCTCTGTATTTTACTCGATACCTTACTCATATTAGCGGTAACGAACGAAGCGAGTGAGCCGGGGGTTGGCGCACGAAAGTAGCGAGTGTGCAGGGGCTTGCTCCTTAATTTCCTATTTCTTTAAAGGTCACATTTGTCTAAGGAGATAGGGATAACGATGGATTAAAGGACTTCAAAACAGGGTCACTAATAGGGGTTCTATTATAAGTTACAGGAAACTTGTATATGGTTTTATTGTTGTACCTTGTTTCGCCTCTCCAATCTATTTGTGGGTGTGTGTGCGACGGCGTCCAAGCAAGAAAACCAGTTTGCTCTGACACACACACAATGACACTTGTCTGGGCCGTGGGGCTTTTCGGGGCTTACCGTACATAAGTGTGCGCCCCACCGTGTGGAGAGCTCAGTATTCGTCTGTCGTTAGAAATCGTCGGAACCGAACCCCCAGTTCTCCCTCCAAGCGGGCATCGCATTCATTCGAATTAGAAATTTGCAAAAGTCGGTCAGTAATAAATCGCAATAAAAGCGAAATTTAAGTGAAATGCGGAAAGATTTTGGCTTCCGAGATTTGCCAGCCAGTGAGCCTCTCAAGAATACTACGAAATGTGACTGCTTGTGCCATATCTAAATAAAAGATATTATCGTAAACTATACGTACCTGAAAGATAAACCCTATAGATTCCATAGTCAGATAAGAAACAACTTAGACAGTGTCTGAAATTATAATGTTGCCTCTCATCATGACGCAACACTTTCTACTATATAAATGGGAAATGCTTTAGAGCCGTTTAATTGTTTTGATCTTCAAATTACGATCATTTCCGATCTCTGATCTCTTGATTGCAGTCCCGAGATGTCGCCAAACAGCAGCTCAGAGAAGCCGGTGAATCCCAACGAGTACCTAACCATACCCAAGTGGGTGAATGAGGAATACTTCCAGCCGATCCTCGAAAAGGATGTGCAAGGCTTCGACAAGATCGTCAGCTTCAAGCCCATTGCGGCCATAGCGCCAGGAGAAAACTACACTTCCGTGATGATCCGTGTGCTCATCGATGTACTGCTGAAGGGTAAGTCCCGAGCGAATCTCATGGGTGTGGAGTCCCGCTTGCTTATCCTAAAAACCCACTTTAGATGGAAGCAAGCAGGAAGTGTCCTACATCTTGAAGACCATGCTGGAGTCTGGCGATGGCGCGGATGCCATCAATGCCATGGGTCTGTTCCCCAAGGAAAAGCAAATGTACGAGGTGCACATTCCCCAGTTTGTGCAGCTCTACAAGGAGGCGGGAGTGGACATTGAGCTGGCGCCAAAGTGTCTGCTCGTCGATCAGACGGCAGAGGCCATCAACCTGGTCTTCGAGGATCTGAGCCGGCAGAAGTTCGTGAACTGCGATCGCCTCAAGGGCTTCGACATGGAGCACATGCGCTGTGTGCTCCGAAAGTTGGCTGAATTCCATGCCGCTTCGGTGCTTGTCTATGACCTAAACGGCCCCTACGACGAGCAGTTCAACAAATCCATGTACTCTGAGGAAAGTCGTCCGCTATTTGAGAAACTGGGTGAGCTGCGTCAGGAGCCGTACATCAATGCCATGCGCCAGTGGGGCTTCGAAGATGCTGAGAAATACATTGAAAGGGGTTGGTCTGTCGGCGAGTTTTTCGACCTGGCTCTGAGTGTCAATGTGGTGGATCCGAGCGAGTTCAATGTGCTGAACCATGGCGACTGCTGGTCCAACAACATCATGTTCAACTACAAGGAGAACGGGCAGGTGGACAGGACAATCTTTGTGGACCTGCAGATTGGTAAATGGGGCTCTCCCGCACAGGACCTTTGGTACATGATCACCACCTCCGCCGCGCTGGACATCAAAGTCAAGGAATTCGATCATTTCATTCAGATCTATCACGAACGCCTGGCCGAGTGCCTGAAGCTGCTCAATTATTCAAAGCCCATTCCCACATTGAGGGATCTCCATATAATGATGCTAAAGCATGGCTTCTGGGGTAAGTTTCTCAGGATTCTCTCGATAAATTTCCCATTCTAAAGTTTCCGCTTCCCTGTAGGACCCCTAACCGCCCAAGGTGTGATGGTGGCCACCCTAATGCCCAGCGATAAGGATTCGAATGCCAATACCATGATGGATCCCGGTCCAAAGGGCGATGCCATGCGCCTGAAAACATTCACCAATGTCTACTATGTGGAGGCCATGAAGCAATTACTTCCATTCTTCGATTTAAAAGGACTCTTGAAGGACTAGTCAGGACTTCTTCTTTTTTCTATTGTTTACACCCAGTCTATTGTGATATTATGTAGTATCATAGGAATGTGCAATAAATAAGAAATTGTATTTAAATGAAAATGTTTGATGAACTTTGGACTCTGGCAAGTTTCACTCGTAAACAAATCATCATGACTGGCAGAAAATGGAAACACGCGAAAGACTAGTTTTTGCTTTGGGGGTAAACAATGGCCCCAAGAGATGCGAAAATAATTTAGGTTTTATGACGTAAAAACTACAGCAGATTCGACACACTCCCAGGTTTTTGTTAGCCAGTTTTTGCTATCAGTTTATCAATCAAACAATAAAACAATTTTTTGATATGTTGGAGCAGTTGAAATTTTACAACTGATTGAACTAGACCACAGAAATGTCCCCACACTTGTCAATCATGGCCGAGGGAACTGGTCAACCCCACTCGCGCTTCTGTCTATACATTTATTCAGAAAAATAATTATACATGGAGAAATGATAATGAATGATAATAATGACATACTATATGTTGGCGTTGGTCGACTGTTACGTATGCTATTTATGTGGGCGGAGATCTTTAATTAGGAACACGCAAATAATTCTCATTCAGTGGGTGACCGTCGCCCGATTGAAATCAGCAATTCAAATGAGTGAAACATTCCGACAGTCTGATAATTTTTTTAAATGATCTTTTTACCTTGTTGCAGTTGTCTGAAAATTCGTATATTAATATGGTTCCAGATTTTCAAACTTGAAGATTTCCGCTTCAGGAGAAGTTTAAACTTTCTTTTCTGGGGAAAAAAAAGCTTTTGATGGAGAAAGTTGAGAGCAAACTTATTTAAACGTTTTCTTGGTTTGAAGGCATTGAAAACTGCTTTAAAACAGTTTAAAAATATTATCTAATGTAAATTTATTACACAACTGGTTATCAAAAATTTTAATTAAACCTGAAATAAGGAGTTTTTGGTATACAAAATAATTAAAATGTGCTTTAGAAGCCAGGTATTTTCTTGAAAGTTTAATTATTTAAATGCAAAAGATCATCTTGGAATAGAACACATTCTTCAGGAATACTTTAAGTACTTTTAAAGTAGCCCAATCGTTCCATTCGGGGCAACAATATTGTGACATCTTTGACATATCCCTCCAAAAAAGAGCAATTTCTACGCTTTTCGTGGTCCTGCAATAGATCACCGAAGTCAGTGCCCTTCTCCCTAAGGGCCCACATTAATGGCAGGAATGTGCTTAGCAGAAAGAAGTCTGAAAGGAGGGGATATAGGGATTTAGGGATATATACCTAGGAAAATGATGTTGACAAACTTACGATAGTATTTTCGTTGATGCAATCGCTGCCAGAGGCCAGCTTCCGTGGGCATTTCCCCTTTGTATCCGATCTTCTGCAGAGTCTGCACCAACACGGAGAAGTAATGCTTGAGCAGATCCTCCCAATGGTCCCTGCGCTGCTGTGGCTCCATCAGCGTGTAGATGGAGTGGATCAAATCAATGGTCAAGGGGCAAATGTTGCTGATTTGAAAGTCGAGAAGCATACAGTCCTCGAAGACTCCTGTCTGCTTGTTGTGCTTGAACATCATGTTACGGAGATGGAAGTCGCCATGGCAGAGGACGTAATACTGATCTGGTTTCGGGCTCTGACGCATCTGTGCCCACTCTTCCCGCAGTCGCTGGAGATAGTCTCCCTGCAGGCTCTCAAAGTAAGGCTTGAACTTTCGCAGTTCGGGCTCTTTGTCCAGCAGTTCCAAGAAGAATGTCATCCCGGTGCCAATGAATCCTTGCTCCAAAATCTTTGGCAACTCAAACAGTCCGTTGGTGTAGCCCTTGAGCATAGTGGGTTGCTAAAAGGAAAAGGATCTGAGTTACAGTGGGAAGATCTATTTCCTTTGAGACTTACCTCGTTTTGGATTTTAATGCTCGCCGCATGCCATTTGGCCAGTTTGGAGTACACGGAACGTGCCTCATCAAGGTTCATCTCACGATCTCGTATCACAACGTAACCCATCTCCACCAGATCCTCGAAGATCAACACCTGACGTGGCTTCAGTCTGTGATAGATGCAGTCCACGTAGAGCTTATCATCATCCCCTGCCTGGCGGAGTATGGCCTCAAACTCTGGCAGGACTTTGCTGTACATTCCGATCTCCGTCTGGAAGATGGATGACTCGCCAAGCAGATCCTTCTTGTGTCCCTCCTGCTCGGGCATCGTCTTGATGATCAGCGACTTGGTGGCGGCTCCTTTCCGCGTGGTGTACTCCACTTTGGCCCGGAACATCACACTGGCATAGTGATCCCCCTTGGCACTGGCTGGGGAAAAGTGCAGCCCAGTGACCTTTAGTTCGGGCGCCGTTTCATGGTCGCTCAGTGCTCTTGTGATAAACTGTGCATTCAACCATTCAGGTGCAACCAGTTCGTCGGCGTTAAAGTTCCCATTATCTATTTCCAGATTTCCAGACATTTTGTTTTTTTCAACCAAGAGTACTGCCAGCAGCTCTACAAGTTCGTTCTGCCCGTTTAATGGAGGAGGTACTTAATATATCGTCCACTTTATATGGATTTCGGAGAGCAGAGCATTTGCAATGCGAAATGAAATTGGGAAAGCTTTCGGAGAGCTTTGAGTTTGCGATAAGAGTGGATTGTGTGTTCTCTGTCTCTCTCGCTCTCTCAAGTGTAAACAACAATATTTCTCTCTCAAGTTTAAGGTTACCATAGAAACGATCCAAAGTTTTGTTTATATTATATTGATCATTTAATACGCAAATGCAATTGTGATTCCCCTCAAAGATCATCAAAGTAACCCAATCTATCGAATCTGGCCAACATTTTGGTGGCTTCTTGCACATATTCCTCCAGAAGATAGCATGAACGACGGGTCTCATCTATTTCCAACAGGTCTCCTATATCAACGGAATGGGCTCGAACAGCCACGATCACAGGCAGAAAAGTGGTAACCAAAAGGAAGTCTGGAATGGAATGGGGAGCATATTATACGAAGATTACCTATAAGCATTCCAAAGACCCCACTCACCGTAGTATTTGTGGCGCTTGATTTCACGCCAGAATCCTGTCAGCGTGGGCATTGCTCCCTTGTAGCCGATTTTCTTCAGGGTTTCCAGCAGAATGGAAAAGTAATAGTTGAATAGGTCGTCCAGCTGCTCCCCACGCTGCTCGGGGCCCAATAGCATGTAGATCGAATAGATCAGATCCACGCTAATGGGCGTCACATTGCAGGCCTGGTAATCCAGCAGCATGCAGTCCTCGAAGCCCCCTGTCTCCTTGTTGTGCTTGAACATCATGTTGCGCGAGTGGAAATCCCCATGGCAGAGCACATAGTATCCATCTGCCTGGCGGCTATTACGGTACTCCCCCATCACATCCTTGAGCCGATCCAGGTACACGTGTCGTATCTTCTGAAAGTGTGGCTGGTACTTGGATAGTTCTGGTATTCTAGCTAGCATTTCAATGAACGGTTCCATTCCCCCTGTCATCATGGGACTGTCTAGCAGAGTTGGCAAATCACAAAATCCATATTTGAAATCTTTCAAATATTCTGGGTTCTGTTTTTGGGGAGAAATACTTGCGGTGATCCTTAGATCTTTCAGATACGAATACGATTACTCACCTCATTCAGTATCTTCATGCTGATGGCATGGATCTTTGCCAGCTTGAGGTAAGCTCTACAGATTTCTTCCCGGGTGAGCCAGCGCCGCACCACCACGTAACCCATCTCCACCAGATCCTCGAAGACCATCACCTGTCGCGGCTCTAGGCTGT
Source organism: Drosophila helvetica (assembly GCA_963969585.1). Classification (NCBI taxonomy): domain Eukaryota; kingdom Metazoa; phylum Arthropoda; class Insecta; order Diptera; family Drosophilidae; genus Drosophila; species Drosophila helvetica. The sequence goes on from OZ018403.1 coordinate 9,061,453, forward strand.
GATAGATACAATCCACATAGAGCCTGCTCTCGTCTCCCACTTGGCGGAGCATTCTCTCGAACTCTGGCAGGACTTTGCTGTACATTCCGATCTCCGTTTGGAAGATGGAGGTCTCGCCCAGCATATCCTTCTTGAAGCCCTCTTGCTCAGGCATTGTTTTAATGATCAACGACTTGGTGGCGGCTCCTTTCCGCGTGGTGTACTCCACCTTGGCGCGGAACATGATGCTGGCGTAGTGATCCCCCTTGGCGCTGGCTGGTGAAAAATGGAGATCGGTGACCTGTAGTTCTGGTGCATGTTCGTGGTGGCTTAGCACCTTCGCTAGGAACAATTCATTCAGCCAGTCGGGTGCCACCAGTTCGTCGGCATTGCAGCCACTAGCATCCATATTGTCGCCCATTCTGATGTCAACTGAAAAGTTTTTTATTTGCGGAAGCTATTTATATTTATTTTGTAAAATATTGCTTTTGCTGGTGTAAGTATTTCTTCAGTTGCGAAAATATTTCAAATCTTATCTAGACTTTAAAGAGGGTCTGGGGTCTGGCTCTCAAAAATCGAACCCAAAGCTCCCTCTCCTCTTTGCTCTCCCGTTTAGTTTTAGTTTCGAAAGCTTGTTATATCGGTAACAAAAAGCTCTATTAGCCATGTAACCGTAGAAGCTCGAAATGAAGTCGGTTTGAGGAAACAAAGGGCATGGCAGAGATCAAGAATTCCAATGAGCACTTAAAAATACCCAGGTGGATAACCAAAGAGTGTTTCGAGCAGATGCTGCAAAGGACGAACCCGAGTATGTGAAAATCGTCAGAGATATGGAACATAACCAGAACTAAGATCGATCGGGGCTCCAATAGATGGCAGCACCAAGCCAAAGACATACATCTTAAAGGCGGAGCTGGCGAGGGAACGTGGCTGCAAGGAAATCCGCGATATTACCCTCTTCAACAAGAAGTTCCAGATGTACCAGACCTTTTTGCCAGCCTTCGATGCTCTCTATACGGAAGGCAGCCGGCGAGGATATTCGTCTGGCACCCAAGTGCTGCCGTGCAGAGCAGCACGCGGACAGCATTTACTTTGTGTTTGAGGATCTGGCGGGGAAGAAGTTCAAGAATGTCGAACGTACCCGCGGCCTGGACCTTCCACAAATGCAACGGGCGCTGCAGAAACTAGCTGAGTTCCATGCGGCTGCATCGGTCTATGTGGAGCAGGAGGGTCGACGAAGGATTCATTTGCGGTGAAGTCGGAAGCCTTTCTACAGGCCATGGATGACTAGGGATTGGAGGATCAGGAGAAGTACACAAAGAGTTTTGAAAGTCAAAGAAGGGTCTTCTATTTTGTAGAATTTCCCACCGACAAGGAGTCCAATTGCACTAGTTCCGTCTGCGCCTATTTTCAAGTCCCTCCTATGTGGAGGCTATGAAGGACCTGTATCCATTCTTCTATAATCGGGGAATTTTTAACGTTAATGATTTCTATTAACAATACAAATTGCCAATTAGAAAATTATTATTTTTTTATTTATAACGGTATGCAGTCAGTTTTATGTGAGCCCACAATTTATGTTATTTATTATATATTCGCATAGGGGACAAAATAAAATGATTGCCAAAAAAGAAAAATTAAGAAAAAAATTAAGTCGAACCCTTTCGGAGATTTGCATATATTAGATGCTATCTGTTTCCATGTTTGTTTACATTTGCTTTTTACATCTGTCTTCTCTTCATTCCACCATCCAAATCTACATCTCTACATATATATGACTCGTGGAAATATGTGCTAGAGAGAGAGAGAAATAGAGAGAGAGAGAGAGGGATCTTATCCAGATTAAACACTCTGATAGATATCGTCGTTCTCTATAATTCTGCGTTTTTCCTTTCCGTAAGTTTCTTAAAAATTGTGGATTCGTCCTTTGTAGGGATATCACAGGATCTTGGATAGAAAGTTTGGTTTCTCTGGCTCTTATAGTCTCTGAGATCTAGGCGCTCATGAAGACGGAAGGACGGGCAGGCGGAGGCTATTGATTCTGATCAAGAATATATATACTTTATGGGGTAGGATACGCTTACTTCTGGGTGTTACACACATCCACTATTACCACAAATCTAATATACCCCTATCTTCTTCGAGCACCTGGTATAAAACCCGAAATCAAGCAGTTCGGATCTATGGCATATCGATGCTAAAACAGAGTCAACGCCTTATAAATAGTTCTGCTGATGATAGATGGTGATGGTGACGTCTTAAGGTCTGGCCCACACGCTCCCCATCATTGTGACGAGGCCAAAAAGTAAATTGCAAAAACAAACACAAAACAGGTTTCACACACGATCACAAACAAGAATTAATATATATATACATACGTATTTCTAATCATGCGTGTCAGTTTTCAATTAAGCTCTTAAATGGGGCTCCCACTGGGGGTACACTATCTCAAAAATGTATATATACTCGTACATACATGTAGGGTTGTTAATTATAACAATGTTTATTGGTATTAGTGTAATATAGGTTTTACAATAGTTTCGGTGGTTTTGAATATAATAATAGTGACTTCTTTCGACTGACAACTGACAAGTTAATCTCACGACGGGTAATAACTCAATGATGATCGTTCGGCTCTCTCGCGTCGGCTGGCTCTCGCTGACGACCGCTCTCGCGCTTTCGCCATCGGGATAGGGTACGCGAGCTCACGGAGGGACCAGACTTCTTACATACATTATTGAACACGTATTTCCTTTGGCAACCCAGCATTTATTTTCTGCAATCTGTAAGGAAATATTTTTCCATATTGTGAAATGAGGAAAACCCACAAATTCTTGTACGTGCTATCAAAAATGTATTTACTAATTAGTTTGCTGATTTGATTTGGTTTTCAACCAATTCTATAGCTATCTTTTTATATTCATAATTGATATGAGCAACGTCAATGATAACGCTGTGAATACACTTGGAAAAACAGAGAGAAAACTGGTGAAAAAGTCCCACACAGAAAAACTATTATATCATGAATAGAAGTACTTTATTATATAGCGATACGACCCCAATAGATCCATAAAGGGACCCAGAACCAGCCGATGGGCGCTGTTGCACTAAATCTAATAGCTCTCCCCCAGACAGATGGAGGAGCACTTGCTATAGCTATATCTTAAATAGTCTCTAATATAGTTACGAGTTACGATTATATGTTCCTCCTTCAGAGTATACAAAAGAGTCTCTTGACAGAGATCACAACGATGAAATGGAAGATAAGATTGATTAGATAGTTTAGCTAAATAAAAAAACAACCAACTCGTCAGAAGAGTATTTCATATTAGCGAACTTTTTTTTTACTGTCGATAAGGGGTGGGTGCCTTACACTTAAATACAAAAAAAAATAGTGTTCAGCGTTCAGTGTCGCAGTGGCAGTTGAAGGGAGAAGTCGTGCTGGAAGTAGAAAGAATACGATGAGTGAGGAAATAGTCAATCCCAATGAGCATCTGATCATTCCCGATTGGATCAATGAGAAGTACTTCACTGGAGTGCTGGCCAAAGACGAACCGGATCATGTGAAGGTACTGAAGTTTACCAAAGTGGCGGCTATTCCCCCGGGGGAGAACTTTACCTCGACTATGATAAGGGTCCATATCAAGCTGGAAATGAAAGGTTAGTGATAGATACATGAAACTATAACTTGAAAGAAAGTATTATATTATATGAAAGTATTATAATCTTCATCAGATGGCAGTGTCAAAAACAAGACATACATCTTCAAGACCATGCTGCCGGAGGAGCGTGGCGGCAGTGCCATCAACGACTTTGGTCTGTTCCCCAAGGAGGCCAAGATGTACGACACCTATCTGCCTGCCTTCGAGGCTCTGTACAGGGCTGCCGGATGGCAGATAAAGCTGGCGCCGCAGTGCCTCCACACGGAGGAGCGCGAGGGCAACATTCACTTCATTTTCGAGGATCTGTGCGTCAAGAGGTTCCAGAATATCGATCGCACCAAGGGCCTAGATCTGGAGCACATGACGCGGGCCCTGCACAAGCTGGCCGAATACCATGCCGCCAGTGCGGTCTATGAGGAACAGAACGGACCCTATCCCAGTGAATTTCTTGAGGGTTTCGTCGCTCTCAAGGCATCCAAATTCCACATGGATTCATTCAAACTGAAAGAACAGGCCTTTAAGAAGGCCATGCTGACCTGGGGCATGGAAGATGCGGAGAAGTATGTCAAGGAGTTTGTAAGTAAATGGAAATACCGAAAAGAAGAGGTGTGTTAATGTACTCCTTTCAGCCGACTCCAGATCAGTATTGGGCTCAATCGTTGAGTTGCCTGGATGTGCATCCAAATGAGTTTAATGTCCTGAATCATGGCGACTTCTGGTCCAGCAATCTGATGAGCAATTATCTGCCCAATGGCAAGATTGATGAGCTCATCCTCGTGGACTTTCAGATCGTCAAATGGGGCAATCCAGCGCAGGACCTTCTATTCTTCATTATACTCTCGGCGGCCACAGATATTCGCATTAAGGAGTTCGAGAACTTTGTGAGAATCTACTGGGATCGCCTGGTCGAGTGCCTGAAGGTTTTGAAGTTCAAGAAACCCATTCCCACACTCAGAGATATTCAGAGCTCCATGTACGCGAAGGAGAATTCATTTTATGGTAGGTTTTTCTTCGAAATGGATTTCCTATCGTATGTCTGACAAATGTCTACCGCTCTCTCTGCAGCGTTCTTTAGTCTGATGAACCACTTGCCCATCATATTGTTCCCCACCGATAAGGATACCAATCTGCACAATTTGTCACAAGAAACCGAAGAGGGCGAACGCCTGCGGCTGCGTCTTGTATCGAATCCTGCCTTTGGCAGCGTGATGAAGGACCTGTATCCCTTTCTGTATAATCGCGGTTTGCTTAACTATAACGATTACGATGTCTGAATGCTTTGTGGAAACTATTTTGCTGGCAAATAAAATGTAGATAGTAGGAAACTATGTTTATCTTCAAGTGTTTAAGTGTTTAGTCTTATCTGTACGTGATTGACCTTACTAGAGGCAAGCATTTATCTAAAGATATGCTATCTGTGCTTGATTGTCTACGCTGTAGCGCCAGTCGAGTTTTGGGTTTCAGTCAAGATCAGTCGGAGATCAGAGCCATGCCAGAGATAGAGAACCCCAACGAGAGTCTTGTTATCCCAAAGTGGTTAACCGAAGACAAGTTCAAGATCCTGCTGGCCAAGCATGAGCCAAACTATAGCAGGATCCAACAGTTTACACCTGTGGCTGCCATCCCCCCAGGCAGTAACTTCACCTCCGTTTTAGTACGCGTCTATCTGGACCTGGAACTAAAGGGTAAGCTGAGTTATTGTATCTGCAGAATCAATAGCTATGTCATCTCTCAGATGGTAGCCTCAAGAGGCAGAGCTATGTGGTCAAGACCACCCTCGAGTTGGACAAAGGTGGAAGGTTCGTCGAAGAGTTCCGCTATTTCCAAAACTAGCAGCAGATGTACTCCACGTATTTACCCGCCTTTGAGCAGCTCTATCGCGAGGCTGGACATCCCATTCAGCTAGTGCCCAAGTGTTTGGAAATTGGGGAAATGGATGGCTATCTGTACTTCATATTTGAGGATCTGTCATCGCAGGAATTCCGAACTGTGGGTCGCAGCAAGGGCTTAGACATGGAACACATGGACCTGAGTCTTCGCAAGCTGGCGGAGCTGCATGCCGCCAGTGTGGTGTACGAGGATCGGCATGGACCCTATCCCATCGACTTTGAGCATGGCTTTGCCCATAAGGATAACACAGAGCATAGCAGACGAGGATTCGAAGCAAAAGTCAACGAATACAGGGCAGCCATGGCGACCTGGGGAATCGGGGAGAGATATCTGAAGAATTTCGTAGGTTTCTCAGCATCAAAAAGATCTCAGATCTTGTATATTTTCATCTCTGTTTCAGCCCACTCCTCAGCAGTACATTCAAATGTGCTTGGAATCCCTGAGAAACGATGCCAAGGACTTTAATGTCCTCACTCATGGCGATTTCTGGTCCAGCAATATCCTCTTTAGGTACAACTCGAGCAACAAGTTGGATAAGGCTCTCCTCTTGGATTTCCAGCACTGCAAATGGGGTAGTCCTGCCCAGGATCTGCTCTTCATCATCACCATTTCGGCAGGCAGGGATTTGCGCCTGAAAGAATATGAGAATTTTGTGAGGATCTATTGGGAACATCTCATCGATTGCTTGGGCATACTAAGCCACAAGAAGTCCCCGCCCCAACTGAGGGACCTGCAGGCTGCCCTCTACAAAAAGAACAATACCTTTTATGGTGGGTTCTCTTCAAAGACTATCTCTTGATGGGCTCTCTAGAAGCACTTTCCTTTCAGCTTTCTTTGCGGTGACGAGTCATCTGTCTGCCGTTTTGCTGCCCAGCAACAAGGATACCAATCTGCACAATCTCATGGCCCAGGACGAGGCTGGCAGGAGCCTTCGCACGCGTCTCTATACGAATCCGGCATTCGTGGAGGTCATCAGAGAGGTGTATCCCTTCTACTGCAACAGGGGACTGTTCAACTTCGTTGACTACGATTGAATACCGATCGATGCCATGCATTTTCCGTTCTTGCCATTCAATAAATTTGTGCGAATATTGAATCTGGTTTCAACAAGCTCCATCAATTGATTCGATCAGAGGCGGTACTTGAAATAGTTTCGATTGGAAATTGGAATCTTAGAGGGATCGGATCTCAACAGACAGTGGGGTCAGAGATTGTAGGGCCTCAGAGATACGTCTATCAAACAAGGAATAACATTTGCTCCCCCCAAGAGATAGAAGAGCTTCCCCTACCCCACCCTACCCTACCCCCTGGTTATCAGGCATTCACATCATCAAGGCTGATAAGACTCGACCATCCCTATGCCCATAGAGGGAGGGAAAAGCTCTTTCAATTATCACAGAGTATCGCCATCGTCTGCTGGCTCACGAGAGCGAGACTTTTGGGCCAAAACAAATCAGGCAACCGAGCGATGAACGATGCTCAGTGTCCGAGCTGTTGACGAACCAGTTAGACGGGCCGGGCAATTGGCATTGCCTGATAAGTGAGCGCGCTTACCTTGCCCCTCCCCCTACCGCCTGCCCTCATCTGCCACCTGCCGCCTGCCATCCCCCCAGCCAACAACAACCAAACCGAAATAAGAAACAACATTCTCGATAAGAACAGGCAAAACAGAACGCCACAAAAACGCCAGTTGCGCCTCACAGTTCGGTTCGAGAACAACACACCCAGAACAGAACAGAACCGAGAACTTAAACGATTCGATCCAATCCGAACCGAACCGAAAGCAGAGTGCAAGTGAAGTGAAAAATCTGGTATCAGAATGCCCGATAACAGCAACAAGTTCTGCATAAGTTCTGCAGGTTCTGTCCGCATACCGGAGTGGGTCAACGAGGCCTACTTCAAAAAACTACTGAAGCGGGAGCTGCGGGAGTTTCGACGCATCTTGAATCTCTCAATTATACCGGCCACGCCTCCGGGCGAGACCTATACATCGCTGCTGATGCGCATTATTGTCGACATTGAAATGAAAGGTGAGAAAATGGGGGTGTGGAGACCCTTGGGTGGTTGTTGTTAGCAATTACCTCATTAACACCTGCCACCCCCCTCCCATCCCCACAGACGGATTCTCCCAGCAGAAATCCTATGTGCTGAAGACCATGCTGGACGATGCCCAGGGCAATGGATTCGTCAACACCCTGAACATCTTTCCCAAGGAGAAGCAAATGTACGACTTGATTATACCACAATTGGAGCAGCTCTACGAGCAGTCGGGCCTGACGGTTCAGTTTGCCCCCAAATGCCACTGGTCGGAGGATGTCAACGGTCGCATCTGCCTGGTCCAGGAGGATCTCAAAACGAAGAAATTTCGAAATATCAATCGTCTGAAGGGGTTCGACATGCCGCAAATGAGAAGGGTGCTCGAGAAGCTGGCCGAGTTCCATGCGGCCAGCGCCGTGTGGCGTCAGCGGAACGGCCCCTTTCCGGAGGATTTCCAGCGTACTTACCTGCCCGCCAACTACAACAAATCGAAATCATATCAGGCCCGTGTTCAGAGCTACAAGGCGGCCATGGCCAAGTGGGGCTTGGCGGATCATGAGCAGTACGTGCGTTGCATTGTAAGTACAGAATTTAAAGCCTTTCCACTAAAATGGAAATCAATAATGTATCTACTGTTCTCCCAGCCCACAGCCGATCAGTTTGTGCAATCTGTGGCCCGCTGCTTCAACACCAATCCCCAGGAGTTTAAGGTGCTCAATCATGGGGACTTCTGGTCCAGCAATATAATGCTAAGCTATACCCAGTCCGGGGAGATCAATCAGCTGCGTTTTGTGGACTTTCAACTTTGCAAGTGGGGCAGTCCCTCGCAGGACCTGTGGGAGCTGATCATCTGCTCGGCCCACCATAGCATAAGGATCAAGCACTTTGACTGCTTCGTTAGGATCTATCACACACACCTGGTGCGCTGCCTAAAGCTCCTGAACTACAGCGAACGGATGCCTCTTCTCAGGGAGCTCCACATGAGCATGATCAAGTATGGTTTTTGGGGTGAGTAGAGACCTTAACTCGGGGATTGTTTCGTATTCTCATAGCTCTTGTTCTTAGGCTACTTTACGACCTTCACCCATCTGGTGTTCATCCTTCTGCCCGTCGATACGGAGGCGAGTCTCCAGAAGCTCATGCAGGCGGACGAGGAGGGGGATCGCTTCCGGTCCAAGGTCTACACGAGTCCCCTGTACGTCCGCTCTGTTCTCAGCATATTTCCGTTCCTGTATACGCGTGGAATTTTAGACTTTTGAATGCATATGTAAATAATTCTACTGTATCTTGCGAGTGACTTTTGACTATCTTAAAGATTTATCTTTTGTTTAGCTGCGGCAGTGCTTGTCTATTATACTTTTTAAGAAAATAAGCCAAGGAAATGAAGTGGGTTTTTGTTTTCGTTAGTACGTTCCCTTCTTATCACACCGGGTGTACCCTATTGCAGGAGAGTCTATGGAAATTCCCATGGAGTTGGAAATAACTTTTTGTGGAGACTCTAAGATTCTAAGGCTGTCACAACAGCTGTTTACACTTAGCTCATGTTGAATCATGTCCAACTGTTATCTTTGGAGAGTAAGAGCTTGTGATGTTTGAATAGAGCACAAGTTCCACAAAGGCATTAATACCACACTGCGTATACGTTCCACAACATAACTGATTCGCTTTCAGTGCCACCCACTTTTGATGTTCCACATTCCACACACACACACGCATTCACACCATGCTTTCAGCAGCAAAGCACAAGTTATATTAGCATTAGGTGGGGACTAGCGAAGCAGATGGAAATGCGAGAATTAATAATACGTAATAAATAAAACTTAAGTCCAAGCATGCCAAGCTTTTTCGCCAAAATAGGTGCCTCTCTGTGATTGCCTTACCTTCTACTTGATGTACCCCGAACAATAATCAACAGAGAGAGCTTCCACTAAAAGCTTTTTGATCGTCACATGTTCTGCCCCCACACTCTCACTTTCATAGCTCTCTCAGACGGTCGCCACAGCTGCTTTGAATTTTTTCTTGTCTGTACGCTGCTGCAGTCAGGTGACTTGGAAAACTAAAAGAAAAAACAGAGAAAAATGGGAACCGGCACGAAGAACTACCTAGCACCCGAGTGGCTGACGGTGGAGTTCCTGCAGGATGTGCTCAAGGAGCATTTCAAGGAGGAGACGCTGACCGTCAGCGAGCTGCTGGTAAAGAGCGCCCAGGTCGGAGACACTGCGGTGGGCTTTGCCAGCGAAATGCACCGGGCCACCTTTAATCTGCAGCGAGGCGAGGCGGCCAAGAGTAAGTTCTCGGTGATCATCAAGGACCATCCGAAGGGACAAACAGGTGCCGTGGCCCAGCGCAGCAGACTGTTCAAGCGCGAGATCCTCTCCTACAAGGAGGTACTGCCAAGGGTGCAGGCTCTGCTGGAGTCCATTGGCGACAAGAGCAAGATTGCCCCCGCGTGCTACTACACAACGGAGTCGCCGGAACCGTTCCTCATCCTGGAGGATATGCAGATGAGCGGTTTTGAGAACTTCGAGCGGGGTCGTCTCCTGAACCTGGACTACGTTCTGCCCACCGTCGAGAAGATAGCCAAGCTGCATGCCTGCAGTGCCGTCATAGCCAAGGAGAGTCCAGAGGTCTTGGAATTCTTCAATGAGGCGCCCATTTCCCGGAACCCCGATCGGCGTGACTTCCTCACCTACTTCCCCGTGAACATTCGCTGCGTGGCGGAGGAGTTGGCCCACTGGAAGGGCTATGAGGAGATCACCGAGAAGATGTTCATCCTGGCCGAGAATGTGCTCCAGAGAGCACTGGCCATGTTTGACGAGAGCGAGAAGGGTTTCCGTGTGTTCAACCTCACGGATCTGTGGATCAACAATCTCCTGTTTCACATCAACAACGAGACCAAGGAACCCGACGATGTCGTGACTGTGAGTAGAGCCTTTGTTCGATCTGTCTTACACTTTGTCATCCATTCCCATATTTATTCACATAGTTGGACTACCAATTGGCATATGTGGGATCTCCGGCCATAGATCTCAACTACTTCCTCTACGGCTCTCTGAATGAGAATGTGCGCAAGGTGCACTTCAAGTACATTGTAAGGACGTACCAGCAGGTCTTGAAGCAGACCCTGGAGAAGCTCAAATACCAAGGACACATTCCCACGCTCAAAGAGATCCATATCGATCTTATCAACACTAGCCTGATGGGTGAGTATTTCCCCCACCAATTATGCTGGTGTTCTTTCCATTATCATCATCTCTTCCAGGTGTTATTGGCGCCACTTGCCTCACGCCTCTGATATTCCGCGAGGGAGCAGGCTTTGAAAATCTCGAAGACCTCAACTCCCGCACCGAGAGCGGCGATCAATTCCGGCGGGAGAATGTCGAGAACCCCAAATACCGTGCCTTCTTGCAGCGCACAATCAAAGAGTTTGAGCTCTCTGGATTTTTGGATAAATAAGATGATCTGATAGCCAGAGAGAGAGAGAGAGCATGAACCGAACAATAGTATTCATATATTCATTCGTTCCATGGGTAATATCCCAGCATTTGTTATAGGAAGAGCACAATCAAAGTAAATGTTGTACAAATAATTGTCCAAAATCTGTTTAAATATATTTTAAAATGTTTACAGTAACAGCCAAAAGACCGTGATAACATAATATATGTTAGCCCGAGTACCAGATACCAGTTACAGTCAGAATCTTCGACTTTAAGTACGATAGAAATGCTCGTGTGATTATTCTATTGCGTTGAAGAGCACCATTTGTTTGTTATATAATGTTAACGTAGCATTTCCTACTCCCTATCACAATTCATTACAGAGATAACAAACAGTTGAGAGTCGTATTGACAATACAAAGCAAAAACAATTAAGTATACGTAATCTACAGAAAACCGAAAATTGCTTCGGACATAATCAATTTCATTGTGCAATATTTTCCCCTAAAGATCCTTAAAATAACTCATTTTCTCGAATAGGGGCAACAGGTTCCTAATTTCTGTAACGTACGAATCCATGAGGTAAGTCTTCTGGCGCGTTGTCGCATCTTGAATAATGTCAGACATCTTGAATGTATTCGCTTTGACGGCCAATATCAAAGGCAGAAAAGTGGTAAGCAAAAAGAAGTCTGAAAAGAAGGACACAAAGAAGCTGTTAGCTCAACAGTCCCCACTTTAAAGATAATCAACTACTCACCATAGAACTTGTGGCTATGGATCTGCTGCCAGAGCTTTTCCTGGGTGGGCATGGCGCCTTTGTATCCAATTTTCTTGAGTGTATCCACCAAAACGGTGAAGAAATAGTTGATCATATCCTTGCCATGTTCCCAGCGCTGCTCTGGCTCCATCAGCATGTAGACGGCGTAGATCAAGTCGACGCTTAGTGGGACTATATTACAGATCTGGAAGTCCACCAACATCACATCCTCAAAGACGCCTGTCTCCTTGTTGTGCTTGAACATCATGTTCCGCAGATGGAAGTCTCCGTGACAGAGCACGTAATATCCATCAGATTGGGGGTTTTTGCGATATTCCTCCATCACGGCACGAGAGCCCTCCAGATAATAGTCCTTTATTTTCTCAAAGTGCGGCTTGTACTTCTTGAGGTCTGGTACCTTGTCGAGCATTTCAATGAAATTGGACATGCCAGTGGCTACCAATGGATCTTTCAACAGCGTGGGTAAGTCGAACAAACCATACTTGAATTCCTGGATAAACTCGGGATTCTGATTTCGAAGAGAAACATATTTTGACATGAATTATGTAGAAGATTTCTTAGAAACTTACCTCATTGTTAACCTTCATGCTGACGGCGTTCCATTTGGCCAACTTGGCAAGGGCAGAGCGCACTTCCTCCTCCCGAGCCGGACGACCGCGTATGACAGTGTATCCCTGCGGCACCAGATCATCGAAGATCATCACCTGACGCGGCTTGATGCTATGGAAGATGCACGGTACGTATAATCTGGTATTATCTCCCGCCTGCTTCAATATCCTCTCGAACTCTGGCAGAACCTTGGAGTACATTCCGATCTCTGTGTCAAACAGATGGGTCTCACTCAGAAAGTCCTTTTTGTGGCCCTCCTCCTCGGGCATTGTCTTGATGATCAGTGGCTTGTTGAACGTTCCCTTCCCGGTTGTGTATTCCACTTGAGTGCGGAACATGACGCTCGCATAGTGATCGCCCTGGGCACTCGCGGGTGATATTTTCAGATCGGTTACCTTCAATTCTGGTGCTTTTTCATGCGCGCTCAGAATTTTTTCCAAGTACGTAGCGTTCAGCCATGCTGGGGGCTCCAGCTCGTCGGCGTTGAACTGTTCCGTATCTAAGTTGTCGGGCATTTTATTTGTTCAATTTAATCACTTGTTGTTAGAACTCTTGCGATGGGTGGCAAACAGGTTGTGTTTATAACAACTAATTCCGCACTCATTTTAAATACAAATTTGAGCTTTGGCAGAGCTTTTGCTGAGCTTTTTGGCCAATGTAAGCATTTCATTTTCTGTGAAATTAAATTCCCCAATTAATAGATCTTATCGGAGAGGAATGTTAGGCCTCATTATCCTTTCAATCAATGAGTAAATCCCTAGAAGAATGTAATTTGATTCATTGAAAATATATGAAACGAATCCATGTTTGGGCAGCAGGTGGTAGAGCTCCAACAGCTGCTGAAGCTTTTATTGCAAACAATGATTGGAGAGAACTGTCTTTGATTATCTTTTAAGTACAGTAGTATATGTACATACTACTAAATATTATACCCTTTAAAACGGTATTATAATTTTGATCCAAAGTTTTCAATGAAGAGAAATAATAAACATTTTCTACTACAACGTACAAAACATACATTTTGGGTTACAAAAAAATTATTTTTAAAGCTAAATTGCTCTGGTAATGTTGTAAGAAAAAACCATTTGCTTTTCTTTCGTTTTGTGAAAGCGGGAGCGCAAATTTATGTCTTTTCAAAAGTAAAAGTAAAAATGTTTGTGAATGTGAAGCTGGAGACTGCCTGATAATTGTGGACATAAGCTTAAAAACTTCCATTTATTTCTATCTACGAGTATATTCGAAAATGCACACAAATTTAATTTAGTTCTAAAATAGATTGACTTATTATATAGTCTTCATAGTAGAAACCCTTTTAAAGGGTATTATTAAAGCCATATTTTCTTATCTCGAATTTTAATTACGAGTAGTTTCTGTCGAATAAGCATGATATTCGTTATCTCATATGAGCTTTGGGGCTGAAGAACTAGTTTTAGTGGAAGAACTTCCACATATAGTAGCGTAGCTATGGATGCTGTATTTGATTGAAATAAGATAATTCCCGGCGAATACCCCTGGAATTGGGATGGAAATTTCCACAGCCATTAAACCAAATTATCTTTATGTGCATTCAAAAAACAAACAGATAACAAAAGGATATACTATAATAACTAAAAAACTGTCTATAGATCCTTAAAGTAACCAATTTTCTCGTATTTGGGTAATAATTTCATGATATCCTTAACGTACACATCCTGATAGTAGGTCTTCAGACGCGTTGCTCCATCCTGCAACAGGTTATTCATGGTAAAAGTATTCGTTTTGATGCCCAAAATTAATGGCAAGAAAGTAAATATCATGAACAAGTCTGAAACAAAAATAAATGTAAATCCTGGCTAGGAAACATTTTAAAAGAAATGAATGACTTACCAAAATATTTGAGTCTATGGATCTGTTGCCATAGCTTCTCCTGGGTGGGCATGGCGCCTTTGTATCCCACCTTCTTCAGAGTATCCACCAGCACAGAGCAGTAATAGTTGATCAACTTCTCACCATGGGTCCAGCGTTGCTCTGGCTCCATCAGCATGTGGATGGAGTATATCAAGTCCACGGCTATGGGACAGGTATTCGAGATTTGAAAATCCACCAGCATGACGTCTTCGGAGGCGCCAGTCTCCTTGTTGTGCCTGAACATCATGTTCCGCAGATGAAAGTCTCCGTGACACAGCCCGTAAAATCCATCGGGTTGTGGATTCGTGCGATACTCTAGCAGAACCGTTTTTACCGTGTCCAAGTAGGTATCTTTTATTTTCTCAAAGTGCGGCCTGTACTTTTTCAGCTCTGGCCAGCGTTCCAGCATTTCCATGAAGGGGGGCATTGCCGTAGTCATGAAAGGATCGTTCATCATTGCTGGCATTTCACACCAACCATATTGGAAGTCCTTCAGAAAATCGGGTTGCTATTGAAAAGAGAATCTTAGTCGGAGTTTGGGTCAATAGTTTGCACTCTCAGATGCTCACCTCATTGAGCAGCTTCATGCTGACGGCATGCCATTTGGCCAGCTTCGAGTAGGCTCTGCATAGTTCCTCCTCGCGAACCGGACGATCTCGGATGACGGTGTATCCCTGCGGCACCAGATCATCGAAGATCATAATCTGACGGGGCTCAAGACTGTGATAGATGCACGGCACATATAGCTTAGTGTCGTCTCCTGCCTGCTGCAGTATCCTCTCAAACTCCGGCAGGGCTTTGGTGTACATTCCGATCTCTGTTTCGAACAAATGAGATTCACTCAGCATGTCCTTCTTGTGGCCCTCCTGCTCGGGCATCGTCTTGATGATCAGAGCCTTGTGGAACACCCCCTTCCGGGTTGTGTACTCCACTTTAGTGCGGAACATGATACTCGCATAGTGATCACCCTGTGCACTCGCGGGGGATATTTTCAGATCGGTAACTTTCAGTTCTGGCGCTCCCTCACATGTGCTCAGAATTTCGCCTATAAAATCAGCATTCAACCACTCTGGGGCCTCCAGCTCGTCGGCGTTAAATTGCTCCACGTTTTCATTAGTCATTTTGTTTAGGGTAAAGGAAAATCTATCTTCGCTTGTGAACGGTTACGTATTCCGCGCGATCTGGTTATGGAATGAAGCAGTTTGTTTGATGGATGGCACATTTTAAACAAAATTGTTGGAGCTTTTCGAATATTGCTGTTCCGCAATATTGCATTTTTTGTGAAATACATTTATCTTATCAAAGAGCCTTATTGTCCTTATAATTGTTGCTTGGGAAACGTCTAGTGCCCGAAAAATTAAGAATATTGTGAAATAATTCTAATGTTGATCATCTTCTCTAATGCCTCTTGAGAGCTTTTCAATTTTCATACTACGTCCATGGAAATCCGAGGTATACAGAAACTACATCTGATAAGAGTCACTACCCACAGAAATTAATTTTCACCGTGAGAGGTCTGCGATTGTATGCAGTTGATAATTCAATAAAAATTGACTGATAAGCCATCATTACTATGCGGAAAAATTTAGTCAATTCTATCTGTTACTAGTGATATTTTAGATTACAGTAGTTATTGTAGTTTCTGTTACGTATTTGCTCAAATAAAAAGAGATAGACCCCCACTGAAACGCTTAACTAGAGGCTACATTATGGACTCAAAAGCCATCTTGTAGCTTTTGGAAAGCTTTTCAACTGAAAATATCATTGTCTATGAACCTGTATTCTGATCTCTTGAAAGCTTTGTTATAACTACTATTTATCATTATCTTTCGGGAATAGATTCTAATGAAGAATATATATACTTTATGGGGTCGGAAAAGCTTCCTTCTGGGTGTTACACACATATAAAAAAACCTATACTGAAGTGCTAAGAATCCAGTTTTATATAACTCAAACATTTACTATCAACACGAAGGTATATACAACAACATATCAACATAGGTATATACAAATACAAAGTGGTGATTAACTATTAACTAGCCTAAGGAATATATGGTCATAAAATTACATATATAAAATGTATCTAATCTTTATATACAGTTTAACACAGGATTTAAGTATCACACTCTCGATCATTGATCCGCATCGAGCAAGCCCTCCTGCTCGAACTTGGGCAGGAGCTGTCGCATTATCCTCTGACTGGCGGGATTCCCATAGCAGGCATTCTTGAAGTTGATCGCCCGCTGATTGCTCTGCATCAGGGCATTAAAATCGGCATCAGCCGTCTCCACATTCCGCTGAATGGGAAAGATGGAGATGGTTGTGTGCATGCCTAAGACGAATCAGAGAGGAGACCATTAGGTTATGGCACGAGAAAAGTCAGGAGGATCGTGTGCTGCTTACCATAGAAGGCCTTTTGTTGGAGCTGCTGATGGAACTGGTGCATGCTGGGAATGGCAGCCTTGAAGCGGAGCTTCCTCAGTGTTTCCGAGAAGATTTGGAAGTAGTAGTGGATCAGCTCCTCCTGGTTGTTCAGGTGGAGATCAAACTCCAGCGAGGAGTTCAGGAAGTAGAAAAGATCAATGGCTGGCGAGCCCCAGGCGGCATATTGAAAGTCAATGATGATCACATCCTCCGCTTCGCCAGTCTCCTTGTCATACTTGACCAAGACATTGTTGGTCCACAGATCGCCATGGGCCAGGACATTGATCTGGCCGGGAATCACATCGAAGATGCGTTTGCCCAGCTCCATGTAGACGGGCATCAGAGCCTCCAGTTTCTCGGCATACAGCTCATAGCCTGGCCACTGGGCCACCCTTCGGCTGGCAGCCTGTAGCATGCCCAGAAAGCAGGGAGCATAGTTGTCCGTGTGACGGTTGAACATCCCACGATCATAGCTCTCCAAGGCACGATCCTCGCGCTCGTTCAACACCGCCGATGTGGCATGCATCTTGGCCAACTTCCGCAGGACAAGACGGGCCATTTTCAGATCGAGTCCGATGAGACGATCGGGCATAACGAATTCACGCGCACTGAGATCCTCGAAGATCAGCACCGAACGATCATAGTCCACGGCCATGGTCTCGGCAAAGATCTCCTCCCCATCTTCGATCTCGTGGAGCAGAGCCTTCAGCTTGGGCAGAATCTGTTCATAGATGGACATCTCGCGATTGAATATGTCATACGGTTCCATTGCATTCCTGGCAAACTCGTCGCTCTCGAAGGACGACTTCACAATGTAGTGACCGATTTGGCAGGTGCCATCGCGTCTCGTGAACTGAGCCTTCACTCGGGTCAGCACTCCGCCATAGTTTTCACCCTTTGCGAGGGCGGGACGGACCTGCAGGCAGGTGATCTTGATCCTCTGGTCGCCATAGAAGTCCCTCAGAGCATCCTGAATATAGGTCTCCGTTAGCCAATCAGGAGCATCCATAATAACCGAATTGGAGTTGGTCGAAGGAGCAGCGGCTGCACTGAGCTTGGGAATGGCATCGAGTGCCCCGATCAGATCCGAAACCGACATGATGACAAATGATCTTCTATTTTTTGCGATATGGTGTTTAAAAATCAGAGCACCTCAGCTTTTATATGAAAACTGCAGCTGTTCCCACGTACATTCGTCACAATTGTGATTTATAATACCACCCCCATAAAATCACAGACGTATGTAAATATAGACGCAGGCTTACAGATTACTCTTTTTATTGTTGGGGGCGCAGCCACCCCCCGAAACCCGAAGACATCGCGCTGTGAGATGCCTCGTGGCTGGGACTCTCACGCCGCGGCATAGCTACTGCCTAATCGGACAGATTGTTTGGGCTTGGGTTTCGGTCGCTGGCAAACCTGTTAATCTATATAGCACTTGGTGTGGGCTTAGGGATGGACCACTACAACGACAACGACGACAAGTGTTTTATGCCAGAGCTCAAAAATGCCAAGCATTTCTTAACTCAAATCATCTCTTGAAAGAGTGAACAGCCTACGTCAAAGGCTAGATACTAAAACTGAGGGACACGATGAAAGAAATGAATTGAGACATTATAGGATTCAGGGATTTCTATGAATAATATATGAGCATGGATTTTAATTGATACAAAATTTCAAGGAAAAAATATTAAAAAAGTTGTTTCATTATATTCTGTTTTCTTTTCAACACATATTTGAAGCATTCTGTGGGAAATATGGAACAATAATTGCTGTTGCAAATACCAATTGGAGCCATTAAAAAATCTCAAAAAATATTGAGCATTTTTATAAATTTCTATCTATTCTTTTTTGATAATATAAGCAATATTTATTGTTGTTTCGAGTACTTATAGAACCGTTATAAAAACACTTCAAATTTGGTGACCCCGAAGTGATTTGATTATTTACATGTAATCACGTCGGGGTCACCATAGTGAATTAAAAACTTTAACTTTAACTTTGTTTCAAAATTATATAAAAATGTGATACATTCTCTGGTATCAGGCTTGCAAAACGGTTTCCTCAAAGGCCTAGTCAAATATTGAAGCACTTACTAACTGAGTCTAGGCAAACAATCCCAAAGATACATTGCACTTCTGAGATACGAGTAATATAAATGAGCCCCTGTCGATGGGAGTCTTATTGCCTTGAATGGGGATCTGCGTGATACACCAAGCAACAAAACACTGAAATAGAAAATGTTTACTTTATACTAAATATATTTAATGGAGCCCTACTTTGTCTGCTTTCGGGCTCCAAAAGAAATGGTAATTTTCCTCAAGTTTAAGGTATTTTATCAGTTAGAAAACTGTTCCCACCCATATAAAATACACATTAATCTGCGGCCAGTAGTAGCTTGGCACACGTTACGCATTTTTGGGGCCGGCCTGTTGCCAAACGGATCTCCAGAGAGCAGAGTAATCCCCACAAATGTTTGCCGAGGGGCATAAAAGCCTATAACGCTTCCATCCTAAATCTGGAGGAGCGGAATGCAATTAAAGAAATGCAAACACACGATACGCAGATACAGATACAGATACAGTTACGACAGCATCGTCAGTTCAGTCTACTCGTAGTATCATTTTCACCTTGACAAAGGCATTGCCGGCGGCCGATATAAAAGCGGACGAGTGCGCTTCGGTGATCATTATTCACTTGGAGATTGGACAAGATGGCAGGCACACCAGAGTGGCTGACCCACGACTACCTAGAGCATGCTCTGCGCTCCTACTACAAAGATGAAAACCTGAAGATTGTCAAGCTTGAAATAAATCCCGCCTTGAGTCCTGGGGAAAACTATGGCGGTGTTCTGACCAGAGCCCGCATACAGTTTACGCTGTCCAAAAATCCAAAGGAAGAGCAACTGCAGAACCTCATTGTGAAGACGGCCATCGATGATGATGAGCTGAGCAAGGAGCTGATGGCGCCCTATGACATCTTCAATCGTGAGATGAACATCTACGAGGATGTGCTGCCCAAGTTGAATGCTCTGCTCCAGGAGATCGGTGACTCTGAGCCCATCTTTCCCACCGCCATCTATGTGGATCGCGAGCGTACGGCGATCGTCTTCGAGGACCTCTCAGTGGCTGGGTATGTGATGGCTGATCGCGTGCGACTCCTGAATGTGGAGCACACGCATCTCATCCTGCGAAAGCTGGCCAAGATGCATGCCACCTCCGCGGTGCTGAATGAGCGTCAGTCCGGCTGCTTGGAGAGCTTCGATCGTGGCTTCTTCAATCGCTATACGAACGCCTATAGCGGATACTTTGTGGGTGGCCTCCTGGCCGCCGCCCGATGGATGAGTCAGGTGCCAAAGCTGGCGGATTATGGAAAGAAACTCTTCGAGCTTGCGCCTCACTACATGGAGATTGGCAAGAAGTGCTTTACGCCCACGCCGGGACATGTAAATGTCCTGGCACATGGGGATGTGTGGACCAACAATGTCATGTTCAAATACGATCCCTCCACGGGGCGTCCCTTGGATGTCCTGCTCATCGATTTCCAGTACTCCTTCTGGGGATCGCCCTGCATCGATCTGCATCATCTGTTCAACACATCGCTGAAGGAGCCACTGCGCCGGGACCAGCAGAGCGGTCTCTTCCAGTTCTATCACAGCATCTTCACCGATACCCTGCAGAAGCTCCACTACCGCCAGAATCCCATACCCAGTCTTCACGATTTCAAGCTGCAAACCGAACAGAAACGTTTCTTTGGTGAGTAGTCCTCTGGGGGATCTCCAGAAGGTATCTTTTCTAAGGTATTCCTTTGTCTCCCCATAGCTTTGCACTCGACTGTGGTTGTCCAGCCGGTGATGATTAGCGAGGATCCCACAGATGCCTGCTTCAATGCCCTGATGAACGATGATGAGCGTGGCATTCGTTTCAAGAATCGCCTCTACCACAATCCCGTAGTACAGGACAATTTAAAGGCTATGGTGCCATTCTTTGATAGGAAGGGACTGCTGGAAGTAGATCAGTGCCGCTAGGCAGTAAAGAGATATTTATGGATAGGTTAATACTAGTATTTCATATAATATATAATGCATATTATAAGATTTCTACATAAACAAGATACAAATTATAATTCAAAAAATTATGTTACTTTTTTGAATGGTTATTAAAGATTTGATCAGAGTTTTGTAATCTTGTATTTTTTTCAATGTTTTGTTCAGAGATAGTGCTTCTTTTTTCAAAAAACTTAAAAATCTTACATCAAGCTGTACTTAACTTTGAAATTCTAAAAAGCTGACAAATGCAGTTATAAGTCTGGAAATTATTAAGCTTTCAAATTCAAATCTGATAGTATTTTTTCGGCTGAATTTTTGGTTGACCAAAAACTTCAAACCGTCTGACCAAAACTTCTAATGGCGAATTTTTACGTTTGCAAAATTGCAATACAACCAGATGTAAGAGATTAAGTTATGTGAAAGAAAGCACTCCCTCTAAAGAAAAACTTACCAGATTTTAAAAAATTCTTAACAAAAAAATATTTGTTGAGTAGTTTTATTAAAGATTTGATCAGAGTTTTGTCACGCTTTGTGCGATCCCATAAGGTATATATGTATGTAAAAACTACAGCTCATATTTGCATAAAATCATAACCATTTTAAAGGGAATGTATGCACAACATTTATAAGAAATTCTCATCAATATATTATCTCAACTTTCGCTTAAATCTGAGTTTCAATTGATCGCCGCCAAAAACCACTTCCTTTTTTTCCGTGCGAGTTTCCTGGAATTTTTGCATCTCGAAAACGAATACCTGCCCAAAATCGCGTTTAACACAAATTATAGGGCCAATCAAGAGCTACTTTATAATGGAAAAATTATTTGGAAAATCCGCCTTATTTTGAGCTTTTTAACTCTTGTAATCTGTACAATTTTCCCGTTTGACATCCGGGAAACGCCCATATATCTATCGCCATATTGTATATATTCCTTGGAAACATTGGTCGCTCAATCAATAATCTGTGCAGAAATCCATTTTTTTCGTATACAAAGTTGTTAGTTAGATATCAAGAAGGGTCATTATATCATATTTGGAGCTCTCATAAGGGTAAGGGGCTTTAAGACCTATCATAAGAGTATCAAACGGTTTCTAAGCCTTAATTTTTATTGTATGTATGATTTCTGTATACATACATACATTTATCACGCGTCATGCGGTATCGCTCTTTGGCGGGCATTGCGTTTCTGACTGGAATTCGCAGGTAACAAGCTTTGACTTGGTGCAGTCTTTGCACGTTAACGGCTCAATATATCTATATATTTTTCCTAACCAAAATCATAGAGCATCCCGCAGCCCCACACATCAATCACTGAAAGATCACTGAAAGATCACTGAAAGATCACTGAAAGATCACTGAAAGATCACTTAAGAACACACTAAATCATTCATAGCCACTATAATTTGGCACACGTCTTTATCAGATAACACACCGCACGTGAGGCACGAGACCCACAACTACGATCTACAGATGTTCTCGTAATCGTGTATAGTATCTATAAATATAAATATAACAAAAGTCTTTGCATAACAAATAGTAAAATAGATTTATGGGTTGTGAAGCAGATAAATTTGACTCTGGAGCGAGAGTGATCTTTAAATGCTACGTCAGTGGTCGTCAGTCGGTTTGGGGATGATTTACGACAGTGTCACACTTACACAACATGGTGAAACTTGCTATATTGTACGATATACTTATACCGATGGCTGTGTATTATCTCATGGTCGTATGTGTGTGTCGCGAGCTCTAAGCGATTCCTTTATATATTCAGCTTTAGATAGAATAGATGGATCTGGAATACTATGAGAGCCTGTACGGAAGATGCTACGTAATGCTCTGAGTCGGGTTGCTTTACGGCCATACCATAATGTGGGATCTGTCGGAGAATGAGATTGTGGCCACCCCGTCGCTGCACTGACTATAAATTGGGCGCTTTTTCAGCCTCGACGATTCAGATTCAAAAGTTAAAGCGAGCATCATGGTTGAACAGAATAAGGTGAGCCAAGAGGAGGTTGCGACCGACTTTCATCCCGCGCCCGTGTGGCTGAACGAGTCCTATCTGGAGGCTTTGCTGCAGAGCAAGAAGAAGGATGCAGGTCTGAGGGTCACGGGGCTGGACATCAAGCCAGCCACAGCCAAGGGGGACAACTATGCGAGTGTCATGACTCGAGTGAAGGTGACCTACGTCACGAGCGGCACCAAGACTCCCGAGGAAGGATGCTACATTGTGAAGACAACCCACGAGAGCGATCCGTTTGTATCCCAGATCTTTTCCGGCTACCAGGCCAGCACCACAGAGATGCTGATGTACGAGAAAATCCTGCCCAAGTTGAGTGACCTCATCGATGGTACACAGGAGCCCGAGAAGCTGTTCGCCAATACCCTGCACGTGGACTATGAGCACGACGCGATCATCTTTGAGGATCTGGCTGTGTCCAAGCATGTCCTGGCCGATCGCCTGGCGGGCTTTGACCTGGAACACACGCATTTGGCTCTCCGAAAGCTGGCCAAGATGCATGCTGCCGCCGCTGTGTTCAACGAACGCCAGCCGGGAGTCCTCACGAAATTGGATCATGGCATCTTCAATCGTCACACGGAGGGCTTTGGCCCTTTCTTTCAGAACCTGACGGGAATGGCGGCAGAGTTCGCCGACAAGTGTCCGGAGCTGGGCAGCTACTATGGCAACAAGCTGAGGGCCTTGGTCAAGCGGGTGATGGAGTACTCCACGCGGGTGTACGACCCCCAGCCAGATGAGTTCAACACTCTGGTGCATGGGGACATTTGGGTGAACAATGTGATGCTGCGATATGGGGAGAAAAAGGAACCCCTGGACATGATCCTCATCGACTTTCAGTTCTCCTCCTGGTCCTCGCCGGCCGTGGATCTGCATTACTTCTTCAACACCTCTCTGCAGAATAAAATACGCTTCCACCAGCAGGATGCGCTGGTTCAGTTCTATCATAGGGTGCTCGTGGATACCCTGAAGGATCTCAAATATGGGGGCTATATACCCTCGCTCAGGCAGCTTGTCCTGCAGCTGGAAAGGGGAAAATTCTTTGGTGAGTGAACACAACAGACCCTTCATAAGGAAAGGCTTGTTTGCTAAATGAACTCTCTTTTTTTCCATTTGTACAGCCGTCGTTGTATCTTTGGTCAGCCAGGGTATAATGCTAAATGATCAGACAGACGATGCGGACTTTAATGCCCTGATCCTGGACGATGAGCGGGGACGCAACTTCAGGCGGTTGATCTACAGCAACAAGAAGTTCCAGGATATTATAAAGCATTTGCTGCCCGTCTTTGATCGGTGCGGTCTCCTCGACGTCACCGACTAAGATACTCGAATCGTATATATATATAGGTGTTAAATGTAATGTAAACCAAGTAAACTATATAAAATAATTACTATTTACTTTCCCCCTAAAATGTTTGCTCAAGTTTATCTCCATGACAGCTGCCAACTATCTCAAGTATCTGCTACTATCTCTAGTATCTATTTCCCAATGAATTTAAGTGCCTCTAAGTGTTATCGGTTAGACTTTATTTTATGTTTAACAAGAGCTGAACGCTATCTGAATTGCCCATGACCATGAGGACCTATCCCTCTATTCCTTCACAGGTCAGTTTCCTGTTTGTTTTTTTTCCAGACAGTATTTATGGTGAAATCGCAATTCCATTTATATATTTAATAATAGACCTTCACTGCTAGACCAAATGAAATGAAAAAGGCGTTTAAGCACACATTCTTGGTAAAATTTTAGTTTTTTTTTTAAATTAAAAATTTTTGAGAAACCCATTTATAGAAGAGTAAACATTTTTGTTTATAAAAACCAAGCCACATACTCTGGCTATCATTTAAATAGGAGATAGCCCCTTACACACACATTTTTTTCTACAAATTTATAGTATAGATTGTCTACATTTCATCCAGCAATCCCTGCTGATCCAGAAATGACAGTGTTAGATGCAGCTTCTTTCTGACGGACTCCACCTGAAAGATGCTATCCTTGTACCGCATGGCGCTTTCAGACTGTGACAGTACGTTCTCCATGGATGACTCCTCCTTGCCCTCATAGAGCATCACAGGCTCAAACAGCAGGGAACAGAAAACAGCTAAAATAAAAAAAAAGAAAGGATAAATTCAATTATCCTTTAGAGCTAGGATGGTACTCCACTCACCATAGAAGGCTCTTGCCTTGAACTGTAGCTGAAAGTCAAACAAAGTTGGAACCTTGCCGCCATACTTGACCTTCTTTAGGGCCGCCACCAGGTTGTAGTAGTAGAACTGCACCAGCTCCGTCTGATGGTGCAGGCGGAGATCATCGTGCACCGATGTGGCGAAGAAGTAATGCAGATCGATGGCCGGCGAATTCCACACACTAAACTGAAAGTCTATGAAGATCATGTTGCTGGGATGTCCCGTCGGATCATATTGGAACATGACGTTCGTGGTCCAGAGATCCCCATGGGCCAAGGTCACAAAGTCCCCGGGTCGTATGGTTGTCGATCGTTCGCCATAGTCCATGATATTATCCACGAGCCGATCGATCTTCGACTGGTAGCGTTGCTGAAGCTCCTTGTCCAGCTTTAACGAGCGGGATAAGGCCTGCAGAAGATTCATCATGACCGGTTGGTAGGCGCGGGTGTGTTTATTGAAGAATCCTCGATCGTAGTCCTTGGCAAAGATCCCTGGCTTCCGTTCGCTGAGAGCCGCACTGATGGCATGAAAGACAGCTATTTTCTCCAGCACTAGATGCGTATGCTCCAGATCCAGTTTCTTACGCCGATCGGCGACCTTGTACTGCCCCAGCGACATGTCCTCAAAGATGATGGAGCCCCTACCGCGATCCACATTGACGGTGGCCGCAAACAGTTTCCGCTCATCCTTTAGCTCCTGTCTGGCCATTTCCGCTAACTGGGGCAGGATGTTCTCATACATATCCATTTCCCTGACGTAGACGCCATAGGGGAAGAGCACATCAGCAGCCGGATCCTTGCTCGTAAACGTTGTCTTGACCAAAAACGTAGTCGTTTGTGTACCTTTGGAGGATTTCGATATATATTCCAAATTGATCCGAGTCATCACACTGCCAAAGTTCTCTCCATTCGCAATGGCTGGCTTGATGATCAGCTTTTCCAACTTGAGAGTGTCATCTTTGAAGAAGATCCGCAGCTTCTCCTGCAGGTAGTCCGTGGTGAGCCATGCCGGCGCCGGATGTGTCTTCTCTGTGGTTTCCTTGGGCATGATCTCAACCGTAGCTCAGGGCTTGCGTTTGTGCACTTTTGTTAATAGGAGTGCATTGTTTTTATATAGCCCTCCGCTAAAAGGGTGGGAGAAATGATAAGCGCAAGTGCGCCATTATCATGCACCAATTGAACGAATTCCGAGTGTGAAACAGCGTTTAAATTTATTGCAATACATGCTCAGTACTCTCTGCTCGAGTGCTTGACCGAATCGCGAATGCCCTAAGCCCTAGGGGACAGCGAACCCTCGAGTGTGGAGAGGCGCAAACTTACAGATTCTAACTACAGAAATGTTCCTGAGTAGAAATCTCGAGTGTATCTTACAGCAAATTGTTTGAATAGAATAGCGCTCTTTGTTGAGTTTACGAATTACACTAGATAAAGATCTAGCGAGGGCTGTTTATAACAAATGTACATAATAAAAGTAAGTTTATTCTAGCCACGTGCTAACCGAGATGAGCAGACCCACACATATTGATCTCCATATCTCGTTGATCTGGGATTACTGCGTTTTTATTTTTAAATTACATATCACTAAAGTCTAAGGTACCCACAAATAATATACCTTTTTGATTTTAAAAGTCCCAGCCGGCATACTCCTTCACCACATCCTTGTTCTCCTTGCGATGGCGATGAATGGCGCTGGCTTCGCCCTTGGCCACGCATTTCTTGCGCTGATCTCGCTTCTCCTTGATGTCCATGTTGCGGCGTATGCGATCGGTGATCACGGACGGTGCTATTGTGCTGGTCGTGGTGGAGTACGAGCGCTGGCTTCTCGCATCGTTGAGCATTTGCTCGACCATTTTCAGGCGATACATGCGGGAGTTGGGATCCAAGCCAGCCAGCTCGGGCATTTCATCTGTTTCCAGGTCATTGGAGCTAATGGATTTGGCATCATCTGTGGGTGTGTCCTCAGCAGGAGCAATAGGTGGAACAACGTCTTGAGTATCAGGAAAAACTGGTGGAACAACGTCTTGAGAGGCAGTCACCACTGGAGTTGGAACCGGATTGGAGGCTATTGGCTTTGATGGCAATTCCGCATCGACAATCTCTGAACCCACAGTCTCTGGACCCACAGTCAGATTGCCCAAATATTGTGTACACGATTCAATGTAGCGACGAATGGCATCATCTGATTTCTGTGCTGGCTTGGCCTCGCTGTAGAGCACCTCATTCTCCACCTGACGACGGCACTCGTCGATCTCCACAGCTGCCGCAGGCACCAAGGCAGGCGCCTCATCTTCCTCGTGATCTTCATCTTCTTCGTCCTCCGACTGCTCCACCATGCCATATTCCTGCAGCAGATCCTGCTCCATCTCCCTGGTGAAGCCATAGCCAGTGCAGTGCACCTCAGCATCCAGATCATCGTCCCGCACCAGATCGCTGAACTTCGGATAATCCTCGCTTTCGTAGGCGAATTTACGACGAAACATTTCGCGAACGCAGTTCACATCGCGATCAAAGAAACTACAGAAGATTGTATTGCATTACTAATCGAGTCGTAACAAAGGGACGTTTGCAGATGCTTACAATTGAGCATTTTCATGCGAGGTGGACATCATCTGGGGAAAATCAATCAGTATAGGCTTTCCCGCATCCGTGAGCATCAAATTGAACTCGTTAAAGTCGCCGTGGATGACACCAGAGTTACCCAAACGGACAATCAGATTCATTAGGTCATCATAGACCTGTGGAATATCCAGCAACTCGTGCACCTGGGTCCTACAAAGAAAGAAATCCATTAAAAAGCGAACCAAAGGGATGCAAATTCGAATCTTACATAGGCCAACCGTTGACCAGATCCATCAAAACGCAATGACGATTGAAATCAATGGGCTTCGGGACAGGAAAACCACGATCATGCAACGCCGACATGTAGGCAAACTCTCGGGTAGCGGAAATGCGCGACAAATACAACCAGGAGGCCTTGTGCCGACGTCCATGATAATCTCGCTTGGCTTTCACATTCCTGAAGCAGGTGCGTCCCAGACGATGCAGCTTCAGGCAAATGGGAGTTCCCTCCTCATCGGCCACCACATAAATGTTTGACTCTTTGCCAATGCCAATTTGGTTGCCAAATGAGCTCACCGACCCACGCAATGTGAGAGATTTCAGAGCCAGATAGTCATATCCAGTGTTTGTCAAGCGATAACCATCATCTGTAAAACCAAATACGTTAATATTGTAAAGTTTCAGCTAGTTCGCTTACCTACACTTCTTGCCACGTTCGTAGGACAGTAGTTTGTGCTTGCAGAGCTCCTTGAGCAGCTTGTGGACACCGCCAGTCTTCAGGTTGGCTATGGCCGCGGCCAATGGTCCCGGCACCAACTCGTGGTTTTTCATTCCCATCTCGATGGCGGTGAGGACGCGGAAATCCTCCTTGGTTAGGTAGCGCAGCACTGTCACATTTAGTTTACCCATTTTTATTGAATTTAGGCAAAATTACAACGCATTTAGTTATGTTTTCGTTTTACACGTGCAGGGCACATCGATAGCAACAGATGATTCGATTTGTACTGCATCGATAGCAATTGTTAATAAAGGGATTCGTGAAACTGATTCAGCTTTGATTTTCTTGTATCAGAGTCAGATCAGATTTATTTTAGTCAATTCAGGTTCCTTTGAAGGTGGAATTTAGTTCATTCAGGTGTAAAATCAGCCATAAAATCATCAAACTTTTTTCAGATTTCGATTTGATTATAGCCAAACACAATCAAATTAAAATCAGTTGCTGGAATATCATCATTTAATATTTCATCATTCTAGTACTTAATTTCCGAAAATATCGCTGTTTCGTCGTCATCAACAGGAGAAGAAAACGAGGATATGGCAGGCGAGGATTTGATTGCCCTGTTCCAGACGCTCGGCATGAGCGAGCAAAAGGCCAAGGAGACGCTCAAGAATGCCAACGTGACGAAAAACCTACAATTGGCTCTGGCCCAGGCGGCCGGTGCTTCCCTCGCCGACGGCACGGGCATGCTGCTCTACCACATGGCCAGCAAACTTAAGCCGCAACAAGCGGAGCAGTTGCCCCTTCTGGTGCGCTACATTGTGGAGCGCAAGCTGGACAACACCCAGCGAGTGGACGCCGCCCTGGAGTATGTTCTCAAGTGTGGGCAGAAACTGAAGGCCAACATCGATTTGAAGGAGCTGGAACAGGAGTGCGGAGTGGGCGTAGTGGTCACGCCGGAGGAGATTGAACGCATTGTGCAGGCCAAGATCAAGAGCAGCTACAAGGAAGCTCTGCTGGAGCAGCGCTATCACTTCAATTCCTTTAAAATCCTACAGGATGTGAGGAGCGAGCTCAAGTGGGCGGATGCCAAGTCCGTGAAGGCAGCCATTGACGTAGAGATATTCGATCTGCTGGGACCTAAAACGGAGGCGGACTTGAAGCCCCCAGTCAAGCAGAACGAGAAGCCCAAGGCGGCCAAACCCAAGCCAGAAGCGAATCAGTCTTCGCAAGCTGTGGAGGCTGCGTCCGATGGAGCCAACACTATTGCGGAGCTTATGAAAACGAAGGTTCACTTCCATGCTCCCGGTGAGAACTTCAAGACTGATGGCTATGTCGTGACGGAGCATACCGAGAGATTATTGAAGGAGCATCTCCAGAAGACTGGCGGACGTGTCCACACCAGATTTCCGCCTGAGCCCAATGGCATCCTGCACATTGGCCATGCGAAGGCCATTAACATCAATTTCGGCTATGCTGCTGCTAAGGACGGCATCTGCTATCTCCGCTATGATGACACCAATCCCGAGAAGGAGGAGGAAAAGTTCTTTGTGGGCATCAAGGATATGGTGGAGTGGCTGGGATACAAGCCCGCCAAGATAACCTACTCCTCGGACAACTTCCAGCAGCTGTACGAATGGGCTGTGGTCCTCATAAAAAAGGGATTGGCCTATGTCTGCCACCAAAAGGCGGAGGAGCTGAAGGGCTTCACTCCCAAGCCAAGTCCCTGGCGTGAACGTCCCATCGAGGAGTCGCTGCAACTGTTCGAGGACATGAAGAGGGGTAAAATCGATGAGGGAGCAGCCACCCTGCGACTGAAGGTTACTCTCGAAGAGGGAAAAGTTGATCCAGTGGCGTATCGCATCAAGTTTATTGCACACCATCGCACAGGCGACAAGTGGTGCATTTATCCCACGTACGACTACACGCACTGCCTGTGCGATTCCATCGAACAGATCACCCACTCCCTGTGCACCAAGGAGTTCCAATCGCGTCGCTCCTCCTACTACTGGCTGTGCAATGCCCTGGAGATCTATTGTCCAGTGCAATGGGAATACGGCAGGCTGAACATGAACTATGCCTTGGTCTCCAAGCGGAAAATTGCGAAATTGATTGAGGAGAAGATTGTTCACGATTGGGACGATCCCAGGCTCTTCACCCTGACTGCACTGAGGCGAAGAGGCTTCCCAGCAGAGGCCATCAACAATTTCTGCGCCCAGATGGGTGTGACAGGCGCTCAAATTGCTGTGGATCCAGCCATGTTGGAGGCCTCTGTGCGCGATGTACTCAATGTGACGGCGCCGCGTCGTCTGGTTGTGCTGGAACCCCTCAAAGTGACCATCAAGAACTTCCCGCATGCGAAGCCCGTGCAGTTGGAGGTGCCGGATTTCCCACAAAATCCAGAGAAAGGCTCGCACAAGATCACCCTCGACAAGGTGATCTACATAGAGCGAGGCGACTTTAAGGTGGAGCCAGAGAAGGGCTACCGCCGCCTGTCGCCCCAGCAATCGGTGGGTCTTCGCCACGCCGGTCTGGTGATCAACGTTGAAGAAATTGTGAAGCATCCAGCTACCGGAGAAGTCGTCGAACTGATTTGTTCCAGCCAATCTGCAGAGCAGGCCGATAAACCCAAGGCCTTTGTCCAGTGGGTCTCCCAGCCCATACCACTGGAGGTGCGTCTGTACGAGCAACTTTTCAAACACAAGAATCCCGAGGATACCAATGAGGTGCCCGGCGGCTTCCTAACAGACATCGCCGAGCACACCATCTCCGTGGTCCAGGCCTTTGCGGATCAGGCCCTTGCCCAGGTCAAGGTCTATGACAAGTTCCAATTCGAGAGAATCGGCTTCTTCTCCGTGGATCCGGACACTGCAAACAGTAAAATAGTTTTCAACCGCACTGTGGGCCTCAAAGAGGACGCAGGCAAAAAGTAATCCTCATATACACCAATTTTTTACAGAAAAAAGAAGCTCATCCGCACATTAAAATTTGATTTATAAAATCTGTATCTGTATTCAGGATATTATTTCTTTCCCTCTACCATTATGATGTGATAGCCAAACTTGGTCTTGACCGGAGGATCTGTGTACACGGGATTGTTGACATTCGATATGGGTAGGGCAAAAGCGGCGTCTTGGAATGGACCCACCATCGCACCGCGAATCTGCCAGCCCAGGTCTCCGCCCTGACGTGCCTTGTCCTCGCTGTAGGCGGTGGCCACCTCGGGGAACTTTTGGCCAGCCTTTAGCTTCTCCATGGCTTCCATAATCTTGCCCTGCTTCTCGCAAAGAATGTGGCGCACCTTGACAGCATTGCCCCCCTTCTTTTCCTTGCCGGCAGCTGTGGATGGGAGGAGATTTCTCTTGATCCAGTGGCACGTTCACTTGTTGCTGACAATCCTACTCACACTTGTCTTCCGCAGCTGGCTTCTTTCCGCCTTTGCCGGCATCCTTGCCCCCCTTGGCGTCCTTCTTTGGTGGCATATTTTTTATTTAAATTTTTTTTTAAATTGGGCAATAAAAACAATAAATTCGTTGCAGGGCTGCCAACCTGTTCCAAGCCAACATGTGACGACCAGGGATGCACCCTTGACGTTTTTTAATCAGTTTATACGCCGATAACAGCCACAGTATCTCAATTTTTTGGCGGATCCGGATTATCATGGAGTTCAGCTGGGATGTTATTGTCTCCCTGGGCCTTGTGGTGCTAGTACACAGTATAGTCTACGTTTTTGTCATGCAAAAGCGAGCCAAGAGCATCGATGGACGCCATGTAGTGGTCACCGGCGGCTCCAGCGGCATTGGGGTGTGCCTGGCCATAGAATGCGTCACGAAGGGAGCCCATGTTACGATAATAGCGCGTGACGAAAGAAGGCTCAGTAAGTAATATCCTCACCAAATAATGGAGAACCCCACCCCGTTACCCTTATCGTTCCGCAGAAGCGGCTGTGGACCAGTTGGAGCTTGTGCGACAACGACGGGATCAAATAATTCAGTATCGCAGCATGGACATTGGCGGAGACTATGAGGAAGTGGCTCGTGTGTTGGCCGAGACCGAGGCAGCTGTTGGTCCCATTTACGCCTTGCTCAATTGCGCAGGCATGGCCATTTGTGGTGTCTTCGAGGAAGTTTCTGTTCAAGATGTCCACAAGCTGATGAACGTGAACTTCTTTGGTAGCTACAATTGCACCCGCTACGTCCTGGCCAAGATGAAGCGGGCGAGGGAGGGCATTATTGTGATTACCTCATCGCAGGCCGCCATGTTCGGCATCTATGGCTATGGACCGTATGCAGCAAGTAAGTATGCACTGCGAGCCATGGCCGAAACGATTGCAATGGAGTCCAGGGAGCACGGCGTCAGTGTCACCTTGGCCTTGCCCTGTGACACAAACACCCCGGGATTCGAGGAGGAGGAGAAGTCCAAGCCACGCGAAACGAAAATCATTTCGGGCGGTGGAGGTTTACTGAAGCCGGAGGACATGGCCAAAGCCATTCTCCAGGATGCCTTGGTGAGGCATTCATTTATATTTTTTTTTTCATTGGATCTGTTATCTCATGTTTTATGTGCATTTTTCCTTGCAGAAGGGCAACTTTATCTCGACTGTGGGCGCAGAGAGCTGGCTGATAACCATGTTGGGCGGAGGTCTGCTGCCCTGGGATGGCTTCTTCACAAATCTCCTGCACGCCCTGGTCATAGGTCCACTGCGTTTGGTCAGCTATGGCCTGCACAAGTACTTCAACAGCATCATACGGAGATGTGCCAAAGAGGATCGAAAGCGATCTGGAGATAGGGTGGAATCGAATTGATTGTATTGCCATTATCTGCCTGTGGCCCGTATAATTAAACACTTATTGTTGTATTTCTAACATTGCATGGTGCATGGTTAGGCAACTACTATTCCAAATATCGCCTGACATCAGCCACTTTCATAGCACATCATACGAGTATTACTATAATTTAATCTAATTGTTCAATAATCTAAATTTTCTTATGTATTTCTAGTCTTGTTTAACGCACGCTGCACCTATAAAAATGTTCTATTAAATTGTTAAATATTTTATGTATGGCGAAGATTAGGTATTTAATAGTTTTAAAGCATGTTTTACTCAAGAATCGGCAACGAAACCCCACAGAGTCGAGTCACCATGGCTTGCCGGCTTTTCTTGATTAGATAAACCCACTGGCTACCCACTTGTAGACCCTCATTCCCTCTGCGCCCCAACGATAAGCAACCTTTCGAAATAGGTCAAAATATGCACATATTTGAGTTTAGTTTTCTTTGTCTTCCTTTATTCGTAAGACGCACCCAGTTTTACACTCTTCCTTTAGTTCCGTATTTCTTTCCGCCTTTTAACATTTTGTATATAGTTAACGCTAAACAAAAATTGTTGTATAATTATAATGCAAATTATATAAATACATATAGGCTGGTATATATATTTTTAAACATAAAGTGTTGTAGCATCTAAGCATCTGATAATCAAAGAATTATTATTGGCTTTCAATACGTTAATTCTACTTTTTGGATAGAAGGAGAATTTGTAAAATTATGCTTTAGGATTAGGGTTTGAATTTTAAATTATAGTAGTTAGACTTTAGCGATTTTTGGGTACCCGGGGGTATTGCCATTGTAACTAAAACATGTATACAAAAACAATTAAACAAAGGCCTTTATGTTGCACAAGACGCCGTGCGACAACTCAATAGTAAAGAAGAAAAATGCTACGCAAACCAAACGAAATTATTCCATTTCACGATTACAAGCCGAATGCTGAACTTAATTTTGGGTTTAGATTGTGGATTGCTCTTGGTTCTCTTGGATTGGTGTGTGTGTGTTTGTGTTGGTTGATTGGTTGGTAGCTTTCTCTAGTAGTCCTCAATTGCAATGATTTGCGGTGGTTTAATGGACCCTCCTCCCACTTTTGGCGACCCCACATCCTTGGTCGCTGCGTTGTCGCTTGTTGATGGTGCTGTTGGGACAGCAGCAGCGTTTGGTGTTGCAATTGCAGTGGCAACTGCCTCGACCACTGCTGTCAGTGTCTCCGGCGTCTGTGCGGCTAATTGTCACTTTGAGTTGCCCGCCACGGAGTTGGGGCCCGCCGGGTCGTTCACTCTTTGATATCGGGGCTTATTGCGTGTGAAGGGCAAGTACTTGAACTTGATCATATGTTTGATCTGTCGCTTCATCGTAATGCAGAACAGCGTGATGAAGTACATGACCAGTATGGGCCAAAAGACGGGTACGTTAAAGAAGTCGAAAAACGTGCAGAAGAGACCGATCCCCGTGCTCTTTGTCACCGACAGCCAGAACTTGAACTCCGGCAGGCGGCGTATGAAGGGCCGGAATTCCTCATTACTGCGCGTCGGCAGATTCGGCCCATCGTCCTCGTCGTCCTGTGCGTAGGGATCGAATTCTGGATCGATTTTTGGCGTTAGAAATGCTATAAACAGATTCAGATGATAGATGCCCAGCGCATAGCAGATGATGTACCATCCTTGGTATATGAAAATGCGCAGCACAAAGAGCAGGAGTACAAAGCCAGCGAACACCCAACGCAGTCGCGTGTGCGGCGTGGAGCGATCAAGTGTTGACTGATAAGTCTGCAAAGAGGTCATATATGTTTATGGATGGTCGATTGCCTTGGGTATCACCACCACTCACCTGTGAGAGGCGTTGAAACACCTTCTTGATGCCGCCGCCGCCAGATGACGACGACATCGTGGCACTGCTGTCTTCATTCATCATTGTTGCCACAAGCACCGCTCTACTCCCTCACCATTAATCGGTGCGGTCGTATCTCGTCCACGTTCTTGTTTACTTTGACGTACTGCTTTGGATTGGGCTACGATGCTGTGCTATCGATTTGGCTTGGGTTGGATGAAAGAAGAGACTAACTTAACACAAAATAGGCAACACGGCGCGTTCCAAGTCACTAATTATTTCATTGCCGAGACGTTCCGTTCCTCCTCTGCCTCTTTCGTCGTCGTCTTGTTCTGCTTCTTCTTCGTGTTCTCTCCCCAAGTACGAGTTTTTGCGCTTGTCAGTTGTGTGGATTGAACTGTGCTCTGTTCTCAATGCCTGCTTACTGTTATTCAATAATTTCTAACTATATATATATTTGCAACTGTTATTTCGTTGCAGTTTTATTTCCTAATTTGATTACACTACAGTGTGTCGGCAATTTATTGTTCTTTTTTTCACATCCACGTCATTATAAGGTATATCGATATATTGATATATCGATATACCATCTTGTTGATAAGTTGTGTGTGATAGTTTTGTGCGATAGACGGAATTATTTAACGTTTTGTTTTAAAAACAGCAGTTGTAGTCTAAAATCTGTTACTAATACTGAGCCTCCGGGGTTTTTGGATCTGCCGCTGCTCTGGCTTTAGATACTGAGCTGACTGAGATCTTGGAAAACAATCTGGAGATGTCGCTGGCCTCAGGTATGTTTTTCTCGTAAGCTATGACCTCAGCGGTGCCATCGAGAGCGCTCTTCACGACGCTCATGAATTTTTCGGCGATTTCTTTGTTCATAAATCGCAGTGTGAGGGGCTTGTTGACGATTTCGTCCTCGCTGGCCACACTCGAGATCTGTTCGCGTCTCATGAGCACGCGCAGTTCCCCAGTCTTCTTGTGGCGTAGGATCTTCACATTGCCCACGCCTAGTTCCCGCCACTGGTCGGTGAAGCTATATAGCTTCGCCCGCTGCACATACAGCACCTCCTCGTCCTCCTCCCCAGTCTTGACATCGACCTGAAAGGGCGCATTTTAGTACATATTAGGATGATCATTAATTATTCATTTTCTTACCAATTGGAGGGTGCAAATGGGTTCAAATACGTCCTCGAGCATCTTGGAGTCAAAGGGGCCCTATCGCAAACCCAGGGTAGACACAGGCCCAGAGTCGACATTAAATATTGTGGATGGGTCCAACCACGAAGGTATGACCGATGTGTCCACGCTGGATGATGAAGGAACGACTGGAGACGGTAATGGAGCTTCAACCACTGCAGCCTCCACTGGAGGAATACCCAATTTAACTGGTGTCTCCATCACGATATTTGAAAATGTTCAGTGTGAATGATTTTAATGATGTCGTCCTGGGGCAGCTTTAGAATTATAAAGTCATGCTAACGGGATGTCAAAAATCGATACATTTAAAATAGGATAAAACGATATATTAATATATCGATATCAAAATATCGACTCTAGTAAAAACAAACCTAAAGTAAAATAACAATTGATTCATTTCGAGAAAAGTGGGTCCCGAAATGGCGCTTCTGTGTCGAACTTGCGGGGAGCATGCAGTAGATACAACGACACTCTTCGAAGAGAATGGAAACGACATATTAAACGACCTCCTTAAGCTAACAGGCATCTGGGTAGGAATCAGTCCATGGAAAACATGCATACGCACCTATGTCCGTATAACGATACAAACACTAAATCGGGTCTAATTTCAGCTTACTAAAAGAGACGGATTTCCATCACATATATGCGGCTCCTGCCTGCAACAATCAAATGAAGCAATGGCATTCAGAAATCGTTGTATAAAGACCAATAAACTTTGGTACAAAACGGCCGATTCCAAAAGAGCTGATGATGCAGTGCACCTGGACCCCCTGATTGTGGATCATGAAGCGTCGATACCTGAGGAAAACAAAGAATATGTGAAAGTAGAAATTGAAACTCTGTGTAACGGAAGAAATCTTTCGAGTCCTTTAAGCCATCTTACTTCGTCACATCATCACAGGGAACCATATACATATACTTGTACACGCAGAAAAGTCGCGAAGGAACCGTCTCCGAAAGTAGATAATAATGGAGAGTGTTATGATGAGCTCTTGGACTTCGATCCCCTGTTAAATGAGGATGCTGTGTTTGTCCCTAAGGAAGAAAATCATGATGAAGTCAAAGATATAAGTACTCCTTTGCCAAGTCGTAAGCCACGATTAGATCCGTGCTCTGTTCCTAAGAAAAGAGTATTGCGTGGTTCCAAGAAATCAAATGTTGATCCACTGGCAAAGAAACCACGGTATCGGTCAATTCGTGGCTATTACTGTGACCAATGCGGCCAATGCTTCAAGGATAAAAGCAATCTTAATCTACATTTGAAGCGGCACACAGGTGTCAAGCAGTTCGAATGCGAGGAGTGTGGTCGCCAGGAGTTTAGTATGCACCTTTTGAGCCTGCACATACGAGTAAAACATAAAGGAGAACTGCCATACTCGTGCAAGTACTGCGGACAAGGCTTTGACAACTGCACAAAGCGTTTAAGGCATGAAAGGTGAGTAATTTCATAGGGTCCTATGAGTGTCAGCCCAACGACAGATTGTATTTTCCCCAGGACAACGCACAAGGAGTGCCCAGATACTCGACCTCACGTCTGTCATGTTTGTGGGAAAGCCTTCAAGCGCAAGATATCCTTGAAGCGCCATGAGGTCGTACACACTGGCGAACAACCATTCCAGTAGGTTCAAATACAAATCATATTTGCACAGTTTATATGTACAGGTTTATCCACAGCTGCGAGACCTGCAACGTATACTTCAACCGCAAATCTAGCTTACAAACCCACAACCTATCGAAACTGCATATTAAGAAGGTTGGACAGGAAACTAAGAAAAATGTATTTATGGACGAGGATTCACAACGCAACAAGTTTAAACCTGGATGTTCATGCTGATGTGTGGCTTAGTTATAAATGTTTCAAAATTCGCACATAAAAAGAAGACTGAAGAAAAAAAAAATACTGATGCCGAAATAGTCAATCCAAACTAAAATTTAAAATATTTAAAAACGTTAGCATGATGAACAGCAGTGCAGTCGATTCCTTAAGTTCTTCTTAAAATAAGCTAGTTATGTTTAATTTAATGCACATTACATTTAAATTAATATAAAAATGTATGATTTATTGTGTTGCCAAATTGGTTAAGAAAATACGATAGGTTAGGTTGACCCGGACGGCCCTCAGAGGGGCCACGCCTATGCCAGTGTGGCCCTTGGCTATCCGGATGGGTGGTATGAACCTTTTCGGGGACGTAGTTGAAGTTTAAGAGTCCTTGCTTTTATGTAAGTTGAGTTGCAGCACACTCAGTGTCATGAGCGGCTGGATCAACTGCACTCTGAGGGTTGAACACTATCGTCAGGTCACCGTCCTCCTCTTCCTGGGAATCTTCTGGCGCAAGAACCTGGGCGGCATCCACAATGGTATCCAGACCTAGGTCTTTCTCCACCTCGCCTGCCTGCAGGGTGTGTGTGTCTGTGTCTCCGGGGTGGCGCTTCCTGAGACGCAGGTACACACTGCCCATGCCCCACGCCATCTTC
Source organism: Drosophila helvetica (assembly GCA_963969585.1). Taxonomy (NCBI): domain Eukaryota; kingdom Metazoa; phylum Arthropoda; class Insecta; order Diptera; family Drosophilidae; genus Drosophila; species Drosophila helvetica. Next base: position 9,100,011 of record OZ018403.1, read on the forward strand.
CCGAATCTTGGGTAGAGAAGGTCCTCTGCCTCCTTGTTGATTTGGAGGATTGCGTATTGCCCCCCCTCCTTGGGTAGTGGGCTGCCGGTCTGCAGGACCTTCCAGTCTCCTGTGGGCACCTCCGGGTTTTGGCGTTGAAGGAGCTTCAGCGCGCGGTCCCCTTGGATTGCGATGGGGAAGAGCACTTTCGCCTTTGGTATGGACGGGATTAGCTCCCTGTCCACCACCTCCAGCTTGGCCCCCTCCCACAACGCCTCCAGTTGGCAGACCGTTTGCGTCAGCCACCTGAGCGTCTGGTCGTCGTTACACTTTAGGATTTTGACTCGGTTCAACCATCCAGCACCATCAAAAGTGGGCATGGGGGCTGCTGGGTTCTCCTCAATCCGTGTAAACAGGGAGTCGACGAGTCGCGCGTGCACCAACTTCCACTGCGAATCTGTCATCCTCCCGTTCTCATCACGTCTGTCGATGAGAGCTACGATCAGGTGTCTTTTGGACACGTCACTGACCTTCGCGTTCAACCTTTTTTTAACCGCCTTTGGCGAAGGCTCTGCTCTCTTGGGCCCGCGTTGCCGCTTGCTCGCCAGAGTGACGGCATTGTCGATTGAGCGTTGCCTCTTGGCGGCCAGTAGCTCTTCCACTTTGTTGGCGTGTTCGCCGGTCGTTGCCTTCATTTGGGTCAACTTCGAATAGTATTCGCGGCCCTCCTCTACCTTTTGTACAGCCCAAGCTAGCCTAGATTTCTCCTCCTGGGAGATATCCGTTTTGCCTTGGAGCCTGTCCAGTACTTTGAGGGCTGCCTTATATTGTGCTTTAGCCTTCATCCCCTCCCTGGAACGCTTCAGCCCTTCCCTTCTTAGGGAGCAGGAACCTGGTCCAGGCGAGCGGAGATGGCTTTCTTCTTCGGTTTTGCTGATGGATAGCACGCTCTCCATATCCGAGTCTGCTTCGACTACAGCACTTGCGCGGCTCATCCCACGGCGAGGAGGTTTTTCGTCAGTAGTATTACAACTGTCGTTTGTTAATATGTATCTTGTCTCGCGTATGTGAATGGTTTTAGTAGCAGTCACAGGAAACGCGTGTGCGCAGGTGCCAGTCACATTGTTAGCGGACATTGTTTACAGCACAAACATTAAATAAAATAACATAAACGTCTTTAATTTAGAAAAAAGTAGGTCTCGAAATGGCGCTTCTATGTCGAACTTGTGGGGAGCATGCAGTAAATCCAACGACACTCTTCCAAGAGAATGGAAACGACATATTAAACGACATCCTCAAGCTGACGGGCATCTGGGTAGGAATCAGTCCGTGGAAAACATGCATACGCACCTCTGTCTATTTATGTATAAATTTATACAAATTCCAGCTTACTAACAGAGTAGGATTTCCATCACATATATGCAGCTTCTGCCTGCAACAGTCAAATGAGGCCATGGCATTCAGAGATCTTTGTATAAGGACCAATAAAATGTTGTACAAAAGTGCCGATTCCAAAACATCTGTCGACGCAGTGCACCTGGACCCCCTGATTGTGGATCATGAAGCGTCGATACCTGAGGAAAACCAAGAATATGTCAAAGTAGAAATTGAAACTCTATATGAGGAAATAAAGCCTGCAAGTCCCTTGAGCCATCGTGCTTCGTCAAATTGTCAAAGGGAACCATATGATATGGCTAATGATGGAGATAGTCATGATGAGCTCTTAGACTTGGATATCCTGATCAATGAAGAAGATGTTGCGATTGCCCTTGAAGAGCAGAATCATGATGAAGCTAAAGATACAAGCAGTCCTTTGTCAAGTCCTAGATCACGATTATCTTCGTGCTCTCCTCCTAAGAAAAGAGTATTGCGTGATCCCAGGAAATCCAATGTTGATCCACTACCAAAGAGAAAACGGTACCGATCTAGTCGTGGTTATTACTGCGACCAATGCGGCAAATGGTTCAAGGATAAATGCAATCTTAATCTACATTTGAAACGGCACACAGGTGTCAAGCAGTTTGAATGCGAAGAATGTGGTCGCAAGGAGTTTACTCTGCACCTTTTGAATCTGCACATACGAGTAAAACATAAAGGAGAACTGCCATATACGTGCAAGTACTGTGGACATCGCTTTGACAACTGCATAAAACGTTTAAATCATGAAAGGTGGGTAACTACATGGGGTCTAATGAGCTCCTGACCAACCCCAGATTGAATTTTCCTTAGGCGACACAAGGAGTTCCCAGATATTCGACCTCACGTCTGTCCTGTTTGCGGAAAAGCCTTTCAACTTAAAGCTATATTGAGGAGGCATGAGGTTGTGCACACGGGGGAACAGCCATTTCAGTAAGTTTAAATACCTTACACGTTGTATTTGTACATATGTACATGTTTTTCCACAGCTGCGAGACCTGTGATGTATACTTCAACCGCAAATCCAGCTTACAAACCCACAACCGTTCGAAGCTGCATATTAAAAAAGTTGCACAGGATCAGACCAAATCTCAGATAAATGTGTTAATGGACGAGGATGCACAACGCAAAAAGTAGGCAATAAAATGTCCCTTGATTGTGAGTGTGTTTCAACAGAGGCGCAGAAAAAGAAGACTGAAGTCAAAACAAATACTGAGGCCAAAATAGTATATCCAAACTAAAATGCTAGAATATTTGAAAACGTTTGCACGTTAAAGTGCAGTGTGTGGGTTAATGGACACTTTAGTAGCAGTCACAGGGCAACGCGTGTGAGGTAGTTGTCAGTCACATTGTTAGCGGACATTGTTTACAGCACAAGCATTAAATAAAATAACATAAACGTCTTTAATTTAGAAAAAAGTCGGTCTCGAAATGGCGCTTCTATGTCGAACTTGTGGGGAGCATGCAGTAAATCCAACGACACTCTTCGAAGAGAATGGAAACGACATATTAAACGACATCCTCAAGCTGACGGGCATCTGGGTAGGAATCAGTCCGTGGAAAACATGGCGTATGCATGTCCTCTGTCTATTTATGTATAAATTTATACAAATTCCAGCTTACTAACAGAGTAGGATTTCCATCACATATATGCGGCTTCTGCCTGCAACAGTCGAATGAGGCCATGGCATTCAGAGATCTTTGTATAAGGACCAATAAACTTTGGTACAGAAATGCCGATTCCAAAACAGCTGTCGACGCAGTGCACCTGGACCCCCTGATTGTGGATCATGAAGCGTCGATACATGAGGAAAACCAAGAATATGTCAAAGTAGAAATTGAAACTCTATATGAGGAAATAAAGCCTGCAAGTCCCTTGAGCCATCGTGCTTCGTCGAATTGTCAAAGGGAACCATATGATATAGCTAATTATGAAGAGATTCATGATGAGCTCTTGGACTTGGGCCTCGTGATCAATGAGGAAGATGTTGCGATTGCCCTTGAAGAGGAAAATCATGATGAAGGCAATGATATAAGCAGCCCTTTGTCAAGTCCCAGTTCACGATTATCGTGGTGCTCTGTTCCTAAGGAAAGGGAATTGCATGCTTCCAGGAAATCAAATGTTGATCCACTACCAAAGAGAAAACGGTACCGATCTAGTCGTGGTTATTACTGCGACCAATGCGGCAAATGGTTCAAGGATAAATGCAATCTTAATCTACATTTGAAACGGCACACAGGTGTCAAGCAGTTTGAATGCAAAGAATGTGGTCGCAAGGAGTTTACTCTGCACCTTTTGAATCTGCACATACGAGTAAAACATAAAGGAGAACTGCCATACTCGTGCAAGTACTGTGGACAGCGCTTTGACAACTGCATTAAACGTTTAAATCATGAAAGGTGGGTAACTACATGGGGTCTAATGAGTTCCTGACCAACCCGATTCCATTTTCCTCAGGCAACACAAGGAGTGCCCAGATACTCGACCTCACGTCTGTCCTGTTTGCGGAAAAACCTTCACACGTAAGACAGCCTTGAGGAGGCATGAGGTCGTACACACCGGCGAACAACCATTCCAGTAAGTTGAAATACAACTTATATATACACATTATATTTGTTCATACATATTTCTTCACAGCTGCGAGACCTGTGATGTATACTTTAACCAAAGATCCAGCTTACGAACCCACAAGCGATCGAAGCTGCATATTAAAAAAATTGGGCAGGATCAAACTAAAATTCAGATAGATGTATTAATGGACAAAGATACACAACAAAAGAAGTAGTCAATAAAATTACCCTTGATTATGGATTGAAGAGAAAACAAATACTGAGGCCGAAACAGTAGATCCAAACTAAAATGATAAAATATTTGAAAAAATTGACATTGTAGCCATTGAATCAAAATTCTCACGCTACATTCTAAATAAGATAAGAATGGATTAAGATCTATTTTATTTGTATAGGATTGTAAAGGATCAAAAGGATTGAGAAAATACGAAATAAAATGTATAATAGTATAATTTGTCTTGTTTGTGACTTTAGTAACAGTCACAGGCAACGCGTGTGCGGAAGTTGCCAGTCACCTTGTTAGCGGACATTTACAGCACAAACATTAAATAAAATAACATAAACGTCTTTAATTTAGAAAAAAGTGGGTCACGAAATGGCGCTTCTATGTCGAACTTGCGGGGAGCATGCAGTAGATCCAACGACACTCTTCGAAGAGAATGGAAACGACATATTAAACGACATCCTCAAGCTGACGGGCATCTGGGTAGGAACGACTCCGTAAAAGCGGCATACGCACCTATGTATGTCTGTATAACGATAAAAACACTAAATCGAGTATAATTTCAGCTTACTGACAGAGTGGGATTTCCATCACATATATGCAGCTTCTGCCTGCAACTATCAAATGAGGCCATGGCATTCAGAGATCTATGTATAAGGACCAACAACCTTTGGTACGAAACAAGCGATGCTGATTCCAAAACGGCTGACGACGCAGTGCATCTGGACCCCTTAATTAGAAACGATAAAGCGGAGAAGCCAGATGAGGACAAAGAATATGTCACAGTGGAAATTGAAACTCTGTGTGAACCCGCAAGTCCTTTAAGCCATCATGGCAAACCAGATTCACTTTACAGGAAACTTTCTTTGCGTCGTCACGGGAATCCATCAAATATACGCACAAAACTCGCGAAAGAACAGTCAGAGAAAATAGCTGATGATGGAGAGTTTCATAATGAGCTGTTTGACTTCGACCCCCTCATAAATGAGGATGCAGAGCTTGTCCTTGAGGAGGAAAATCAGGATGAAGGCAAAGTTAAAAGGCCTTTCCCAAGGCGTAAGTCACGATTAGATTCGTGCTCTGTTCCGAAGAAAAGCGTATTGCGTGGTCCCAGGAAATCAAATGGTGAGCTAGTTATGAAACATGAAGGGGATATTGCAAAGAAGCGATATAGAAGAGCCATTGGTGGTTTCTACTGCGACCAATGTGGCAAATGGTTTAAGGATAAAAGCAATCTTAATGTACATTTGACGCGCCACACAGGCGTCAAGCAGTTTGAATGCAAAGAGTGTGGTCGCAAGGAGTTCACTATGCACCTTTTGAGCCTGCACATACGAGTAAAACATAAAGGAGAACTGCCATACACGTGCAAGTACTGTGGACAGCGCTTTGACAACTGCATTAAACGTTTAAGACATGAAAGGTGGGTAACTGCATGGGGTCCAATGAGTGTAAGTGTCAGACCAACCACAAATTGCATTTTCCTCAGGCAACACAAGGAGTGCCCAGATATTCGACCTCACGTCTGTACCGTTTGCGGAAAAGCCTTCCAACTTAAGAGAGCCTTGAGGATGCACGAGGTTGTGCACACGGGGGAACAGCCATTCCAGTAAGTTTAAGTGCAGCTTGTGTATTATATTTGTACATACTTACACGTTACATGTTTCTTCACAGTTGCGAGACCTGTGATGTATACTTCAACCGCAAATCCAGCTTACAAGCCCACAACCGATCGAAGCTGCATATTAAAAAACTTGGTCAGGATCAGACCAAAACCCTGAAAGATTTATTTACGGACGAGGATACGTAACGCAACAAGTAGTTAATAAACTGCCCTTGGTTGGGTTTCGCGCTTAAATAAAATACCGTTTAGATAGACATCGCATCGATATTTTTGAGTTTTTGTTTTGCATATATATTGTATGTATGTATGTATGTATTGTATCGATATAAGAATTGCAGATTTGTTGTTGTTCTTTGAACAGGTGAGCTGCTATAACTGTTGATCTTGCAAAAATCTAAACCGGTGCAGCATTGAGTTTCTTCCACTTCCCCAAGCCGGATACGCTGAAACTTTGGCTATAATTTTGCTGCAATAACGTTAATGTGCGTGCGGATGATATTAACTTTGATTAGGCGTCCTGCACCCCCTGATAGCTAGCGTCAGCGATTTAGAGACATCATTGCATGCGGCTGAAATGGATAAATGTCGAATTTGCTATCGCGACCTGCTGGTTGATGACGACGCCAAAGATCTCTATGAGCAGAGGAACACTGCTCTGTTGTACCACATAGAGGCGATAACCGGAGTCTGGGTACGTATGAAATTCATAGAATAAATCGGCAGTATATATTTAAATTCTTGCAGATAAGGGGACTGCAGGGTGTGCCTCATCACATCTGCCCCCGATGCCAGGAAAACCTGCAGAAAGCGATTGAGTTCCGAGAGAAGTGCATAAGAACTGAATTCGAGCTGACCCAAACCACCAAAGGATTGACCGAGTGTGATTCTCCGAGCAGCGATGAAGAAACTGAGGAAATCGAAACTGAATTGGAGAATGTATTATACGAACAGTCAATGGAGCAAAACGAAGGCTTGTCAGAGTCAGAGCAACTTTCGGATATAGAGTATCCGCTAATAGAAGCTATGCGAAAGGAACTGTGTGGGCCAGCTGGCGACGGTCCGTGCCCCACCAAAACCACAACGTATCCATTCCGTGTGTTGTACACGCCTATCGAACCAAAGATCCAAACGCCAAGGCCAAAACGATCCAAGCTAACCAAAGAGGAAAAGAATCGTAGGCGGCGGGAACAGTTGCGATCCAAGCCCATTAGCTATGTCTGCGAGCAGTGTGGGCACGCTTTCCGTATGGCTGGCCACCTAAAGATGCATATGTTGCGTCACAGCGGCGTCAAGAACTTTGAGTGCCCGAAATGTCCCAGGAAATTCTACAGCTCGTACTTGCGGGACAGTCATCTGCGCGTTCGTCACAACGGAGAGCGTCCGTATCCATGTAATTATTGCAGCGAAAGGTTTGCCTACTGTAATATTCGTCAGAGGCACGAGAGGCAAGTAGTGAAGCGGTGAAAAATGTCAATGAAACCTGTCAATAACCTCTATTAACTCTGTAGGGAGATTCACGGAGCACCTCCTCGCATTTTCATAAGTCGCAGCAGCACTAATCGAAAGGTTCAAGAGGACAATTGTAAGCGACACTCTTGTCATATCTGCACAAAAAGCTATGCCTCGAAGTATTCGCTCCGTTGGCATATGAACTCGCACACCGGGGCCAGGAACCTTAAGTGCAAGTCGTGCGACATGACCTTCCCCGATCCTGTTTCGGTTAGGCGGCACGAGCGGTCCCATCAAAAGAGGCCTTTGCATTGCGATGTCTGTCAGAAGGGCTTTTTCATTCTCAGCAAGCTTAATGAACATAAACTAATACACTCGGGCGATCGTCCATTTAGGCAAGACAGCACATTCCAGTCGTTAATTGAACACTCATTTATCCAATCCAACCTTTTTTAGGTGTGAAATATGCGATTCATATTTTCGATACAAATATAATCTCACATCGCACAGACTCAGTAAGACCCACAAGTCCAATTTGCTAAAGATTCAGGAACAGGAGCCGTGAATATAAACCGCATCTGAAATGAAATGATAAAATAAAAGTAGAGTTGAACACTTTTTATGATTATTTTTTATTTATTTTGTTTGTTTTTTGTTATTAAGTTACTTTCAGCCGAATTGTCACAGCTGAAAGGCCAAATCCTCCCACGTATTAGGATTATTTAAATTTTGGAAAAAACACCGCGGTACTTATCGGTATTTGTTTCACGGATATCGATTCGTCACAATCGTCTTTTCTCACATCACTAGAGCCAACATCCAAAACATAATTTGTGTTTTTATCTCCGAAAATTGGAATTTTGGCAACATTTTAGCGCTATTGGACACGATGAGCGCAAATACAGCGTCTGTAGTGACACTGAAATGCAGAACATGCTTGGGAGAGTTCGAAGAGGGGACAATGAGTGATTTGTTTGGAGCAGACAGGATGGATGTGGATGCAGACGACGCCGGGAGTGAAGATCTCAGTGAAAAATTTCAATTCTGTTGCGGAATAAAGGTTGGCAAATAAGCAAGTACAAATTATCATAATACAATTGTCCATCTACAATTTGTATAGGTTCGCAACTCTCCTCGGCTACCTTCAAAGGTGTGCAGCAAGTGCAGTGAATTCGTTCACATGTGGTTTAGCTTTCGCCAAATGGTCCTTAATTCGCAAGTTTATTTGGAGACATGCTCCTCGGCTGACGAGCAGGTTGAGGATTTCAAACAAGTAAACAGTAGCGAGTTTATGGAACACATGTACCAAAGCCTTCAGGTCAATTGTGGCCTTGAAAATCAGTACCAGGATGACGGCCCCCAGGTAGAATTGGAGGATATAACTGCACAGTATCAGGAGATTCTCGACGGTGTCAACTATGTCACGGATAATGGGGAGCTTGTGGCCGATGAGACAGTCACGGATGCCGACGACCAAGCCAGGGGACTGGCTGGTGAAATTGTGGTTCTAAACGTTCAACCATATGATCAAGATCTAGTGGCGGATGAAGCCATCGTACCCCTCGTCGATGGTCAAATAGTCGAGGACTCTTCCATAGTGAACGAGGATTACTGCGATATTGACGATTTTGATGACAGTAATATAGACTTTCTGTCGCCCACACCATCGCCAGAGGCGAAGCCCAGCACCGCCGAGCCCAAACGCCGGCCAGGCAGGCCCCGCAAGCCAGACGATTTTGATGACAGTAATATAGACTTTCTGTCGCCCGAGGCGAAGCCCAGCACCGCCGAGCCCAAACGCCGGCCAGGCAGGCCCCGCAAGCCAGACAATGAACTGAAATGTATGCGCAAGATAAAAAATTCTGAGGAACCCAAACAAGAGTTTATACAAACGCCCGCGAAATTCATGTGCAGCCTGTGCGGCAACGTGTACCATAAGAAGTCCGTCTTTACCTCACACATGATGGCTCATGCCGACTACAAGCCCCACCAGTGCGAGTAAGCAAAGAAAGCTCTGTTTTACCATGTCATCTTCTTAACCATGTTTCTTTGTAGAATATGTGACAAATCGTTTCGCCAAATGGGAGAGCTACGGGCCCACATTCGTCGCCACACGGGCGAACGCCCGTACAAGTGCACGTATTGCGAGCGTCACTTTTACGACCGCAGCGAAAGGGTGCGCCATGAACGAGTCCATACCAACACCCGCCCTTATGAGTGCAAGGAGTGCGGCAAAACCTTTACGCACACAGCCATCCTCAAGAACCACAGTCTCGTGCATTCCGGAGAAAAGAACTACAAGTAACAGAGCACCGCACCGCACAGCAGTAAAGGGCGTCTTTTAGTCTAATGCAAAATATGGTTTTCTCTGATTCTAGTTGCGCCGTGTGCTCCAAGTCATTTACCCTGATGCACCAGTTGAAGGCGCATCAACAGACGATAATCCACAGAAACATGGAGGAGCAGGCAATGGCTAATTCCACGGACTACACATAGTTTAGGCTCTAGGATAGTTTTCTTTTTTAAGATAGATTACGGCAATATAAGCTAGACTTATAGGATAAACTTTGGCTTGGTTTGGTTTGTTTTTTTTGTATTCGATTTGTATTTTCTGGCCATGACGAGGGATCACGATCGTCTACTTCCCATCTTCATATGTGCGTGAGTCTTTAGGTGAGCTTTTAACTGGTGCGGCAAGCGGAAGTTTTTGTTGCATTTTAAACACGCGTGGGCCTTTTTCTCCGAGTGCGTTAGAATGTGTGCCTTTCGGGTGGAGGATAGTGAAAAGGTTTTCTCGCAAAGGTGGCAGGCATATGGTCGCTCATTCGTGTGCATCCTGAAAGGGTAAAAACCACATAAATGTTAATCATTTCCGTGGAACGCAGGCCGCATCCTACTACCGTTCGTGCTTGCGATGTGTGCTGCGATCGGCAAAGCATCGCGAGCAATGTTCACATTTGTATGGCTTCTCCCCCGTGTGTGTTCTGATGTGTGTGTTCAGGTTACAGCTGGCGCTGAAGCGTTTGAAACAAACTCTAAAAGATATTTTTGATTATTTTGGCTGCGCGTAAAATATTCATCTGGAGAATACTTACTCGCATTCGTAGGATCGCTGGTTTAGGTGCGTGCGTATGTGGTCAGCAAGTTTTGACGAGCTGCTGTAGGTGTTGCTGCAGACAATGCACCTGTGTCTTTCTGGAACACAGGCTACAGCGAGATCTATTTTATATTCGATTGAAGGTTCCGGCTTTATTGCGGAATTATCCTGTGCACCGTCGTTTTCTAAGAGAAAATCTTCATATGAGCCAACGTTTATACATAATGCTACGTCCCCATTAGCCTGGTCGTCGCTGTCTGTGGAGGTCAAATAGCCCGCCTTTTCTTCAGTAGACTCGTTCATATTTGCAGTAGGTGCCAGCTGCACTGTGGGTGAATCTTCTGATGATTCCACGAGGGTTTCTGTTGTGTCGCCCACACTACCTTCGTCAGCTATAATACTGTCTCCGGAATATGCAATTCGATGATCCTTGTCCTGTCTTTCTAATATTTTTTGTTTCCTCGCACGTTTTCGATCTCCAACGACGGGCTCTTTACTTGTGGGTATTTTAAACACCGACGACATTGAGGGCATTGCCTGTCGCACGAGACTCTTAAGCTGCTCATCGGCCTGCTTGCACGCAGTGACAAATTTGTGCACTTCCTGCAACATTTTAATGCAAGCCGCGCATATTTTATCAGGCAAGCCGTCGTCCAGAACCACCTTAAAATACACAGGACCGAAAGCATAATAAATGTCACCAATTTTAGCGTCGCGTACCTACATTGAGCCCCGCATACTCGTTCAAATACTTGGGGGCCTCAGAATCGAAGAGCGGCTGCAGATTTGTCATTTCCTCGCTTTTACAAGTTCTACACATTTTCCACTTGATGCTGATCTCCATTATTTGTTATTTCTTTAGTGCCTTTCGCTGCTTTTGTCGATTCAAATATGCTAGTCCAGGTTCTTTACTTTAGTGTGGCTGTATGACGACGTACTTAACCCATTGAGGGCTACTGGGTATTTTTATACCTCCGAAAATTGTGCACCGCGTAATCATTTTAGACAGCTCCGGATGTACCTTATGGAATAGAAAAGATATGCTTACACACTTGGCATGACTAACATTTGTTATAAAAATAATCATAATGATTATCAAGAAAATTGTAAAATGTTCACACAAAGTCCCGTTGGGGACATGTAAGTACCCATGCTACATATGTACATATAATCACTTAATGGGCCCTTGATGGGTTAAGAATCCCGAGCTGCTTTTTAGGGAGTGTGCCCATATAAGCAAAATACCAAGAAAGCAGTGAAAAGGTGGAAGACTAGACGCTTGTTTATTTTTTATTGCAAAACACTTGGAAGTCAAGTCTTTAAATATGCCAGAGTACATGCTTTGTAGGATCTGTTTAACAGAAGATTTAAGTTTAGATGGAATGACGACACTATTCGACGAGCAGAATGTCGAGTGTCCAGAGCTCGTGCGCAAAATTGAAGAAGTCGGCAGCATCAAGGTACGTGTGTGGGCTGGACGAAAGACCCCAATTTGAGGGTAACGTAACGAATTTCTACATATTTGCAGCTAGCCCCACTACAGGACATGACAAGCATGCTATGCTTTAGTTGCGTGGAGCGCCTTACAATTTCGCATAAATTCCGCGAGCTGATCCAGGCGAGCGAGCGAGCCTTTTCCAACAATATTGTCAAGGTATGTTTTGTACACTTGCAATGCCGAGTCACACTGATTCTTTGGTTTCTGATTCAAGTCGGAGATGAAATCCGAACCTACAGACGATTCCACGAGCATAGAAGAGCATCACATTGAATATGTCTACGAGGCAGCCAGCGAGTTTATTGATGCCGATGGAGATATTGAACTAGACACAATGCTGGAAGAACGTTTGGAGGATGGAATTGCAGAAGCTGAGGCCCCATATGACGACGACGTAAATGTGGTCGAGGAGCTCAATGAAAATGACCTGCTGATAGAAAACACCAGCGATAGTGACTACGATCCCAGTGAACGTCTCCGCAAGCCCAAGATCCGGAAAACACGCCTCGCCAAACGCGGTCGTGGACGACCACGAAACTCTACACCAGAAAGTGTCAGCACACCAGTGTGCAAGTCCAGTGAAGAGCCCACAAATATCATGTGCGAAATATGTGGCAACATCTACTCCAAAAGAGCAGCCCTCAACATTCACATGCGCCGTCACCTGGCGGAGAAGCCTTTTGAATGCGAGTGCGTATAAAAACACAAATCAAATCGAATTCATTGTATGATTTATTGACAATTTCCCCCAGAATCTGCAGTAAAACGTTTGCGGGTCCCTCTGAGCTTAATCGCCATATACGGGTGCACACGGGCGAGAAGCCATTTAGATGTAAATACTGCTCCCGCATGTTTGCGGATCGAAGCTCCAACATACGGCATGAAAGGTAAGAGGATGCCAATGGCAGCCTAATTGCCGGCTGACCCTTGCTTATCTTGCAGGACTCATACCAATGAACGGCCCTTTGCCTGCGGAACTTGTGGCAAGTCCTTCTCTTATTCGAATGTGCTAAAGAACCATATGCTGACACACACGGGGGAAAAGCCGTTCCTGTATGTACTTCCAAAATAGCGATAATATATTTATTTGTTTGAAAGCAACGAAATTTTCCATTTCTTTTCAGGTGTCAGCCCTGCAACAAAACATTTTCCCGTAAGCACCAGCTAGAGCAACACATCGGCACGATGACCCACCAGCAAACTATGAGAGCGCTCGAGACAAACGAGGTTATGCGGGCTTCGGAAATATACTAGTTCGTTAAAGCTTCAATTAACATATATGATCAATGTAAATAAATGTTTAATTATATATATAACAACACATTACACATATGTACTTCTTATAAATCCATCACCTGAACTGGTCTACACCTCATCAAGTTTAGTAATTTTCGTTGGTATTACGTTCAAATATAAACCGTAAAACCGCTATATCTTTCCCGCCAACTTGCCGATTTTGATCAAATAATTTTGATTTTATAGATTGACTAGCAGACTCGCGCGATTCGCTGCTTACTAAATGAATTTAGTTAAATGTCGTCTCGACATTTTAACTTTTAAAACCATACAGGTTTATTTAAAAACCGCACTTTTCAAAAGCAACAAGTATACAAAAACGATTTTTCACACAAAAAGATAAAAAAAAATACTATCATTAAATGTTCCGTTCTACAGAATAACACAAAATTAAATAAAATAAAATGTTTCATTCTACACAATGACACAAAATGAAATGAAATAGACGTTCAAACACAATGTGTGTTTGGCTCAAATTTGCGATTTTTTTACTAATTTTTAACTTTAGAGGGACCTATTTATACAAAAGTTACAAATTTTTTTTAGAAATACCTTGCCACATTTGTACTCTAGCTATAATTTAAAAAAAAACCGCATGCAATTTGGTGCACGCGTTGCGCCAATAGCCTCTTTCACACACATTTTTTTCTACAAATGTATAGTATAGATTAATGGTTAATAAAACAATGAATCTTGCGCTCTCTAGGACACCTATTTTTTTCTTTAATTCAGAAACAAAAAATCTTTTTCAATTTAGCTCAAGGGCAATTTTTTAATGATTCTACTTTTTGGGCTACATATAATAAGTGATATTAAAACAATTTCTGAACCTATTCACTGTATTGTTTATATTGTATAGGAACTGTTATAAAATAAAACAAAAATTAAAATTAGTTTTGCTACATGGTATCTACACATTTTGCTAAACGGCTACTATTTATCTATGTAGTTATGGTCAAAGTCGATAACGATAACTGCATGCGCATGCGCATTGTTTATAAACAAGAAATTCCCTTAGTGTGCCGTGCCAGTTCATAAAATAATGAAATAATTCTATTCAATTTTAAAATAGAGAAATGCCGCTGCAATGTCGATGTTGTGCAAGTGCAATAAATAGCACAACCACCAATATATTCCAGATGGAGAACTTTGAATTGTTGGAGGTTCTCCAAGCGGTGAGTGGACTCCCTGTAAGTTCGATCCATCAAGTACAAAAAAAATGATTTTTCCTAATCCCGTTGCACTTTTTAGTTCGTGAACGACCCAGAGCTTCCCAACTGCATATGCGTTTATTGTTTAAACGACTTAAATCTGACAATCGCGTTTCGGGATCGCATTCGAACCCAAGCGATCTTGCTGCAACAGCAAATTCGCAGCAAGTCTCCGTCAAAAATTTACATACCAGACAGCGACGAGGAGAATGAAGAAGAAGTAGCCGTTCATGTTGTGGCTAATGAACAAGACATGGCCATGGATGATGAAAACAAAGACTTGTCTTGTAAATTACCAGACTTCCATGAGGATGCTGACCCCCTGGCCATGTGTCTGCAAGTAGAGCTGGACGAAAACGAGGAGCTAGATATTGGCGAGGGTAATGAACAAGAAATACCTGATAGTACAGCACAAGTACAGGACGATGACGCTCTGATTACCAATCTCAAAAAAGAGTTGGCGGGAAAAACAGATCTCACCGAAACTGATGCTAGTGAGGAACTCCCTGCGGAACTCCCGAACAGAGAGCGACGCAGCTTGCCGGAGTTCCCGTGCGTATGATACAAAAATTTGATATGTATATCCTCAATTATATTCTATGATCCTTTAGATCATCTAGAGTGTGCGGCACAGCGGAAAGCCATTTGAGAAGGTACGCGGGCGACAGATCATTCAAGTGTAAGGCCTGTTCGCAACAATTTTCATCTCCTAGTCTCAGAAACCGTCATGAAAGGTGAGAGAGATCAAGGGGTTGGCAGGGTCATTCCATTATCGATTCGATCTATTACTTCCTTTAGAATTAGTTGCCAAACGATTAAGGCAGCGCAGACGGCTGAGAAACGATTCCAGTGTAAGCACTGTTCTCTAAACTTTTCGAATTCAGGCAACAGAAAGCGTCATGAAAGGTGAGAGATATCAACGTGGATCTGAATGTTTTTTATTCCATGATCGATCCTTAATTTCCTGTAGAGTTTATCACCCAGAGACCTTGGAAACGGACAAGGTCGAGAGCGCATTCGAGTCTAAGCAGCAATTTTCCTGCGAGATTTGTGGCATGGCGTTCCGCTTTAAGTACTGCTTGAATTTCCATTTGAAGTGCCATAATAAAATGGTGGAAAAGATCTTCCAGTAGGTGCATTTGAATCCCGCAATGGGGATCTGAAATTGAATGCCTTTTAATATTTCAGATGTGAGCCTTGCCAGAAAACATTCTCGCTTTATCACCAACTGGAGAGACATCTCGCCACGATTAGCCACCAGCAAGCTGTGAAAGGACCCAAAAATATACGAAAGAAGAGATATACTACGCGTATATTATGCTAAATCAACTCAACGACTCCGATAGACTACCAGCAACCTGTTAAACCGCTTAATACTATACGAAATAAGAGATACCGCGTATTTGATACTACATATATATTAATAAATATACATAAATCCAACTAAATGCATAGACACATAAATTATCAATAAAAAATGTGAATAAAGATTCAAATGATCTTTAAGAAATGCTCGTGATTGAAGGGTTATTTTTCTGCACGACTGTCTGAGACGCCTCCAGAACCTTTTCCAAGTGAGTGGTGGTGGCCATATGATTTTGCAAGTGAGCTATGCGTAAGAAGCGCTTGTTGCAAACGCCACAGCTGAAAATAAAATAATAAAGGAATAATAAAGTGATTTGTGTCTTGATCTTTGACTACAATGCATACTGGTGTTTGCGCTCGTCTGCTGATGCGTGTGTTAAGATGTGCTTCTTTAGGCAGCCAGAGCTGACAAAACTCTTGCCACACGTTTTACACTCGAAACGCTTTTCATTCCGGTGGCGTCTGTGGTGCTCTTCGCGAGAGCTCGCATCGGAAAATCGACGAGAACAGTAGTTACAGACGAAGGGCTTCTCTCCCGTGTGGCGGCGGTTGTGTCGTACCAGTTCCTTGCGAGTAGCGAAACGTTTTCCGCACTCACTAATGAATGTAAAAGCCGATTAGCAGATGATATATAAAGTATTTACTCGCAAGAATATGGTTTTACCTGAACTGACACTCGAAATTCTTGACACCTGTATGCCGCAGTTTGTGTTCTTGAAAGTTGCTCCAGCTGTTTATGGACTTTCCACAGTCGTCACATATATAGGGCCCTGCACTTCTGCTGCGCTTTGTGTTCGGTTGCGTGCATTTTTCTGATTCATATTCCAAAGCATAATCATCAGATATCTCCTCATCGGTGTTCAGCTCATTAGACTCTATTTCAGAGTCGGTATCCTCCTCATCCTTGGATTCGGAATTGACTTTTTCCAGATTACGCTTCTCTGAGATGATGCAGCGCTGCCGGAACTTTATGGCGCAGTCCAAGTCTATAACGCACTTGTCGCACATATGGCTGGAGAGTCCTGCTTTTTCATTTAGCTGCAAAATTAATTTAATCATGTAAATACAATCTACTATATTTTGTGTATAACATTACCCCGACCCCGGTAATGGATAGAATTTGGCGGATCAAGTGACCGTTCTTTGGGCAAAACAGGAATATCCCAGGTACATCATTACTACCGCAAATTCGACATATTTTATTCCGCATTTTCAGAAAATTATTTTAATTGGTTTTGTTTACTTCGTTTCGTGCACAGTTTTGCAGTGCAGAAATATCGTTATCGATACACTACGCCGATTACAAACAGCTGTAATAATATGCAGTATTTGGTTTGTTATTGTTCATATTTTACGTGATTTACAAGACTTAAAATGACGCTCCAATGCCGGGTATGCGGGGGCGTCATCTACAATGCGAATGCCAAAAATCTATTCCAGAAGGACAACTCTAAGCTGTTACTGAACATCGAATTGGTGTCCGGGATTATGGTGAGTATCCGTCCAGCCATCAGGAAACCCAATCCTAATCCGCTTCCCATTCCAATTTGTAGCTTATGAATGATCCGGAGCTTCCAAAATGCATATGCGCGTGTTGTTTACACGACTTAAATCAGGCAATCGTGTTCAGAAACCTCTGCATCGAGACTCAGGAGAACTTCCTGCAGAATCGCAGGTCCCCTTCGGAGTTGGCGACGGACTATGATGAGGACACGGAAATAAAGCATGAGATTGAAATGGATAATGAGCTTGCCATGTCGTCTGGTGATATAGAAGATTCTTTTGAACATATGGATGACCTGGTCGAGGAGTTCCCAGATGATGATTTCGACGATCCACCAGACAAAAATATCGATGAGGCGGACGACGACACTGCCCAGGATGCAGACACTCTGATTACGAGTCTGAAGAAAGAGCTGGACGGCATTTATGATACCAGTGATGACGAAAACGAGCTCAACGAATTGATAGAATTCTCCGACAACAACTCAAACGGCAGATCCTCTCCAGCCAGCTTGGCTTCCAACAATGTCTCACCTTTGCCGGTTGCCAAAAAAAATAAAAGAGGACGAGCAAAGAATGTTACAACTGCAACGCCAGCTACCAAAGCCAAGAAACAATATACGACTTGGAAAAATTTGACAGAGGAGCAGATAATCGAAAGAAAGCGTCAACAGCGTCGCCGGGATTGTGTCTGTGAGCTGTGCGGCAGGCACTTCACAGATCAGAGCAACTTCAAATTGCACATGCTGAGGCATACGGGCATAAAGAAGTTTGCTTGCCAAGATTGTGGGAAAAAGTACTACACAGATCATTTGCTGTCGCTCCACCAAAGGATCGTTCACCAAGGCGAAAAGCCCTATGCCTGTAAATATTGCGGCAAAACCTTTCACAACAGCACAACCCGCGTAATACACGAGCGGTGAGTAAAACCAAACATCTCGTTTTTGCTCTGATTCTAGCCAATATTAATCTATTTATCCTCCGCCCAGAATTCACACAAATGCCCGACCGTATGCCTGTAACCATTGCAGTAAAAGTTTCAGCTCGGCTTCTGGTCGCAAGCGGCACGAATTAATACACACTGGCGAGAGGGCGTTTTTGTGAGTAAAACAAAACAAATGATTGTTTCGGCAAGCCCCTTGATTGATTTATATTATATTTACAGTTGCGCCACCTGCGATCAAACATTCCAGCGCAATACACACTTAAAGGCTCATCTTCAGTCCAAGATGCATGCCATAAGAGAAAAACAAAAGGAGCTCGATTGAACCATTAAAACCAGGGATAAAAAATAAGAGTTATGAGTTTAAGAAAATATTAAAAAAGTGTCCTATGTGTATGAAACAAATAAAGCCACCCTTTTTCTTCAAGAGGATAACAAGATAAACTTTTATTACAAATTAAAGAAAATAAAATATTTTATTAATCCTGTTTTTAATTTTTACCATACAAATTACAAATAAATGTTGATTATGATTTTGATAATTTTTATTATGCATACAAATTATAACCTACGATCCCTGATTAAAACCATTAAAAAAATTGTATATATTTCTGTCAACCAAACAGTTCAACCAGTCAAATCAAGGATATTGGTCACCATTGCAGTTTCATTTTTTGGATCAAGCCCTGTATAAATACATCTTTAAATCTGGCGGGCTAATGATCAAAACATATCGATAGGTATTAAATGCGAAATAGCAACTCTGTCCCACCAGGGTGACCGTTTACAGTATATATATGGTCACACTGCTCAGGGTGGCGTGCCTGCATTTCACCAGGTGCGTGTGCGTTCGATTTTCAACTTTTTGATCTTTGCTGCTGACGTGATTTCTATAGTTTTTATAGGGTGGCGAAATCTGTAACACATTAAAAATTGACAGACAGTTATTACTGCAACACACCTGATTGGATATATCGCCAGAAACCGGAACGGCCTGAACCAAAATGAACCATCAGACCCGCCTAAGCTTGAGCATCATGTCACCGCATCACAGCAGTCCCATTGCTGACTCTACTAGAATTGATGGGAGTCCAGTGTAAGGACTGAAAAATCGCAGACCAGACGTATCTGATGTGCTATTAAACTCCTTTGATTTGTTTTTTGTAGAGCTCATCGCCATTCGCCGGCGAATCTCTTGCACAGAACTCTGAGTCTCGAACGGAGCCGAAGTACAACTAATGGCAGGCCGGGGAACCGCACCGCATCATCGACATCAACCATATCACGACAGAAACTGAACCTCAGTCAGCTGGATCCCAAGTATGAAAAACGCCTCGACAATTATCACTTCCTTCCCCAATGCAAATTGTACGCTTGTAGAACTTTTGCGGATGTGCACAGCAGTGGACTGGCCTCGCGGATAGTCGCTTACCATCAGGACAGCACCGTGGGAGCGCGTCGTGGTCTCGAGCGCAGCATGTCTGTGAACAATCTGCACAATTCACTGAAGCAGTCAAGAAGGACCCCGTCGTCCCCACTGCCGTACAGACCATCGCCACCGTCACTGTCCATGACTCGAATCGCGCCGCCCGAGCGCAGTTTCTACTGCGGCAGCACGCTGCCCGGCCTGTTGCGTTCCAATTCGGTGGTGGGTCTCCACAAAGTGGCCACTAGTGAACACGAACAGCTCTCGCGGGAAAATCGCCCCATCCTGCATCCGCATCCGCCGCAGCACGAAAGTGAGCCCACCAGGAGTGTTCTAGAAGAGCTCAAAGAGATCTCCCGGAAGCGTATCAACAGTGGGGTAAGTTTGTCCGTGCTGGGATCTGGTGGCAAGTGCTCAGGCTTCTATTATGTTCAGGACACACAAAAGCAGCACGAATTTCTCAAGCGGAGCTGCCATCGCATTGGCGACTTTGTGGACCATCATCATCCGACTCCCGCGACGACCTTCAAAAGGCAACGTGAGCTGAGTGTGGCAGTTCCACTGAGACACCATCATGCGGCGACAACCATGCCTTCGCAGTCGCCGCCACCACAGGCACAGCATCACCAGCAAGCCACCGAAGCCATTTCACCGGAGCAGCTAGCCAAGCGTCGCAACTGTAGCTACAACAATGACATTGCCTCCTCGTTGAGCTCCAGCCGGCGGCACGTAACCAAGCGCAAGCTGTACGACATGAGGGAAAGCATGCGCCAGACGAGTATGGATGGCGAAGCCAACGGCAGCTCGCCCGAGAACTCCCCCAGCGCACCAGTGTCCAAGATGCAGCGCAAGATAGAAGCAGAACCCATATCCAAGGCACACAGTGTGCCTTCTGTAGCAGTGCCAGCAGTGCCGCCAACACGCACCATCTCCGCACCGGCCATAGGGCAGCAGCACCAGACCAATACAGAACTCAGGAGCACAGGAGCGGTGGATCTGCCATTGGCAGCCTCCAAGCCGAAACTCACGCTATTCAATGCCAAGCAGACACAGCAGCAGCTGCAAAAGCAGACAAAACACCATGATCTCGAGAGTCCCGACGTGGATGCTGGCGAGTACGCGGGCATAAACTTTGTGAAGCCCAAGCAGCAGAACTCGATGAGTGGCGTGAAGAATCCCAGCGTCGAGCGCACCCACAAAACGAAACTGGCCATCATGCTGAGTGGCCTGCGCGGCGAGATCTACCAGGGAGAAGAAGAGCCAGATGAAATGGACGCCCCCGTCAGTCCCAAGACACCCATCAAACCGATTGCTCCAACGACATCCACAGCGGCAGCCCCTACCGCAACGACCAGCATCAGCGTCTCGACAATAACCAAGACCACGACAGCGTCCAGCAGTGACAAGCCAACTATATTGAGTGACACGGTGATCGTACCAGCTCCAGGAGTAGCAACAAACACAGCCACAACCACGATGACAAAGGGTTTGCAGCCGAAGCTTCTCTTTGGCCAAGCCCCCACTCCAACTCCAACCCCAGCGACAGCAGCAACGCCAGCACCCAACGAGCCACCAAAAGAAACCGCAGCTGCGCCAGTCAGCACCGCCCCAACAACATCAAGCTCATCTGCAGCTCCACCAGTACTGACATTCGGAAGTCCAAAATCCACTTCCACTGCCACTGCCACGGCTATTGGTGCCCCTTCGAAAACAACGTCACTATTTGCCCCCACAAGCACAGCTCCAGCGCCCGTATTGTCATTTGGCAAAGCGCCGGCAGTAGACACAGATAGCAATCCAATAAACAAAATGAACGGAATACCAACCACAACAAATACAGCGGCGCCTGCAGCTGCCCCAGCACCTGCACCAGCACCAGCAGCGACTACTAGCCCACCAACAATGACCTTCGGTAGCACCGCCAGCACCAACGCGACAAGCACAACCGCGTTTATGTTTGGCAAATCAGAGGAGTCCAGCGCAGGAGCAGCAGCAGCCAAGCCTCCCGTCTTTAGTTTTGGTGGAGGTCCAGCAACCGCACCAACAGCCACAGCAACACCAACTCCTTCAGTAACAGCAACATCTTTGTTTGGAAATCCACAGCCACAGAACAACAGCTTTGGCAGCGCATTTAAGCAGCCCGAAGCGGTTAAAGCCGCCACAACAGTTCCAGAGCCAGCCAAGCCATCACCCATAATCGGCATTAAGCCGAACTTTGGCGGCGGCAACAGTTTTGGCAGCGTTTTCAAGCCGCCTGCAGCAGCAGCCGCAGCTACACCCACAACCACAGCAGCCACAGCTGCGCCATTCAGTTTCACGGGACCAACAAACACAGCGGCTGCGGCAACACCAAATCTCTTTACCTTTGGCAGTGCTGCAGCCGCAAAGCCAGCGGAACCGGCACCAGCACCAACACCAGCGCCCACCTCAGGGAACATCTTTGGGCAGAGTGCAACCACAGCTGCAACTGCCACTACACCGGCGCTGTTTTCCTTTGGAGGCGCTGCAGCAGCAGCAACAACAGCCCCAAACACCATCAAGGAACAAAAGCCAGCATTTGCATTCGGAGGCGCGACCACCAGCGCGACAACAGCTGTGCAATCCAATGGCAGCAACGGCAGCGGCAACAACAATTTGTTCAACTTCGGTGCAGGCAATACGAGTGGTGCGCCTCCAGCCTTTGGCGGCGCCGCCTCGACCAATGCTCCATCGACTAGTGCCTTCAGCTTCAATGTAGCTCAGAAGCCCACCTCACAGATAGGCAATAATGCAGCTCCGGGAGCTCCAACAGCCACAAAACCATTTGCATTTGGTGGCACACAGCAACAGGTGGCTGGAGTCACCGCCTCCCCCGCTGGTTCAGCTGCATCGCCGGGAGGATTCTCCTTTGCGGCCGCTGCCAAGAAGAACGAGGCAGCAGCCAGTGGAGCCAGTATTTTTGGAACACCAACAAACAACGCCGGCACGGCCCTCAAGACGGGCTTCAGTTTCGGTGGCAGCAGCAACAATCAGGGTGCGGCAACCTCAACCGCCGTAGGAGGGCAGCAGCAGCCAACCCCGGGCCAGCCGGGAGCATTCTCCTTTGCCGCTGTCGCCAAGAAGGACACTAGTGCCGCCAGCATCTTTGGCCAGCCTTCCGCCGCCGTCACCCCCAGTGCATCCATCAAGCCGAGCTTCAGTTTTGGTGGCAGCACCAGCACAGGCAACAACACTCAAACTGCACCAGCAGCAATTACTGCGGCGCCAAGCTTTGGCGGATTTGGGGCACCTGCCGTCACCGCTAGCAAACCCTTTACATTTGGTGGCACCACAACCGCAGCGCCCAACGCAGCTCCTGGCATGGGCGGCAACCTGTTCGCCAATGCGGTGAGTGCCGTCCAGAATCAGGCCAAGCCGGGAGGCTTCTCGTTTGGCGGAACAGCAGCCAAGACCAACACGCCGGCACCACCAGGCAACGCTCCATTCTCGTTCGGCGGAGCGGCAGCTGGCGGCATGGCCACTCCGCCCAGCAGCCAGACCGTGAACACGGCCAAGCCGTTCAGCTTTGGCAGCGGTGTCAGTGCTTTCGGAAGCCCCAGTCCGTCGCCGGTTCAGGCTGCAGCAGCCACCAATCCAGGAGGAGGAGCGGCCTTCAGTTTCGGTAGCCCCGCCACACCATCGGCCAGTGTGGCTCCCGGCATGTCTCAGCAAATCAATGCTGGCAACATGTTTGCCCTGCCGCCGAGCACTTCGGACCAACGCCCCATACGACGCGCCACTAGGCGGCTGCAGAAGTAGAATCCCTAATTTTTGATGTATATTTAATTAAAGTTGATGTTTATTTAGTTCAATTGATGGATGCAAAAAAAAACAAAAAAAAAACAACAAATAGCTCCCAACAATGATCATTCTTCCCACTCACTGAACACTCAATCCATTCCATGGTTGATAGTGGCATATCCGAAACGAAGGCAGGTGATGGATACGGCTTCCAAATCCGGTAGGGTAGGGATGGGGCATACTTGATGTAGAAGGAATCGCTCAGATACGGTGCTCGGGAACATTAAAAATACAATTATTATAGGACTACTCATAGGACACCGCTGCACACAGAGACAGAACAGATACGGACAAGGTCACAGCGGAGGTTGCGGATGCTTGCGCTGATCATCATTTCCACTCCAAATATAGAACCCTATCATATTATCGATTTATTATTAATTTATTAAACACTAGCAAATTCGCGCGCTTCGCCGCCTGCTAAATGAATTTAATTAATATAATTAAAACCATAAGGGTTTATTTAAAACGCACACATCTTCGAAAGCAACAGTTGCGGCGATAGTCTATTTCATACACATATTTTCTAAAAATGTATAGTATAGATAAAAAGTTTCTACTAGAAACCTAGCTCTGACTCCACGAATATTTCTAAAACTAAAATCGGTATGTAGGAAAAGGGTAAATCTGGAAAAGAACACGAATAGCTCGAAGGAAGTGCACTTACGTTTATCCCCACCGATGCAGCTGCATCTACCACTCTAGCGATTTGCTTTTCAGATCGCGGCAGCGATCTCCGCGAACTTGATGGAAGTATCCATTTTTTGGCGGTGAGGTAAAAAGGGAATGACGATGTCCAGTCGAGATCCTTTTAGATCCTGATAGTGCTAATGTTGTCGAATTCTGATGTTGGCTCCTGTTGGGCCCTAGTGCTGTTAACGTTGTCTGATTGGGAACTTCGCTGCCTTACCTCGCCATTGTGCCAGGACTCGCTTTTTCGAACCCCATTCGGTGCCTAGTGAAATCCTTCGCAGGTTAACCCTTTTCCGCCCACATACTTTAAGGCCTTTTTGGCCGACAAGCCACACTACATGGTATTTTTTACTTTTATTAAAAGTTTCAGAACTGCTGCTCTGGCGGCTGCCTTTTTTCCATTAAATCACCTTCTCGTCGTGTCGTGTCGTCGTGTGTTTAGGTGCAATTTGTGTGTGTGTGTGTGGTGTGTTGGTGTGTTGGTGTGGCTTAAAGAGAACGAACTCGCGTCGCGCTTCACATTGATTGATTGATTGATTGTTTTATGTTTGATGTGTTTAAAAAAATAATAACTTTAAAATTAATTAATTATTAATGTGTGTGTCATGTGGACGTGTGTGTTTGTTTGTTGGTGTGTGTATAAAATATAGTATAAATGTAAGTGTTAAAGCAAAGTGTGGGCTAATCGGGGGGAGGGGGGGAAGAGGAAATTACAATGCAAATACAAAATGTACAAGAATGCGCCGTAAACGTAAACATAAATATAAACATTACGTACGTGTTAAGTAAATTACGTGGTATATTTAAAAAATAAATTACAATTGTTTTCCTTTGCCTTTCCGCTAGCTGCATCGCGTTCTAGAAGTACAGAGAAGGAGAGATTCCTTGGACATGGACCGAACAAATTAAGGAATTTAATTTGCGCGCGCTTGCGATAATTGATATTTGTATTTGTATTTGTATATCGATAATTAATTAATAATTAATCGGTATATGCTAAATACATATAGTTTATGTACGATTAAGTGTTTTCGTATTGGTATTATGTGTTTGTGTATGTGTTCTTGTATTAATCTTTAATGCATATTTTCACAAGTGTTTTTTTTTTTTTTTTGTTTTAATCCTTTTCCATTGCATAATTTTTGTTGGTTTTTCCTTTTCCATTTTTTTTATATTTTCCATACAAATAAATGTAACTAAATTTAACTAACTTTCTGCTTGCTCCGCTCCGTTCCGCTCCGCTCTCCAACAAACTTGTTGGACAAGTTCTCGCTCATCTTTTGTGCTACAAACAGAAATGGTCAACAGAAAAGAAGTGGCCTAAAGAACTAGTCGTAGAATAAAACTTAGGAGGGGGGACGAAACATTCTATAAACAATTGGCTTAGACATGCGCCCACTCCTCAGCCGTGTGGGTGGGGCAGGGGGCGCTCATATGTATGCGTATTCTATAACATAAATGATACGATTTGATTCACGAATATTCCGAGAAGAGAAGAAACGCCGATCCGAAGAGGGTACACATATAACATATAATAATGTAATTAATGTTGCAATTAAAGGTAGTAGTAGTAGTAGTACGAGTTCGAGTATCCTCCTCTGCCTCTGCCTCTCCCTCTCTGATCTTCTGTTGGTTAAGTTATGATTCAAATTGATTTAGATACTCGCGCGTACAGCGTCGTATTGTATATGTCGGAAGCTATGGGGACTGTGGCTGTGGCTGTGGCCGGGGGAGTCACTTTTGGATGATTGATTGTGTTTGGGTTGTGTTCTCCTTCGCTCGCTTAGGCCTACGTTTACGCTTACAAAACTTACTCCATAAATTATATATGTAAATAAATTTTGTGGTAAATTAGTTGTTAAATATATGTATATATATATTCCATGTGTGTATATAATCGTACGAAAAATTGTTGCGTTCAGTGTCATGTCCAGTGTCCATTGTCCAGCTTCCACTGAAGTCTGGCTCGAAGGGTAAGGGCTCAAGAAGGGGCAACCCTTCTGGGGGCGGCACCCTTCCTTTTTTGTTTTAGTGCTGCTTGAAGTTCGCTTTGGATCCTTTGGGATCTCCTCACGCTGTGGCATTGTTCAGCAGCTGCAGCTTCACTTTCAGCTCCGCGAATGTGGGTCGCTTGGCCGGATTCAGATCCCATGCCTGGCGCATCATTTCATAGATTTCCGGTGGACAGCCCTCGGGCGCCTCCATTTTGTAGCCAACTTCTACGTGCTTAACCACATCGGCCAGGGGCTGGAGATCGAAACAAAAGACACAGAAACAGATACAGAATGAGCTTTAAAGATCCGTGAATTTGTACATACAATTCTGGGATAAGGCACACGGCCAAAGGAGTAGATTTCCCACAGGAGTATGCCAAAGCTCCACATGTCCGATTTGTTGGAGAAGCGCTAAAGAGAAAGACAATGGTTACAATGGTTAGACAGAGCAACAGACAAAGGGCTACTGTTAGGCTACTTACCCCATTCTTGAGCGCCTCGGGTGCTGTCCATTTGATGGGCAGCTTGCCAACATCGAGATTATAGCATTCCTCGCGTGCCAAACCGAAATCGGATACCTTGGCCACACAGTCCTCGGATATGAGGACATTGCGCGCAGCCAGATCGCGATGCACAACCTTTTTGGCTTCCAGATACTCCATGCCAGAGGCAGTGTCGCTGTAAATGGGGGGACAATGCTTTAGGGGACTCCTGATCAGAGGCTCAGAGGTAAAATGCTTACAAGGCAAATATGATTTGATCCTTTTTGGTTATGTGCTGTCGTCCGCGCGAACGTAGGTAATCAACCAGTGATCCCTTGCTCATGTATTCCGTAACCAGATACAGATGCTTGCTGGTGAACACCAGGCCAATGAACTTGACCAGGTTATCGTGCTCCAGAGTGCTGCCAAGATACAGAAAGGATACAGAATAAGTTCATGCAACAGAAGGGAGTATTTATAGCCTACGTCATGACGGATGCCTCGGCCAGAAACTTTTGCACGGCGCCCTCGTCTTTGAGCATCTTGACGGCCACCTTCTCGTTGCGTAGAATGCCCAGCATCACATCCCCGAACTCTCCCTTGCCAATGCTCTCGCGCAGCTGCAGCTCCGCTTCGGGAATGACCCATCCCTTGTCCACGAAGTCCTTTGAATTGATGCAAAACTCCTGCTTCCCCAGCTTTGGCAGGCACTTGATCAGCTGCGTGCACAGCCCATCCGCATCCGCTTCATAGTGCTACAAAGCAGAGTGAGATTTAGCCATGGATTGAGGATCTATTTCCAGTCATTCTTACCGCCACAAGCTGCCCCAGATTCTCAAAGTACTCCTCGTCATCGATGGTTAGCTTATTCTCCAGATACTTGACCCGGTAGTGCTCCACCTTCGACTGAAAGCAGACGCAGAGCGTGTAGTCGCCCGGAAAGTTTGTGGATTCGCGGACGAGGAAGAGCCCATCCTCGCGCGGCTGCAGCAGATGCTCCGCCTCGTCGCGCGTTATGCTGCCGTGGAACCACCTAGAGAACCAAGAAACATCTCCATTAGTCCCTCTGATTCGTCTTTGCAGGACTCATTCCAGGGATAACTTACGGCATGGCATTCAGCTTCACCTCGCACTTCCGCAGCTGCTGCGGGGCCAGACCTGTTGGCGATAGGGAGGCCGCATGGTTCATGGCTGTGGTGGAGCCGCTCGACCAAGAGCTGGCCGCATTCACATTCACGCCCACTCCGCATCCCGCTGCCCCGTTGATGTCGAAGCTGTGCAGGGACGTGGACATGCCCGCCGTTCCACTGGCTCCGGATGATGGCTGGGGCGGCACTTGTGTGCCCGAGGAGCTGCCGGTGGGCGCCACAGTGTGCAGCAGCATGCTGCTGCCGTGCTGGCTCCCGCTCAGCGCGAGGCTCTTTGGCGGCAGCGCCCGCTCGGCGGCATGCAGGGCCATCTGTGCGGCATTCATCGAGGAGGACATCAGATTGCCGCCGGACGCCGCAGCACAGTTGGCCAGCAGCTGGAGATGCTGCTGCTGCTGTTGCTGGGCAACGGCGGCCACGGCTGCAGCGGTTGCCCCCGTCCCCGCTGGCTGGACAGGCGGCTGTGCGGCAGCCACAGGAGCAAATGTGGAAAGTATACTATGTGGTGGCTGCTGCTGCTGTTGCGTCGTCTGCTGCTGTATCTGCTGCTGCTGCTGCTGTGTCTGGCTGGGGGATTTGGGCGATTGGTGATTGCTAGCGCTGCTGCTGCTGCTGATTAAATTATGACTATTAAGCGCATGCGATGACAAATGCAAGGCGACCGCTGACGCCGCCCCTCCGGCCTGGCTGGGATGCTGCAACGAGAGCAATAACAAGACAGAGGGTTTTCGCGAATTAGAATAGAGACTTGGGGGCACTTGGGGGCCATCAATTACCACATTGTTCTCGCGATGATGGTGGTGGTGGGGCGGTATGCTCGGCGGCACAATGTGCGGCTGTGATTGGCTCAACTGCTGCTGATGCAGCAGCACGGCCCCCACGGCCGTTCCGCCTGCCCCGCCAGCGATCCCGGCGACATTCGGCTGTGGCGCCGGCCGCTTATTGTGACGCAGCGGTGCTGTGGGCGGCATCTGGTGCCCGGTGGTCTGCAGGAACCATGGATCCCCCGCTGTGCTGCCCGTCGCCGTTGCTGCGGCGGCCACCGTCACCGATGGCTGCGAGAATCCGCGATGGTGTCCGACGACCGTTGTTTGTCCGTTCTGTGTGGCGGTCGCGTGACTGTTCATAGCCGTTGACGCTGCTTGGGGCGTGCCAGTTGTTCCTGTATCTACTGTGTCTACTGTATCTGTATCTGTGTCTTTGGCCTTTGAGTGCTTCCTTAAGTGTCCTTGCTTGATCTCAACTGTGATCAGGTCCTGGCCCTCGCCCGAAGATGTCCGCGAGTGATGCTTCTCCTTGGGTTTCCCCTGCTGCTTCTGCTGCTTTCCTTCTCTGCAGTTTTCCTTCTCTAAGGCTTCGTCCTCGTCTGCAAACAAATACGAGAAATACGAGAAATGGTTAGAGTTTTATTTTGATATTTTTGGCCATCATTTATTGTATTAATCTTATCTGTTATCTCTTTCACTATCTTTGCTCTTAGATAAAGAAATTAATTAATTAATTAATTATCTTACGATAAGCAGAGCTCGTTAAATATATATCACACATAAATGGCCATTGTAAAAATCTGAAAAAATATATCCCATTCAGTACGTGATCGGCAGATACTCTTGGCTGCATTTCCACACATTTAAAGATGATTTTCAGCTGGCCAGAGAGGGGGATGGGGTGGCAGTCTCTTGCGTGTTCGTTTGGCAGGCAAACGCACGTCTATTTAATCAGTCAGTCATTCCACACTCCACACACACACACACAAACATCGATCTACAGATTACATAAAAGCCATTGCAGATGCCACACGCTAATTGTTGGCCAACACACACACACAAATGGCATGTTAATCGAGTGAGTGGAGAGGCAGGGGGCAAAACAATTTGCCAAAATGTAAAACATTTTCATGTGACATGAATCGTAAATAAAAAACACCGAAACGAAGGTTTTTCGAGCTACTGTTCGGACTCCAAATCGGACTTTAGCTGACTCAGAGATCCCTTCCATAGATTCCAAGACAGAGAGAGAGAGAGAGAGAGTGAGCACTGTGCTCTGCTCTTCCAGGCCCAAGTTTTTCTTAATTTTATATGCAAATTTCATTTGGCGAATCTCGCTCGCTCTGGCTTTGGCTCTGGCTCTGGGGCGGAAACGCTTTTTGCATATTAAATTCTCATTCTTTGGGCAGTCATCGTGGATGGATTTATCGTGGGAGTGGGAGTGAGTTCGTCGTGTGGCAGCGTGGGCTTTGTTTTAATTGCGACAGGTTGTAGGGGTCAGCGGGCAGGAGGCAGGGCCTGCCACCCCCCGACCTTCGGCGTAGACTTCCGCCATCCGTTTCTCGCTGCTCGGCTGCCTTTTCGGCTAGGCTATTCGCACAAATTGGTTTGCCATGACTGTTCGAATCTGCTCTGCAAATTGCATTCAATCATTGTTCCAGTCATAGTCATAGTCATCGTTAGGGGCGGAGGCTTCCTGCCACTCCAATCCACTTATAACAATACAAAGTGCCCCCCCCCTCACTCATACTTTTTATTGTTTCAATTGTTCGAACGAAAAGATAAATCGAACCTGGACTTTGTTTTGCTCTTTCGTTCGCATTCGCGCGATTACTCACACGCACGCAACTGTCTGGAACTGTGGAATGAAACAAGTTCCGAGGATCTCACTCTCTATCGGTTTCAATCTCCTTGGCTTGACCTTGACTCTGGGAGAAGAGGAGATGCGGAGTCACAGCTCCACAGAATGTGACTCAGAGCGCAAATCCCACTCGAACTGTCATCAGCCGGAGAAGGGGGGAGGGGGGAATTAGTCAACGCCGATGACACTGGAAACAACTGCTGCACTGCTCTCTCACTCCCACTCTCACTGGAAGTGGCCATGGAAGGTGCAGTTCGCTTCGACAGGTGCGCTGCATTATTGCCAAATTCCCGCAAAGCGCTGCCGTCGTGGAGTGGAAGCAACAATTCTTGCAAAATACCAAAACATAATTAATAGTAAAGTATTTTTCATAAGTTGCGGGGGCCGATTGGCACATCGGAATTCGAGAATTCCTCTCTAGCGCCACGGATGCGAGACGAGCGAAAGAGCACTTGAGGTGGCGTTCCCTTTGGCATTCGTAAACAAATGAGGCGGCACAGGTCGGGGGCAGGGGGCAGGGCAGACAACACACGCTTCTCAAATATAAATCATTCAATAAACAATTGTTTTGTTATGGACAGTCGCCACAGAGAATGGAGATAAAAATAAATGGAAAATGGAATACAAATTCCAAATAACATAATAATAATAATAAACGTAAAAAATGCACACACATAAAATTTAAAATTAACGACAGCGAGATCTGTCTGCCTGCCTGCCGGACATGAGTGTAAAGTATTTCCAAATGCTTGCCAAAAACAAACAACAACTAATTGCAGTGAATGATTCATTTGGCAGTTCATTGGACCTATACTTTTGTACTGCACTGTCTCGCTGTCTTGCTGTCTCGCTGGTCGTCGGGTGGGTGTTCAATGTTCGAGCAAAACAAACTCGAATGCGAAATGCGCAGTAATGCCGATGGATGAGGTAATACTAATTAGGCAAGTCAGCGATCACCCCACCCCATCCATCGTTTGGGGGCGGGGCGGGGAAGAGCGCAATTTGTAGAATGCCTTTGGCTATTTGCTATTTTCCAGTCCAATTCTTCTTTTTTCTTTTGCATTCTGCATTCTGCTTTTCGCTAATGGGTTCATTCCTCGCTCTCTCTCTCTCTCTACTTACTTCCCGATTCCAGAATCGCGAACGAAAGCTCTCTCTCTCTCTGTCTCCCTCTAAATGGGCCACCAGCTGACAGCCAGAGAGCAGGGTTACCCTTCGGCTACGTCTTGCGTCTCTATGTATGAAAGCGGAACAGAGACTGAAGGAAGTGCTTGCCCCTCAGAAGAGGGGGGAAGAGTGGATAGAGGAGGATCGAATAAACAGTTCAACACCTATAGAGGTAACGAATACGTGAGAATCTATTGTACACACACACACACACATATCAGTCACACTCTCAGAGAGAGAGCGAGAGAGCGACAAGAAGGGGAAGGGAATTAAATTCTGCTTTTGCTGAAACAGTTGTCGCTCTCTCACAGAAGACACAGAAGAAGGGGCAGAGGAGGAGGAGACAAAGGAGACATGTAAATACCCTCAGTTTCTGCTGAAAGTCAGTCAACAGTTTCTCCTCCACCTCCTCCTCCTCCACCAAAGAAATGTAACCTTAGAGTCGCCTCAGAAGTAGGGATGGGGAATGATGGGAATGGGAAAACAAAAGCCATGAATGGAACGTCCATGAATGGAGTGTGTGTGTGTGTGTGTGTGCCGGGTGGAGTGATAGCGTGCGGACGGAACGAAACGGAATGGATGGGGGAGAGGGGAGGAGGCAGGGGCGTCTGGAAATTTGCATATCGCATGCGATGAGCGCCGATGAGCAGCAGCAGGAAAACCGCAAAGACCAAAGCCATGCAGCAGGAAGAAGGAAGCCACCAAGTGGCAGACAATACATAAACACATGCACCTGTTCCCCCCGCTAATCACACGGCTAGTAGCCATTGCCACAGCCATAGCGGTGTCATGTCAGTCTCCTGCTGCTGCGGTTGACCCCCCACCCCACGCCTGAGCCACCAGAGAGTGGGACTAATTTCTCAATTATTTTTGGCAATCAATCTCAATTCTCAATGCTACGATGCAACGATGCAACTGGACACCACAGATACTCTGGTGCTGCCTGTGTTGCTCTAGTCTGGCCCCACACAACACCCAATACCCCGGCCCAATGCCAGCGAGCGGAAAGAGAGAGAATGAGGCTTTTGGATCGAAAGGTAACCAAATCCGCACGAGAACCGCAATTGGGGGCAGGGCTGGCCAGGGCTGGGCGGCCAGTCAACGACCTGCAGTCAAGAGAGTGGAGGAAGGCAGGGAGGGAGAGGGGGTAGCCATACTAACCGAACCAATCATCGGTCGTCACGATGGGCGGAAGGGAGCGATGGGTTTGGCTCTGGGTCTGGCTCTGGAGCTGGGCGGATGGCCTGGTCTGGCCCTTTCCCCTGGACGACGATCTCTCTTTGGTGTGGCTGCTGCTCTGCTGCTGCTGCTGCTGCTGCTCCGACCTGCTTTTGGCCGCCTGGAACTTTCGATGGGCGCTCCTCAGGAAGTTCAGCAAACGGGCATCAATGGGTTGGGGCGTTGCGGTGGCTGCAGCTGCTGCAGCTAGAGGCACGGCTGGTGTGCTCTTGTTGGGGGTGGCGCCTCTCCCTTGGCTCGTGGGAGCATACTTGTCGCCAAAGTAGAACTCCTTGCGCCGGGGCGGGGCATAGGCGGCGCTGAGACTGCTGCACAGGAGGATCGGCTTGCGGCGGGCCTTGGCAATGACCTGACCTCCGGAGAGGGTGCCGCTCGT
Source organism: Drosophila helvetica (assembly GCA_963969585.1). Taxonomy (NCBI): domain Eukaryota; kingdom Metazoa; phylum Arthropoda; class Insecta; order Diptera; family Drosophilidae; genus Drosophila; species Drosophila helvetica. The sequence continues at coordinate 9,133,158 of OZ018403.1, forward strand.
GGATTTGGACTCCTTGTGGGTGGCGCTGCTGGCGCTGCGCGTCAAGCCGCCCCCACCAGGCGCAAGGCTCTGCTTGCACCAGTAGATGTCCTTGCTGCCGAAATAGTACCGTCTCCGGGGATCCTGGCGGCCGCCTGTGCCTCCTCCTGCTGTTCCTCCGCCTCCTGCCGACCGATGGGATCGCCTGCTGTTGCTGGAGGCGCTCTGGCTGCCGCTGCTCGTCTGCGAATTGTCACTTTCGTTTAGATTGTGGTCCGATCCAAGGGATCCTGCTGCTTCTCGTAGTCCTGGCAAGGATGTGGCTCCACCTGGCTGTGCTCCTGCTCCTGCTGCCGCTGGCGTGGGCATGAGATCCGAATTCGATGAGGATTGAATGAAGATCCCATCGCAGGTTATCTTAATTGTTGTCACCATGTTCCACCATCGACAGCAAAGCGTTCATTTGGTTCACTTGGGAATTTTCTGGGCGGGTTCTCGTGGGGATCTGCTTTTGGTGGCGCAATACATTGGGAGTCACTGTGGAGGTACAGGGCCATTTAGTGGCACTCTCTCGAATCGAGGCTAATCCCCAGAGAACCCCAGAGAAAGAATCGGGCTAGACTACTACTTTTGTCCGACTACAAATTGTTTTCATTTCCAGTAATAATACTAATTAAGGTTTTTCTTTTTTCTCTTCGATTTGCTCTCCTTCTCCTCCCTGCCTCCATGCCTCTCTGCCGCATGCCGCACAATGGCTCGTCCGATTGTCCAATGGAATCAATGGAGAAGGCCAGAAGCCAGAGCCAGAAGGCAGAGCCAGAAGGCAGATGTAAGGCTGTGCAAATAATGGATAATGTCGGGCAAAAAACAGTGCAAATGGGAAATTTCTAAAGAGAAAACTCTAAACAAAAGCCAGTCGGAATAATAGTTGAATCGAAGCGGGGAAAAACAGAGTGCAAAAAAAAAGAAGAAGAAGACATGAAACAGAAGCACAAATTGACTTTGAATCCGCCGTAGAACGGAGTAGGAAACGGAGGGAGGCATAGATACTACTGCCACGATATATATATATATATACATGATACATGTGTATATATAATAATAACAACTGCTTTCTTGGCTGCTCGACAAGTCAATTTGCCACATTAACGGTTACCACTTCTTATGGGGCTTACTCGAAGCCGTCAACAGGCAACAATGGGCCAAAAGAGTGCTCCACTAACTGCTGCCACTACCTTATGTCTCTCCCTCCCTCTCTCTCTCTCCGTCTTTGGGTTGGGAAAACACGAACACGAATGAATTGAATTGGAATTTACGGGAGCTGGCTGGGGCTTGGGCTGGGGCTGGGGCTGGAGCTCTGCTTTTTTTTTAGCCGCATATTGTGCAAATAATTTTGGGCGTGGGAATGGCCACAGTCATCGAATGGGTAGCAGGAGGAGTAGGAGACCATTGTCTCCTCCATGTGGCATTGTGCGTTGGGAAAGTCGGCAGAATCATTGCGAATCACTGGGGGATAGGGAAATGCTTCGTTCGGGGAGTGCATTTCCTATTCTTTGGCCGCTTTTCACTTTCCCCTGAAGAGAACGAACCTTTTCTTCAGCAGCGACACAATTAAAAATGCAAATGAGCCAAGAATCGAGCGATCGCGTGGAAAGTGATTGCTTATCGGGCGACCGACCCACAAAACAGGTGCTGGTTGAGGGGGGGTTGAGGCGCACAAATGAAATTCTCTGCACGAAAACCCAAGAGGGAAAAGTGTGCGGTTCAGGTGGGGCAGAAAGCCGCGCCAGAAAACTCAACGAAAGCACAAAAAACCAATTAAAGAAAACAATAACAGAATTATGTGTGACACAACCACACTATGGCTATCCCCCTCTCTCTCTCTGTCTCTGTCTCTTTTTGGATGCAAAATGAAAAGCAAAATCATCATAAAAGTTGTCTAAAACAAAGTGGCAATAAGACAGGCCCCTCTCCGCCCTCCCCCCTCTCCTACCACTCGAAAGAAGTCACAAAACAAAACAGAAACGAAAGAAACACTAAAAAACAATGGGAATGGGCCAATGTTCAAAATATGCGTAAGTCTCTCTCCCTCTCTCTGTCTCCGTCTCTCCACCGGATATCCTCGGGTGGTTTGGCAGAGGGGGGTAGGTAGCGTGGGGCTCCGAATGGAGGATCGCATTTGTTTTGATAGCCGGGGGGGCCGTCTGCCTGTCTGGTCGGTTGCATTTATCATTTTGGCAAGCGGACAGTGAAAACTTTCACTCCCATCCATACCCTGCCGCCTGCCAGAAGAGAGCGAGCGGGAAAGAGAGGTGACTGCACTCTCAGTCGAACAGAGAGAGGATCTGCCATTCTGTGGCTACTCTTCTCCGCATTTAACATTCAATTAATAATCAAAGACCAAGATGAACAATTATTTTGAACGTGCCTGGCACGCAATAAAGAAAATTAATTGAGAAATGAAATGCGCCATTGGCTTGCGATGGGGGGGGCAGGGAAGGGTTAAGCCGCGTCTTCACATTCACATTCGCCTCGAAGGCGTGTGCGAGTGTGTGCAGTGAATGGCAAATTGAATAAGTGGATGGGTGGATAGATGGATGGAAAAGCACAGAGTGCCAAGAAAAGCTACAAAATTGTTTCACGCGTCTTCCAAATTGAAGCTAAAACTGCAGAGTTTTCTGCCTCTGCCTCAGACTTCTCCATGCGCATTGTCCACTTTCACTTCGTGGTCCACGATCCACGCTGTCCAGCCACCAAGACAGAGACTCCCGCCTCCTCGGCCTCCTCCTCACCGCTCCAGGAGTCTCTGCCACCATGCCATGCCTCCAAGCGTCTCTGGTCTCTGCGTTGGCGAAAACTAGTTACAGTTTAGGCCGCCTGGAACGATTAGAGTGGCCGATGACTAATGCGCTGGAAAATTGAAAATCGCTTTTCGCAGCTCGACACAAAACAACAAAAATATAAGCCCACGATCTGTCGCTGCGAGTGGCAGGCACGTCGGAGTGCAAATTAGCGTGGAAATCAATTGAAGGAAGGGTTTTCCACAGCCTGATGATTCATGCAAATCGAAAGAGAGAGAGAGAGAGAGAGAAGAGAGGGACACTTTCATTTGCGACTTTCAAGCATCTTCCAACAGATTGATGCCTGTAGCAATATTTAATTAAAATATACACAGATACACACATTGACAGACAGATATGACGGGCAATCATTCATTCGTAATACATCTGCGATCCCAGACCCATAATTAAATGGACATTCCCCCACCGAAAAAGAGAGGAGAAGCAAATCAAAAGAAACCATGGATAAAGGTCATTGCGCCACCAAAAAGCATGATCCGACAGATCGGATATGCCATATCCCATATCCATATCGGAGTAAAACGTTCAATAGTTCAGCCCCAGGAAGCCCCATTTGATGGCCATATTTCACACTCTTCCTTTGGGGCTGACTAAATGAACATTCGATTCGATTCGCGTTTGTATAATTAATTATTACTTTGGAGAGCGAAAGATTTGCTTTGTTAACCGCTTACGGGGCGGGGGGTTACATCACACACGAGCGAGCGCTTCTGCCACCTTTTGTTGCACTTTTTTGCTTGCCATTTCAGCCCCAGCCGATAGCTGAATCAATTATCACGCCGCTTTGCATACCGCCGCAAATTAATTAATTGTTATTATGTATTGCAAAAAAAGCCGATTGCAGTTGATTATTGGCCAACACACACACTGTGGCACACACTGAGACACACACGCGATGCGATGCGCCTGGGGAGAGCCGGGGAGCCGAGTTGAGAGTCTGCGCATGCGCGACTTTTCATGACCGCGCGCTTCGATTGAGAGTTTCGGATTGAAAGCTGGAAGATTGAAGCCAGAGCCCCAAAGCCCCACAGCCCCACAAAGTCAGAGAGAGAGCTTTGCTTTTGCTTTTCTTCTCTCTGCGGGTTCTCTCCCTCTCTCGCTGTGTATGCCGGCTCTCTCTGTGTGGTTTGAGTTTATCGCATGCGATATTTGTCGACTTGTTGCACGTACGAGTATCGCTTATGCTATGCCTCTTAAAAGCTTAAATCTTGCTCTCTGCTGCCCGCCTGCCCCCTGCCCCCCGCTCAGGTGCACAGCGACACAGTACTAATGAAATCAAACACATGTTGCCCCACACACTTTAGGCCAATTTTGGTGTTGCCAGCGGTTGTTGGGGTCTCACTTTTTGGACATGTTCGCTGAAAAGTAAGCCAAGCTGCGGTGGCAGTCTCATGGGAAACACACACACACACACACTCGTATACAGGGGGAAGGGTATTTGGCAGTTCGGTTCGATTTCATTTCTAATTACAGCCTCGGGGCCATGTTTTGGCATTTTTGCATGTTTACAATTTCATCTCCATTTCCAAGCAATTTGTTGCCGCCTCTGTTTGCGGGGGGGGAGGGGGGAGAAAGAGCGAGAGATGGTATGAGATGGAATGTAGACATCAAAATGTTTTTTTTTTTTCTTTCGGCTGCCTCTGCAGCTGCAGTTCGTGATATTTTGCGATTTTTCTCGCTGGAATTTTTTTGTTTCTTTTTTTTGCATATTTGAAGTACAATTAGCATCGCGGATTGGAGTCGCACTCCCCACCCCACCCCGCAGTGCATTAACAGTTAACAGTAAACCGTGACTAGAGAACTTCGGAGAACGAGAACATCTCCTGACGTCATCAGCTCTCCCGAATGGAATTTCGCATCAGGAAAACCACACACAAAGACAGGAAGAGAGGGGGGGAGGACCAGGCCTCGTTCTTGGACTAAAAATAGCCCAAGCGCGTAAAATATGTGCAAAAGCAGCATACAAAAAACAAACAAAGGAGCCAAGAAGGAACGGAACGCAAAATGAAACGGGAACAGTGGAAATGAAGAGAATGTCGTATCAGCAAAGAGGCAAGAAGCGATAACGGGAATCAGCAGGTGCTGCAGTGCCATCCGAGCAGATAGCCACATTATTTCTGCCTGCTCGTGTGTCCACCTGTCATAATTACACAGAAATAAAAATAAAACGGAGATAAGAACCGAAACCTCCCAATTTCAGAATGATGTAAGCTAATAACCCTGGCCACATGCCCAATCGGAATAATAGATAACCCCAATTGGCATTCAATATCCACCCCTCCCCTCCCTCTCTTCCTACAAACGAAAAGAGTGTAATGCGCATGCAAAAGTCCAATTAGCGCAAGTGAAGATGACAGAGATAATGAGATGCCGCCCCCGCTCCCGACAAATAAAATACGTCGCACTCTCCTCAACCCAGAGCAAAAAGTTCACGCAATACTGACCTCACGCACACACACACACACGCCCAGGAAGAGGCAGAAGCACAGATGAAACGGGTACAACGCCCACGCATGTTGCAATACACAAACAAACACACGAGAGCAAGAGCGAGAGAGAGCTGGGGAGCGGGGGAGCTTTGTGGCGCCGACTATGACGGTTGTTGCCAACAAGGTGTATGTGGGTAGGGTTGGGCACTAGTCGCTCTTCGAGTGGCTTATTCTCTTTACACTCCCTCACTATCTCTTTGCGCAACACAAAATACCGACTTCACTGAGAGCGCTGTGTGGGAATGCCTCACCTTTTTAAATACACCATGCTTGCGCCTATACGTGACGTCAGCGCACGAAAATTTCTGCCGACGACGCAGAAGCCAACTGACCAGTAGCAACAGCAACAACAACAACAACAACAAACTATTACTACTACGAACGGAAATCCATAACAAAACTACGATGCGGTTACGCTTCGGTTATTGCCTTTAATTATTGTTTTTGTTGTAGGTGGCGCTGCTGTCGTTGTACGCATTTATCGGCCTGGCCGCCTGTCGTCCCCACTTCTCATTCATGGCCCGATTGCTGTGCATATATATATGTAAATGTGGATGTATGTGTGTTGGAGCCTCGTTTCAGACAACAACAAGAGAAACAAAATTTCGCGCCGCGCCGTTGGTGGGGAGCCCGAGCCGCCGCGGAGTTGTAAAACGTGTTTTTGTTTTGCCCGTATTATGATTGAACAAAAATGCGTAGTTTTTGCTTTCGTTTTTGCCCAGATCGGACATTTATGATACTACTACGGAATAAACTAGTTGACCTCAGACAACAGCGCACAGGCCGTAAAGCAGATATTGAAAAGAGCGTGTTTTGGTTGTCATCAAGCATTCAAGTCATCAATGGGGGCCCCCAGCCGATGGTTGGATGCAGTGTGTGACCCAAAAAGCAGCAAACACTTTCAAACGGTTGCCAATTTTGCCTACTATACATGTATATATTTATAATTATCATCATCATAATGATGAGGCAAGCAAAGCATTTATGCAATGCAATTTAACACAGAAATTCCACGCCTCTGGCTTATTGGGCACCACAGCCCTGCCGAGTAGTGTTATCCTTTTTTCGCACGCTCTCGTCACTTTCACCCACACAAACACACACACACACATGCACAAGGGTATTAAGGAAGCAGACAGCGCGACGCTTGAAAAGGGCGTTGGGCAATCCTCGCTCGGGACGCAGAAGCTTCAGCTTCGTGCGTCAAAAACAAAATATCTCCATTTACACACAGACAGACAACATTTCTGCTCCTTGTCGATGCTTTCTTACCCAATTCTCAGTGTGGATGGTATGGTGGGGGGGGCTGGGGCTGCTGCTACATTCCAGAATGCCTCCAACGCTGCTGCTGCTGCTGCCTCTGCTGACGTCTGCGACGATGCTGATGATGCTGCTGCTGCTGCTGGCGCATCAAGCAATCGGACACATGCACATTATTTCATTTAATGGCCCTTCTATATTTTACAATATTATGCATATTTATAAGCATTTGCACAACACACACAGACACACACTAATGCAGGGATAACACGCACTTCGTTCCACCTTCCCGATCTTTCCGATATTGGTGTGTTTCCTCCTGCCTTTTTCCACTTCCACATACATATACACTAGACGACCAGCAACTGGCTGCTGGTTTTATGGAATTTTCTATTGCTTTTTTCACGACTGTTCGCTGTTCACGCTGTCCGTCTGCTGATGATGCATTTCGTGCACTTGCATCTATTCCGAGTGTAGCCCACGCACGGCCATTTTGGGACAAACAATACTTTGAGCACAAAAATACAAAGTTTTAAAACAAAAAATTCACACGAGAGCAGCCATCATATTTTTTATTTGATATATCGATACGATATTTTTGCAGCCTGTAGGGGTACTCCTGCAATGCCTCCAGAACCACATAATTTCATTACATGAAAAACCGATATTTTTAATAGATGTAGATGGCGGTCACAAAGGGGTAAAATTTGACCACGGTGAAAAGAGGGTATGGACAACTTAAGGATATCTAATAAATATGCAAAAAAAAGTTAATAAAATCGGTTATCCCATTCGTTGGACAAACATTTTATTAATTCCCTTATGCCCTTCCGCAGAAGTGCAGCTTACAGGCCCCTTGCTGAGGAAAAAGAGGGTTTGGACAACAGGCAAAACCGCCCAGAAAAGGCAACGCATGCAAGGTAAAATCCACCCCTAACATAACATACCATGAGAACAGCCCTGCCGACGTTGATGTGCAATGACTGCTGCATGAATTACATATTAATTACATATTTATATGTTTTACAAATATACTGCAGCCTGGACGTGTTCGGGAGGATTCACTTCGGTAGAGAGCTGCTGTTCCCAATCCGTTTGGAAAGCCTTGCGGTAAACTGGATTCCAAATGGGTTAGTTTTCAAAATATACCGATGAAAAAAAAAACGAACTGAACCCACGTAACCTTTTCTAACAACATTTAAACAGGTGCACACCTTGAGTTAAATCGCTGAAAACAATACTGGTTGCAAATATTTCTTGTAGATCCATCTTTTCTCTTTCCTTACAGAAAAAGTTAACAAGATATCTTTCACCTGCGCTAAAATTTCATACTATTCGTGCGAATATTTAAATACCTGCTGGTCGACAATGGATTAACCGTTCTCTGTCCGTGATCGGAAATCATATTACTCAATTTTGATATTCGCTTTAATATTACTAGCTAGCTTGGATCAATTGTTTTATATGGCTGGTTAACTTTAAGTACTCCTTCTTATTTGATTATGTATAGTACTTTTACGTCACGCTATGACTATCGACGATTTCAAATGCATGAAAAGATAAAAAAATGTCGATCTGCATGGAAAACAAAATTTTAATATCAATTAAAGGAAACAGGGTACACAAATGTCTATACCACCGGTCGACAAGCAACAAGTGTTCATGACGTGACAATCCATACATACTTACGGCGTATGTATGCTCACTTACGTTTATGCTGCGTATGACTACTGTGGCTTTTTAATGACACTCGAGATGCGAACAGGGCACTCGGTTCATACAGCCGTAGGCCGGATCCGATAGTATCGATCTGCATCGATAACTTCATTCCTGCACTTTATAACGATGTGTGCGTTTCGATAGTTATGTAGAGGATTTTATCGAGTTAATATTAACAGTCCCAATTTTGGAAATATGCGCAATTTGAAGCTGCAATTCTGCAATGAGCTGCAAACCAAGGTACCCCAGGCCCGCCAGATGCTGCAGGAGCCGGGGATCAGTCTGGAGGGCACGGAGACCACCTACATCGCCACTGACAGCAATGTGTACGCCGTGACAGCGACCGGCAATCCCCCACCGAAGGTTATCGCGGATCTGCCCGACATCGTGGCAGCCGAATTCCTGCAACTGAATAATGTCATCTGTGTGGCCACGCGAGCCGGTGAGGTGCTGCTCATCGATCCGGATACGCTGGCCACCAGCGAAGGCACCTACTGCGACGTGGGGATCGAGCGGATGGCGTGGTCGCCCAGCCAGGAAGTGGTGGCCTTTATAACAGCCTCCCACAACGTGGTGGTCATGAACTCCACCTTCGATGTGATCGCCGAGCAGCCCCTCGAGGCGGAACTGCCCGCCGACCAGCAGTTCGTCAACGTGGGATGGGGCAAGAAGGAGACACAGTTCCATGGCTCCGCTGGCAAGCAGGCTGCCAAGCAGTCTACGGATCAGACAGCTCCGGACACGCAGGAACTGTCCAATCAGGATGTGAACATTGCCTGGCGCGGAGATGGCGCCTACTTTGTGGTGTCCTTTGTGTCTGGCGGCGGACGCACCTTCAAGGTGTACGACAGCGAGGGTAAGCTCCAGCACACGGCCGAAAAGAGCAGCAATCTGAGGGAGATTATCGCGTGGCGTCCATCGGGCAACTGGATTGCCGTGCCCCAGTGGTTCCCCAACAAGTCGACGATCTCCCTATTCGAAAAGAATGGCCTGCGTCATCGGGAGCTCGTCCTGCCCTTCGACCTGCAGGAGGAGCCGATACTGCAGCTCAAGTGGAGTGAGGACTCGGACATACTGGCCATCCGAACAGCAAAGGGGAAGGAGCAGCAGCAGAAGGTGTATCTGTACTCGATTGGAAACTATCATTGGTACCTCAAGCAGGTCCTCGTCTACGCAGACACCGATCCAGTGGCCGTCCTCCACTGGGACACACGCATGGCTACGGAGCAGACGCTACATGTGCTCCTCGAGAGCGGCAAACAGCTCGTCTACTGGTGGGCCTTCGATGTGGAGCCCTATGCCCGACACGGAATTGTCGGCGTCATCGATGGCAAGCGGCTGCTCCTCACAGACTTTGCCCGTGTCGTGGTGCCTCCGCCCATGTCCCAGCGGGTGCTCCAGCTGGACAACTACATCAATGCCATCGCCTGGGACGATCAGCAGCTGTGTGTGTACACCTGCGACCGGAGGCTCCACTTCTACGAGCTCAAGGATCGCCTGCAGCAGCAGCCCGAATCCACCAGTCGCATGGATCTTCTGCCAGCCGACGGGGAGCTCCTGCAGCTGGCAAACTTTACGTACTTCTCCAGCGATGGCCGTCTGCTGGCCACGACTAGCGTACTTGGAAACACGCGCCTTCTGTGGCTCCAGAAGAGCGAGACCGAGGACTGCTACTGCATTCAGTCGTCCCTGAGGATCAATGGTTTGGTGAATGCCCTTTCGAGGGCCACCCACAATTGCAGGCACATCTATGCCCACACTCTGGACAGTGGAAAGACCTACGATGTCAGTCTCACATCGGACAACACTTTCGCCATAGAACTGGCCAAGCCGACTGAGTCGTCCCTCCAAAGTACGTATCAAATGATTCTTTTATTCCCCAGAGTGTTCTCGTATCCTTTTTTTAGGTGGACTCTTGAGCCTGCGCCATCAGAACCTGTTGCAACTGGGGGGGAATGGCCAGCGGATTGCCGAGGATGTCACTTCGTTCCTCTATTTTGGCAACTATCTGGCCTACACCCAAATGAACACTCTCCACTTTGTAGACCCCGTCAATCGCCAGCATTTGGCCACGCGGAATATCGAAAGGGGTGCCAAGCTGGTGACGGCCATTGACGAGGAGGCGCGCGTGTTGCTGCAGCTGCCGCGTGGCAACCTGGAGGCCATTTGTCCACGATTATTGGTCCTGGATCAGGTGAGAGTCCTGCTGAACGACGGGCGGGGCAGATATTTGGAGGCCATGAAGCTGCTGCGGAAGCATCGCATCAATTTGAACATCATCTGCGACACGAATGTGGAGAAGTTTGTGGCCCACGTGGATGACTTTCTGCGCGAGATCCAGGAGAGCCAGTGGCTGTGCCTTTTCATCAGCGAACTGCAGAACGAGAACACCACCGCCATGTATCCGAGAAGGGCCAATGAGGCCCCACAGCGCCTGCCGCCTGGCTTCAAGTTCGAGGAGAAGGTGGCCTACATCTGCGGCCTGCTCATCAATCGCATGACGGAGACCGCCAGCACCAAGGACCGCAGCCGCTTCCGCCTGCCCTTGATCACGGTGTGTGTGCGACTCGGAGATGTGAATGCGGCCCTGAAGCTCGTTCGAAAGGATTTGGAGAATCCGTCGCAGGAGGATCAGTTCCTCAAGTATCTGATGTACCTCGTGGACATCAACGAGCTGTACAACGTGGCCCTCGGAAGCTATGACCTCGGCATGGCCCTATTTGTGGCCCAGAAATCGCAAAAGGATCCCAAGGAGTTTCTGCAGTATCTGAACGAGCTGAAGGCCCTGCCCGAGGACTATCGCAAGTTCCGGATCGACGATAATCTCAAGCGCTACGCTTCGGCGGTGCAGCATCTCGCTCGCTGCGGGGAGGAGCACCACGAGGAGGCTATGGAGTTTATACGGAAGCATGGCCTCTACACTGTCGGATTGTCCTCGTACAAGGCCCATCCGGAGTTCCATCGTCGGCTGTGCGTGGCCTATGCGGATCAGCTGAGGGCCAATGCAAAGCTGGAGAATGCCAGTCTCATGTACGAGCGTGGAGGAGAGCTGCAGCAGGCGTTGCTCAGCGCCCGACACACCCTCGACTGGCAGCGGGTTCTGGTGCTGGCCAAGGCCCTGGGCGATCAGTCTCTCGATCAGGTGGCTCTGTCGCTGGTGGGGCCGCTGCAGCAGCAGGGCAGGCACTTGGAGGCGTCCGAGCTGGTTAAAGAGCATGTCCAGGACGAGGAGAAGTACATGGAGGTGCTACTAGAGGGACATCTCTATGGAAAGGCCATCTACGAGGCCGGGCTCCGGGGGGGACACGTTTTGGGTAAGCGTGGGGACTCTTTCTTCTTTATTGGTATGCCCTGAATCCCCTGTCTTCCTGCAGATGAGAAGATAGCCCCCGCTCTGGTGGCCCATGCGGGACAGATGCATGGCTCCCTGAAGTCGGATCTGCAGCTCTTTCTGGAATACAAGCAGCGGCTCCTGGACATACGACAGCGACGGGCGAGTGGGGCGGAGGCAGAGGGCGATGGCGATGTGGACATTGACGAGGTGGATCTGCTCTCCGATACGACGAGCATGCACTCCTCCCGCTACAGCGGCACATCCCGCGGCACAGGGT